>VZDJ01000019.1:1727566-1741969 GCA_008694505.1 Cyanoderma ruficeps | reverse complement strand
GGGATTTCTGCCCCTTTGCCTCCGGCCGAGAATTCCCAGCCCCGGATTCCATCCCGTTCATCCCAAATTTCTCCTGCTGGAAACAACCAGCCCAACAGTGACAACATCTCTGTTGAGAACTTCTCTGCTGCTTTGGGCAATGCTCTCCCCGTGGCTGCCAGACAAAGAGCAGAGATAAGAAATGGACGGAGCCCAGCAGAGCATTTTTCCAGCAGAATTAAAATATTACGGATATTTTATTTCTTTTACGGTTTTTCTGGGCATATTCCAGGGATCCAAACCCTTGGACATTTCCGGGGATGGGGCAGGCACAGAACCTCCCCACCCTTGGTGTATAAAAATCCGTGACAATTCTTTTTTTTTTGGGTTCTGTTTCAATGGTCCAAGGAATCCCTGGGAAACGCCAGCTTTGTATCCACGTGGATGCCGGCCCTGTTTGATTCCAGGGGTAATTACCGGGAATTTCCTCAGGTAGTCAAGCCTTTGGGTGCTCCTGCACAGACCGAGCAGATATTAAAGGGCATCGCCTTACACAAAAATCACCGTCATGGCTTTTTAGTCCCCGCCTAAACTCCTGCCGGCACATCTGGCTGGAGGTGCGCGTGTTTAATTGTGCACACATCGCCTTAATTAGCGCCGGCACCGGGAGAAACCACGGCCGAGCCCCCGGCAAACATTCCCTCCCTGTTTTCATTTAAAACGCGGGAGCTTTGTGATAAGGAGAGCAGATAATGATGGAAATTCGGCCTCTTCCGGCCATAAAAGCCCGTTTGGGTTCATTTCAAGGAAAGTCGCATCCCGTTTTCTGGCAGCTCCCTGGTTTTTGGGGGTTTTGGGGTACCCTGCGCTCCCGTAAAGCCAGAAATGGCTGTCACACACGGGAATATTTTGGGTTCCATCGGTTTTGGGCACGCCCCGGACTCCAGCACTAATTTGGGCCCCGTGTCCCCAAGTGCCACATCCACAGGGTTTAAATCCCTGCAGGGATGGGGGCTCCATCCCTGCCCTGGGTGGTTTGTTCCAGGGCTTGAGCCCCTTTTGGGGAAGAAATTTCCCCTCAGATCGAACTCAAACCTCTCCTGGTGCAGCTTGGGACCATTTCCTCTTTCCCTGAAGTCACGGATGAAACAGAGCTGGGACCCAAATCCTTCTCTCCAGCGGTGAGGAAGTTTTGTGGCTAATACCCAAGGTTTTATTGGGATTATATCCTTAAATTCCTGCTCTGCTGGGCTCAACATTTCATATTTCATATTTATATTTATTTCGTTGCCTTTATTTCCACCAGCCCAGCACTCTCCTAGTCCCGCCCAAGCTCAGCCACGTCCCAGCTCGCCAAAGGAACAACCCACAGAGGAAAAAAATCCAGATTTTTTACAGCGCTTTAAAACCTCCAGCCATCCATGATTTAAGGGAAAGGATGCAGGGATGGGGGGCAGGAATGAGATCGGCCCCAGATGGCCCAGCTGAGGTGGGGGAACAGCCTTTGCCTGCCTGGTGATGGATGCACAAATCCCAAATCCCTGCCGGCTGCAGCCGGGGATGGATGGATGGGGATGGATGGATGGGGAGAGCATTAACCTTGTCCTTTGTGATGGGTCACCCGGAGATTTTATCACGTTTTAATCCAGGGGTTTATCAGCCCCAACCCCTTCCAAAGGGAAACGTGGAGATGGGGATGGACAGGGGGCTTTGATGGTATTTTTTTTAATGCTTGGCCTTTCCTCAGCCTCTTTTTTAATTTTTTTTTTATTTTTTGGCTGTGGAATGAGATGCCCATTTCCCAGGATTTGTGTCACCGAATTAGGGATGTGCAATTCCTTGTGGAGGGCTGTGAATTCCCGATGTCTTGAGGGCACAGCAGGTTGAAGGGATCACCCCACAGGCAGGACGTTTTTGGGGTTGCTCCACCCAAAAGGATGAATCTTTGTAAAGCACCAAACATCACAATTCCCATTAATCCAGGAAAAATTCTCCTTCTTCCCTGTATCTTCACGGAGAATGTTTCCCTTTTTCACCTCTGTTTTCCATCTCTGTTTTCCATCTCCATGCTGGATGAGGAGAGGAGAGGAGAGGAGAGGAGAGGAGAGAGTGATTTTTTTCACCACGTGAGGAGGGTTTTTTGGGGCAAGGCTGCGCCGGGGGTGTATTTATGTCACAGGACTGAATTCTCTGGGATTTAGGGCATCTCCTCCCTGGAGCAGAGCTCTGTGCTCCAAATTCCACGAGTGCAACCTCTCCTCGGGCTGTGGAGAAAAGAGGATTTCACCCTCACCAGCAGCTAAATCCACCTTCGGGGGGGAAAGGCACCAGCAGCCTCTTGTCCCAGATGGAATTATCTTGGGAGCCACATTTAACTCAGGATTTCACTTTGTTCCTGTTCAAACACAGAAAAAAAGAAATAAAAATGTGGATGCAGAGAGGTATTTACACAGCCTTTATTTTTAGATTTAATCTGACGCAGAAACGGGAATTAATAATAATTAAAAAAAATCAAGCAAAGGGAAGGTGAAAATGAATTTCTGAGACGTGGCTGGACCTGCTGCAGCTCGGAATAAGATTTAGGGAGATCAGCGTGCTGATGGAATGTTCTCTGGAACAAATATTCCCAGAGGAAAGTGGGGCAGGGATGGCTGGGGGCTCTCCAAGTGCTGCGGGAAGAGGAGGAATATCCAGTCTGGAATAAAGATGGAGTTTAAGCTCTCAGTTAGAGAAAACCCCAGAATGTTCAGGAATTTCACTCCATGGAGGGATGAGTTTAAGGTCTCAGTTAGAGAAAACCCCAGAATATTCAGGAATTTCCCTCCATGTGGGGTGAAAAGATGGAGTTTAAGCTCTCAGAGAAAACCCCAGAATGTTCAGGAATTCCACTCCATGTGGGGTGGAAAGATGGAGTTTGAGCTCTCAGTTAGAGAAAACCCCAGAATGTTCAGGAATTTCACTCCATGTGGGGTGGAAAGATGGAGTTTGAGCTCTCAGAGAAAACCCCAGAATGTTCAGGTGGTTCCATGGTTTATATTGGAAAAACCCAACCCCTCTGCCACAAATGCCCAAATGATGCCAAATTTTTCATTCTTCCAGATTTTTTTTCCCCCCTTTACGCATGGAAATAGTTTTTCCATAAAAAAAAAAAAAGGCACGTCCGTGACATTTGCTGAGGATAAAAAAAATAAAATAAAGCAAAAGAAATAATTTTCATTGGGAAGTTCTTTCTTTTGGAAGGAAAAACGATGCTTTGGAAACTCTTGTTTCAAAAAGCCTCGTTGCTCGTGTCAGGCTGAAAATATTTGGCTGGAGTTCAAGTGCAATGAGAGCAGCTTTTGAAAGGTCCAGATTTACAGCACAACAGACATTCCAACCTTCACACGGCTCTGGATCCAGGAAATCCACAGGAACACTTGGGACAACCCACCCCGGAGACACCGAACAGCTGTTTTGCCATTCCAGAGGTAAAAAAAAAGGAGGATTTTGGGAGATCTCTTGATTTCCCAAACGCAGGGGCCGTTCCGTGTGTGCAAACAACGGATCCGTCAAATCCAATCCCGGTTCTTCCGGGATCTTGGACCCTCAACACCAAAATAATGGGAAATAAACACAGAGGAAAGTCTCTCCTTTAGTTGAGGAATGAAATGTTGGATGAATTTCAGGGAAGGGAGATCCCAGTGGGACAATCCAAGGAAGGAGATCTCGCTCCAATGGCGCTCAGGGATGGATCCCACCAACTTCCAGCTTCCCAAATCCACCAAAAATAGGGATGGCAGCCACAGCACTGCTTCTGATGGAGGAGATAAATACAGGGGAAGGTCTGTCCTTCTCTTGAGGAATCAAATGTTGGATGAGCTGCAGGGAAGGGAGATCCCAGTGGGACAATCCAAGGAAGGAGATCTCGCTCCAAGGGCGCTCAGGGATGGATCCCACCAACTTCCAGCTTCCCAAATCCACCTAAAACAGGGACAGCAGCCACACCACTGCTTCTGATTGAGGAGATAAATACAGAGGAAGGTCGATCCTTCACTTGAGGAATTGAATGTTGGATGAATTTCAGGGAAGGGAGATCCCAGTGGGACAATCCAAGGAAGGAGATCTCGCTCCAAGGGCGCTCAGGGATGGATCCCACCAACTTCCCAAATCCACCAAAAATAGGGACAGCCGTCCCACCGCTGCCTGTGCCACACACTCCTGTGTGCCACATGCCACGTAATTAACTTAATTAGCCGAAGCTCAAGGAGCAACAGGCGCCGGGACTGCTCCCCAAACCATCAACGTGACAGCAGAGCCGGCGCTAATTAACACCTCCTTAATACCTCCACAAACACCGAACCTGCCGCCGGGAGAAAGGGTTTCACACTTCCTTATCAAATTAGGGCGAAAGCGCTCCTAATGAGCGAGAATCAATTAGTGCGGCGCCCAAATGAGTGTATTTGTGCTGTCAGCAAGAGTTATTTGCATGGCAGTTCGCGAGGGGCAGGGAGGATGCTGGAGCTGCTCCGGGTTCTTAATGAGGAGACGCTGCTGGAAAAATTGTTTTATCCAAGTCCTGTCAGCACCCAGAGCACCGCAGGGGATCCCGCAGGGTTGTGTGTCCCAAAAAACCCCCCAAATTCCAGGCGAGTGTGGTCAGGAACGGGAATGAGTTTCCAGCTTTCTCCATGGCTGATGGAGACCTGGTTTGATGGAGACCCTCGTTTATCCAGAGAGGTGAATTCCTCTTCAGAGCCCCTCCAGGGGAAAAACAAACAGCTGGAAATGGTACCTAACGAGCCAAAACAGCTCTTGGAAAATCATCCTCGGTTTTGTGTTGTTGTTAAAAGCTCTAATTGGATCAGAGCAGTGGCTGAGGAGCAAATGGAGCAGAGATCCACAGCGAGCGGGTTTGATCAGATTGAATTTTTTTGATGGCTCCTGAAATCATTTCCTTGCAGTTCTGGTGTCTTCCAACGCAGTCTTGACCTTGGGTTTAATTGTTCTGGAGCTGTTTGTGACTAATTCCAGCGTGCCTCAGTGGAACAGTCGTGGAATCACAGAAGCATGGAATGCTTTGGGTTGGAAAGGGCGTTAAAGGACATTTCATTCCAATCCCTGCCATGGGATTCCCATGGAGTTCCACTCTCCCAGGTTTCTCCAAACCCCATCCAGCCTGGCCTTGGATATTTCCAGGGATGGGGCAGCCACAGCTTCTCTGGCTAGAAACGTAAAAATATAAATATAAGTAATATAAAAAATATAAAATATATTAAATATATTAAAATATAAACACAAATACGACAGAATATGGAGCAAAATAACTTCCCACCAAGCTGAAATCCTGAATTTCTGTCAGGATGCACCCCACCCCCCCCCCGCCCCCAACAGCCCTGACAGTATTTTCCAGCCCATTTTCTCCTTTAAAATCCAAGGCCCAATTCTCCAGCTCGGGGAAAAATCCAGCCAATAGAAGGCAGAACGTTTTCCTGGTAAAAAAAAAAACAAAAAAAATCAGATTTGAAGCTGCGTGGGCAGGGTGATGCTCTGTGATGATCCCAAGCTTTTCACATCCTCAGTGTTATTTTCCAAGGACAATAATAACCGTGTTCATACAAACCCATCAGACACTCAATTCCAACATTTTTAGAATCCCAGTTTTCATTCCAGTCAGGTTTTTAAAAGGTGTGGGCACAGGGGAATATTTTAATCCTCCCGAAAAAATAAAAATAAAGGAGCAAACAGGCCCATTTATTTCACATCCTGGGAACCATCTGCAGCAAATATATAAAATGATTTTTAAAACTGGGGTTGGTGGGAGGCGTCCCCCAGGCTGGGGGGGATGAGGGGACCTTTCGAGGTCCCTTCCAACCCCAAATATTCCACAATTCTAAATCCACGCCGGGGGAATTTCCGCAGGAATTTTCTTCTCGAGCCCCTCAATCTTTCGGGATCCCACTTTTCACTGGATTTTCACTTTTCATTCGCCCGCCGTGGGGTTTGGCAGCTGTGGGATCTGCAGCTCCAGGAATTCCCGACGTGCCGGGAAGGAATCGCCGCCTCTCCCTTCGCACCTTCCCTGGATTCGCTCCGCGGGAAACGGGTTCCACTCTCTTAGAAAAATTTATAATTAGAAAACTTTATAATTCGAAACATTTATAATTAGAAAACTTTACAATTAGAAAAAATTTGTAATTATTCCGCTCTCTTAGAAAAATTTCCAAGTTTAATTGTTGCCTTGAGTTTTCTGTCTTTTGTCTTTCTGTAGAAGTTTCACATGCAGCCTTAATGCAAATAATGTCTGTTCTGAGAATGTTTGTAATAAGTTTATATTCGTATTTAATAATTAATATATTTAATAATTAATATATTTAATAATTATTATTATTATTAGACAATTTAGGAGACAGAGAAGCAAAAGTTCCAGCTGGGGTTCCTCACCAGGAAGCACGCACTCACTTCTCCTTCAAATACCTAGTTTTAGGGATTGCTGTGCTACATATTCAACAGGTCTGAATGCAAAACATTCTCTTTGAGTTTTATCCAAGTATCCTCAGTTATTTTACCTGTGTAGATTGATTTGTGGGTGGCTTCGCTCCGTCTGGTAACGTGGGCCTGGTGGATCTTTCTCTCAAGGTTAATTTTCATTTGGGTGAAAAACCCCAGAAAATTGGCAGTTTTAGGAAGGGTGACAAGGTGACACTTTCCCCTCACACCGTTCTGGCTCGGTCAGTTTAGATGTTACAAAAAAGAAAAAAAACAAACCCAGTCTTTTTACTGATTGCACCTTCTGTACAATCAGAAAATAGACATTCATTGCCTTTCTAAAGTCTATTAATAAAACATAATACAGTACAATTATGCATGCAGTATTCATGTTAATATTTGAAAAAATATTAACTATATAATATGCATTTATAACAACTCTGCCACCCCCCAGCAATTCCTGGGGGCTCCAGCAGCACATCCATCACCCACCAGGCACCAGGTAACACTCCAGGGTTTGGATCCCTGGAATATGCCCAGAAAAACTGTAAAAAAAAAAAAGAAATCCATAATATTTTAATTCCGCTGGAAAAATGCTCTGCTGGGCTCCGTCCATTTCTTATCTCTGCTCTTTGTCTGGCAGCCACGGGGAGAGCATTGCCCAAAGCAGCAGAGAAGTTCTCAACAGAGATGTTGTCACTGTTGGGCTGGTTGTTTCCAGCAGGAGAAATTTGGGATGAACGGGATGGAATCCGGGGCTGGGAATTCTCGGCCGGAGGCAAAGGGGCAGAAATCCCCCACTGGGGAAGGTGGACATCCCAATCCTCCACACATCTCTACATCTTCCTACACAACAGTGGGAAACTCCCTGAAATCGTCACAAAATTCCCTGAATCACCACGGAACAAAATTCCCAGAAGGAGAAAGGAGACAGAAAAGGAGCAGAAGGGGAGCTGTGAGAAAAACGGGGCCAAACTTTGTGGCAGGGCTGCTGGGACAGGACAAGGGGAACGTTTTGAAAATGAAGGATTTGGGTTGGTTTAGGTGGGATTTAAGGCAGGAGATTTTGCAGTGAGGGTGGGGAGGCCCTGGAGTGGAATTCCCAGAGAAATTGTGGCTTCCCCATCCCTGGAAATGTCCATGGACAGAACTTGGAGCAAGCTGGGCTAATGGAAGGCGCCCCTGGCCATGCAGGGATTGGAATTAGATGGTCTTTAAAAGTTCCCTTCAACCCAAACCCCATTTTATGATTTATGATCATTTGTCCAAGAAAATGAAAATCTGTTGCAGCTTGGATTTAAAGAAGGAGATTTTGCAGTGGGGGTGAGGAGGAGCTGGAATGGAATTCCCAGAGAAGCTGTGGCTGCTCCTGGACCCCTGGAAGTGTCCAAGGCCAGGCTGGACAGGACTTGGAGCAGCCTGGGATAGTGGGAGGTGTTTCTGCCCACCCGGATGAGCTTTAATGTCCCTCCAACCCAAACAATTCCAGGATTCCAGGTTCTCATCCATCAGTGAGGACAGCACAAGGAGCCTCCAGCTCATCCCCACACTGAGGAACCCATCCAGCTCCCTGCAGGCTCTGCTCCTTCCTCTGCCCAGCTGGGAGCAAGCACAAATCCCAAAAGCTGCTGGTGCTTGATGGGGAAAAACACAAATCCCAAAAGCTGCCGGGGCTTGATGGGGAAAAACACAAATCCCAAAATCAGCTGGTGCTTGATGGGGAAAAACACAAATCCCAAAATCAGCTGGTGCTTGATGGGGAAAAATACAAATCCCAAAAGCTGCTGGTGCTTATTGGGGAAAAGCTCCCTGGCCAGGGAGTGTAAACAGCTCGGGATGTTCCGTGACCACAGGAATGAAAGCCAGGCAGGCTGCCTGGGCCTAAAACCTCTCTTTCAAACCAAAACAAAATTCCCTGGGTTGGGAAGGGGACTCGGAGCAAAGTGCAGAGTTCCCTGAGGGGCATTTGGAGCGGGGGGATGCAGGAATGAGGGCTGTTTCCTGCTTTGGCTTGGTGCAGTTCCATGATTTTGGTGATGGCAAATAAGGCTCAGTTCCCCTTTTCTCGCCACAAAACCCAGGAATGATCTGTCAGGGCGGAATGGCTTCGTGTGCAAGGCTTTGTTGGGAAGCAGAATTTCCCCCAAACCTTAATTTAAAAAAAAAAAAAATTAAAAAAATCATCAATCCCGGAAACCTCCCTTCCTCCCTGTGCCGAATCTGGGGATTGTTTTGATTCTGGTCCTCTAAGGACTGGCTGATGTCAAGATGAAAGCGGAATTGGGGTGCTTTGTGTGGGTTGAACGTCCCTTCCCTTTCATCTCCCCTCAGAAGGGAATGAAAGAGGAGACCCCGGCGTTATTCCCATGGGGAAAGCATTCCGGGCAGCAAGAGGCAGAGGAGGAAAAGTCCGACCCTTTGGGGCATCTGAAAGGGCCATGAAAAAAGAGGGAACGGAAGCCTGGGGAGATGTGAGGAGCCAGGGAGGGACAACAGGGGAGGCAGGAGAGGAAAAGGGAGAGATGGGAATGGGAATGAGGCAATTAAAGGCGGGTTTAGTCAGGCAGGATCCGTGCCTATGGAAAACTGGCCCTGGAAGGGATCCCTGTCCCTCAGCAGCATTCCCAGTTCCCTGTCAGGATTTTCCCCTCACCATCATTCCCATCTCCCAGTCAGGATTTTCCCCCCAGCATCATTCCCAGCTCCCTGTCAGGACTTTTCCCTCACCATCATTCCCAGTTCCCTGTCAGGTTTTTCCCTCACCATCATTCCCAGTTCCCTGTCAGGAATTTTCCCTCATCAGCATTCCCAGCTCCCTGTCAGGAATTTTCCCTCACCATCATTCCCAGCTCCCTGTCAGGATTTTTCCCTCACCATCATTCCCAGCTCTCTGTCAGGAATTTTCCCTCAGCATCACTCCCACCTCGTGTCAGGATTTTTCCCTCAGCAGCATTCCCAGTTCCCTGTGGGGACTTTTCCCTCACCATCATTCCCAGCTCCCTGTCAGGAATTTTCCCTCAGCAGCATTCCCAGCTCCCTGTCAGGAATTTTCCCTCAGCATCATTCCCAGTTCCCAGTCAGGATTTTTCCCTCACCATCATTCCCAATTCCCTGTCAGGACTTTTCCCTCAGCATCATTCCCAGTTCCCTGTCAGGATTTTGCCGTCAGCATTATTCTCAACTCCCTGTCACGATTTTTCCCTCACCATCATTCCCAGTTCCCTGTCAGAATTTTTCCCTCACCATCATTCCCAGCTCCCTGTCAGTATTTTCCCTGTCCCCACAGGGTGAGGATCAAGGTCCTGCCTGTCTCCAGAGGCACCTGCTCCCTGTGGGATTCCGGGGGTCTGCCTGAGCACAGCTCCTGCTCTGCCTAAAAAACCTGGGATATGAATTTTCCCTGTGCCAGCCTTTCCTTTCCCATCAGCAATTTCCCAGTGATTCCAGAAAAATCCATCTCTGGGACAACACACAAGGGGCCAGCAGCTCCCCAGTGCCAAAATTTGGGAATATTACGGTGACTTTACACCTCTTGCTCCCTTCCCCTTGGGCATGGAAAGGAGAACTCTCCATCAGCACCGCTCCTGAGCCCTGCAGCATTCCCAGCAGGAATTTTCCCTTTCCCAGGAGGAATCCTGAGCTGTGACTGTTCCAGGGGTGTCCTTGGAGCTCATCTCCGCAGGGTGAGGCTGCTCGGGGTGGGATCTGTGTCCCCTGGATGGCACAATCCTGCTGGGAATGTGAAAACATCCCCCCGGCAAAGAGGGAAAAGAGGCAAAAGCTGGAAAATAAACCCAAATAGACACATAAACCATCTGCCTCGTAAAATCATGGAATTAAGGTTGGAAAAGACTTTAAGATCATCGAATCCAAGCTCCTTAAACCTTTGTGGGTGTGAAGGGATGGCGCTTCTCATCCCAGGACTGGAATTATCCGCGCTAAGAAAAACCAGGAGTTTCCTTCCCCAGAGGAAAGCTGGTGAATGCTCAATATTTCCTGCATTTCCCAGTCCTGGCAGGAATGCCTTTCCCCCCAGGCCCAGGCTGCCTGTGGGATTCCCAGCTGCCTTTCTGCTCAGGGGGGCAGAGCTGACAGACAAAACACGGGAAAACCCGAGCGGTTCAGGAGAACTTCTGGAAGACATTTCGGAGCTTTCCCGTCAAGTGTGGCCGATGTTTTAATCCCTCTCTCCGTGCTGACACGGTTTTATCTCCATTTTCCATTCTTTAGCAGCTCCTGCCCCGTGGGGCTGGTTGTTATTAGAGCACATCCCAAGGCCCGAGGCGCTTCTTTATCCTCACAAAATATGGGAGGGGGGGAAAAAAAAAATAAAATCACCTTTTTTTTCCACCAGAGGAAGAGGAGTTGCTGCACACAGCGGGATGGATGAAGGAGAGGTTGTGGAAGCCTCTCCCGGCCGGCTGGAGCTGCTTTTAGGGTCCTCACGTGGGGGGGGAAAAGTGCTGGTGAGCGTGAAAAAAATCCTGCTGGAAAGCCCATCTCGTTTTCACTCCTAAAAATAGTTTGTCTTGTTTAAGGCATGGCGGGGAGGAAAAAAGCCCCTGAAATTCCCTGGCCGTTAGAAAAACAAAGAGATAAAGCACTGAGCGGAGGATATGAATGGCCTGCCGGAGCAATCCATCAGCCCCTTTTTTCCCGGCTTTTCCCACTGCGAGCTCACATTTCCATCAGGGGTGACAGCAGGGAGGGAGAGGATGGATCCACACAAATCTCCCCTGTCCTTCCCTGCGATGACAGATCCATCACCAGGGATGAGCGATCCCCAGATCCCCCTTTGATTTATACCCACAGCTGGGGGAAAAAAAATAAAAAATAAAAAATGAAAATAAGGCTCGTAGGAGTTCCTGCTGATAAATCCCAGCCTTATCATCCTGAGGTCACTCCTTTTTCTCCCAGAGATTGGCAAGGGCCAAGGAGATATTAAGTGGGCCAGGATGTTTATGGGAATAAATGGCAGCGGTTTTAGGAGGATTAAAGGGAAAAAAAAAAACTCCGGGAATGATTAAAAAAAAAAAAAAANAAAAAAAAAAAAAAAAAGACAAGTTTTGGAAGCCTTTTAGTAAGAAATAAATGGAGATAAAGCCAACTTTTGGAAGCCTTTTAGTGAGAAATAAATGGAGATAAAGGCAGCCTGAGGCAGGGATGGAGGGGGAGGGAAGGGGGGAAATGCTCCGACGTCTCCCTTGGCGAAGCAGCGGCGCTGGAATACCGAGGGCAACGTTTGGGGACAACAAAAGTCAGGCAACACAACGCTCCCGTTTCCAGGGAAACCCAACCTTGGCCTTTGGTCCCATATTTCAGCGGGTTTCATTATCCTCCCCGGGTTTAGGATAATGAATTGGCTGTTGATGGATGCTGCTGCCTCGGAGCCGCCCTCCCCTCGCAGAGGTTTCCGCTGGTTCCCGGTCCAGGAGGGATGTTGGGAGCGCTGGAGGAGGACTGGGAGCACCAAGTGTCCCTTCGGAGGGGTTTCTTCTCCATCCAGATTGTGGAATTTTGTGTGTGGGGAGCTGAAAGGATCAGTTGAGTTTTTTGTTTTGGTCTCTGCATGAGTAAAACGGGCTGGGAGAGCTGGGAATGTTCAGCTGGAGAAGGGAAGGCTCCAGGGAGAGCTGGGAATGTTCAGCAGGAGAAGGGAAGGATCCAGGGAGAGCTGGGAATGTTCAGCAGGAGAAGGGAAGGCTCCAGGGAGAGCTGGGAATGTTCAGCTGGAGAAGGGAAGGACACAGGGAGAGCTGGGAATGTTCAGCAGGAGAAGGGAAGGACACAGGGAGAGCTGGGAATGTTCCCCTGGAGAAGGGAAGGCTCCAGGGAGACCCCAGAGCCCTTTCCAGGCTCTAAAGGGGCTCCAGGAGAGCTGGAGAGGGACTGGGGACAAGGGCTGGAGGGAGAGAACGAGAGGGAACAGCTTCAAACTGGGAGAGAGGAAGTTTGGTGGGATATGGGGAAGGAATTCCTGCCTGTGGGGGCCATGGGTGGACAAAGCTCAGGAGAGGATGGAAACACATTCCCAAAATCCCTGTCTGCTCCTCCCTGGCCTGGAAAAAGCCGCTCATCCTTCAAACCTTGGCCACCTCCTCTGCTCTTTTCCTTCCCTTTTTTTTCCCCCAACACCCTCAGGCTTTTTTTTTTCCCCTGAGTCACTTGGCAGCGTGGGCCAAGGTTTGACAAGTGACTCATCACTGGGAGTGCTGAGGCCATGAAATGTTATTTTAGAAATTAAACACCCGACACGTTCGGAGAACAAATCCCTTTAAGGTGTCTCCCAAAGTGGGTCCTGGAAGGAAAACGTTTGCAATTAAGTCACTTCCCAAAAACGTCGCCTCCTGTGCTGAGTGCCTGAACTTCTTTCATCTCCCCTCTGTAAATATCGGTGGTGGGTTTGGGAAACTGGAGAAAAATTCACCGTTTCACCTCATAAACGAGCTGGCCATGGAAGGATTTGCTGGAAAAGCGTTGGTTCTGTTTTCCCTGTTAATTAGGTGGCTCGTGATGGTTGGGATAACCCATAAAATCCCAGAGAATCCCGGATCAAATCCGGTCTGGGTTTGGATGGGGATGACTGGGGTCTGTGCATTTATTGGGAATCCCTGAGCCCACAGTTCACTCTCCAGGTTCTTTTATGCTTCCCACATGTATTTAATTTTGTGAGCCACACGTTCCCCTTTTTTTTTTTTTCCCCTGATTTTTGTATCCTTTTCTTCTAAACCCAGAGAAATAACGTCATTATCAAAGGGATTCTCGTGTGATGCCTTCATTCTGAAACAAACCCAAGGGGACAAAGTTCACAGCAACCCAGAACTGCTCTTGATTTACTGCAAATATGATTAAAATTTTATCTGAGGGCTTTTTTTTCCCCTCCATTTTTTTTTTCCTTTTCCCTCTGTTCCTTGCTGCTCCGTGTTTTCATCCAGCACATAAAAGAGGCTTTTTTGGGGAGGGGTTGTTTTATTTTCCCAGCAGTTTAGCAATGCAAAGGTGTTGGAGAAGAATTTAAATTCACTGCCAGCTTTCCCTGGCTTAATCACGATTTTTTTATCATCTTAAAAGCGAAGCAGGGTAATAAAGGGCGAAAAATGCAAAGTGCAGCACGTTTGGAAGGGTGACCCCGCGGAACTGGGATGAGTTACAGCCAATTCCTCCCCGCTGGGACATCCTGGCTTTTCCAGCGAGAAGCTGCCGGGTTTATTTGGATTTGTAACCACTCCAGGTCCCAGGGTAAAGCTCTTTTCCCTTCACATTTTCGTCCCTTAACTCCTTTCCTTGTGCAGCAGCGCGATCCTCGGGAAAGGGAGTGTCATAAACACGGTGAGCCAAAAATCGTAGTAAGAAAAAATAAAATTTATTTTCGAGGAAAGATACAGAAAAAAACAAAGCCACGGATAAAACAAAGCCACAATAAAGGACAAAATTCGATTGAACGGGGGTGGTGTCTTGGTTTAGAAAGACAGGTATCTGCCAGGGAAACTGGGGTTCCCCTTAGGATAGAGAATGTAAACCCCTCAACCCCCACCAAATTATAATTTTGCAATTAATGGCTCTCAGGCAAAGATTTGGGAATAGGAATAACAGTTCTTTACTAGGAATAGCAATAATACAAATGTGGTAGAAAAACAAAACCACCCCACC
The DNA here is from genome assembly GCA_008694505.1 of Cyanoderma ruficeps. NCBI lineage: Eukaryota > Metazoa > Chordata > Aves > Passeriformes > Timaliidae > Cyanoderma > Cyanoderma ruficeps. The sequence goes on along the minus strand of VZDJ01000019.1, from coordinate 1,727,875 downwards.
AAAGCAGCAAACAAACAAACAACAACTTTGGAAAGCCCTGACACAGTCACAGCTACAACCTGATGCCCTGTTGGGTGTCGGAAGCAGCCCAAAAGTGAGTCCTCCTGGAGTGGCAGATGTGGTTCTGTTGAGGGAGAGATGGTCCTGTGGCCAAAAGGGTCCAGAGGTGGTGAGAAGGGTCCAGTGATGGTGAGAAGGGTCCAGAGGTGGTGAGAAGGGTCCGGTGATGATGAGAAGGGTCTGGTGATGGTGAGAAGGGTCTGGTGATGGTGAGAAGGGTCCGGTGATGGTGGGAAGGGTCCGGTGATG
>VZDJ01000019.1:1698246-1709214 GCA_008694505.1 Cyanoderma ruficeps | reverse complement strand
GGAATGGAATGGAATGGAACGGTGGAGGAAAACAGCAGGAAATGGAAAACAAGCGTTTCCACTTGAGGGCAAAATCGGAATAAAAACATTTCCCAGAAACAATTCAACTCTGCTTAACCAAAGCAGTGTCAGCTCGCCATTCCTTTTGTTCGGATGCTGTTCTTGCATCCATAAATCCAGAGCTCTCCCTCGGCAGCAGCAGCAGCAGCAGAAATACTCCCCCAAATCCTCTCCCAGGTAATGAACGGGTTGGAGCAGAAATAATTCCAGCCTTTCCCACGGGGATAATGTGCCCTGATAACACCTTGCAATTCCACCCGGGGAGATGTCTCTGCCAGGGGAAAACGGAATTTATCCCTCCCGGTGCTTTCCCTGCCGTGCTCCCGATGGAAAAGGGAGGGTTTGGGGCAAAAACTTGGGATTTTTAGGCCATATATGTATTTATTTTTTTTTTATATATATATCATATTCCTAGACTGAATTTCAATGGAAGTCCCAGCTGGCGATGGCTGAGCCGGAGGTTAAATCTGGAAAAGAGAGGAATTTATCCAGGTTCATCCAGAGGAATTTATCCAGGTTCATCCAGAGGAATTTATCCAGGTTCATCCACCCCTGATCAGGAGCTCCCACCCCGCTGGAATTCCCACCCGGCTGCTCCAGGGATTGGTTTGCTGAGGGAGATTTGGATGCGAAGCCTCTGCTGGGGCTTTGGAAAATCTCAGCATCCCGTTTTTGTGAGGTTTAAAGGAGCTGGACCAGCCCAGGGCATCCAGGTGGATGTGATGGGTTTAGGAGCCTTTTCCAGGCAGGATTTGGTGTTTCCAGTTCTTTTCTGCCCCCAGCATCCCGTTCCATCCCTGAAATTTTAATTAAACACCTCCCTCTCTGGTTTAATTGGTGCTAAAACCTGACTTGAGGTGCCTTTAAACGCTTCTCATCTGCAGAGTTCAACTTTATTTTCAAAGATCATTTTAGACACATTAATTCTGGATTCAATTCCCAAACCAATTCCTGGTGGCTGCAGGTCCAGAACTGAGTTATCCTGGCAAAGCTCCTTGCTCAGTGCAGCAGCAGCAGATCCTTGAACACTTTTAAATGGGAATTTTGGTGCTTGGGGTGAAGAAAAAATCCCTGAACTTTCCCAAAGCAGAATGCCAAAATTCCCAAGTATTTCCAGCCAGCACCATTCCCAATTTGGGATTGAACCCTTTGCTGGACCTGTTGGAGTTTTCCTAATTTAAGGGTTTTTTTGAAATGTTAACAGGTGTAAATTGGAGCTGGAAAATAGAGGAGAGCAGGAATGATGTCCCAACAAATTGGAGCTGGAAAATAGAGGAGAGCAGGAATGATGTCCCCACAATCTGTTCCCCACCTCGGTGGGGTTTGGGATTTGTTGTAGGATGGCTCAGAGGATCCAAGCAGCAGGAGCACAAGGATGTGAGTGTTGACACCACCAAACTGGGAAAAGAAAATGGATTTTCCTTGATTTAATCTCATTTTCCAATATTTGAGCATTGAAAGTCAGGGATTTTCCCTCACATAGAGGGAAATCTGTGGGTTTGGATAATTCCCAGGAGATTCCTGCAGGCTCAAACTGGTGCTCCCAGCAGGGCACATCCTAGAATGTCCTCGGGATGGGAATGGGATGGGAATTCAGCCCAGGCTGGGGTGGATTTTCTCCTGCCAACAGGGAAAGTTCAGGGGTGACTCACAGGCAGCTCCTCCCTGGCCACGCTGGAGCAGAGTTTTGCCCTTTGCTCATGGAAAATGAAACTGGGAATGTGCAAATCCTTTGAGCTTTCCCCACCAGAACACCCCAGCCAGAGGGGTTTTATCCCAGCAATGACAAAATCCTTAAATTTATTGGCTTTTTATGCAAAACTCACTTTTTTTTTCTTTTCCTAGAAGGCGAAAAGAAAAAAAAAAAGAGACAAAAATGAAGTTTTTCCTTCAAGGAGTGAAACTCCAGCCCTAAGGGGTCACAGAGTGGTGCCTTTCCCTGAGGAAGCACAGGATTTTTTCCCTGTGGAATTCCCAGCGAGGTTTTGTCTGGTCTGGTTTTCCCAAATCTCAAGTGGGGAGGATTTCCTGGAGCTCTGGTTGGTGCCGAGGTCTCGCTGCCAGCCCCGGCTCTGGGAGGGATTATTCCGTTTGGGAAGGAGGGAAATAAAGGAGGAAGACAAATAATCCCCCCGAAAGGAGAAGAACAGCTCACCAGGCCCTGCTGGCTCCAAGCGAAGCCCATCCCGGCGGGATTTGGGAATCGCAGCGGGGTCAGATTTTTTTTAACTAAAAGAGGAGAAATTTAGGTGGGATGTTAAGAAGGAATTCTTCCCTGTGGAGGTGGGCAGGGACAGGAATGGGAATTCCAGAGACATTGTGGCTGTCACATCCCTGGAGTGTCCAAACCCGGGATATCGGGAGGTGTCCCTCAGAGTCTCTTCCAACCCCAATGGAAAACGGACCCCATGGAAAATGGAAGCTTTAAATGATATTATTATTGTCTGGTTTTATCCCCATCCTGCTTTTCCTGCTGGGTCCTGTTCGATGGAGCTGTTATAAATATGGTGAGCCAAATCGTAATTAAAAAAAAATAAATTTATTTTCTCGTTACCGCGAGCGAAAATAAGGGAAAACAACAAAACTACAGGTAAAACAAATCCACCATAAAACAAATCCACCATAAAACAAAGCCACCATAAAGAACAAATTCAATCGAGTTGGGGATGGGAACGTAGGGCCGGTCCACACCGTGTCCTCCTCCATTCGCCCCAAAATCCCGTTTCCAGGGCCCAGTTTTTATACTTTTTATTTTCCCTGGGGCAGGGTCCTCCTTTGTTCCGTGTTGGGGTGTTGGTGTTCATGGCCCCCTTTTGGGATTCTGATTTTCTTCCCGAGTGGACTTTAAGAAGGAACACGATGGTGTCTGAGTGTTGGCTGTGGATCATATTCAGGGTCTGAGTGGGGTTTTCCAGGCAAACAGAGGGAATGTTCATTGGAGAGTCAAATCCATCTCTGGGCAGATGATCCAACCATCAAACATGTTGGTTCAGTCAAATCTCTCTTTTCAATTGCTGATAACTACAGATCTTCCCTTCTCAGCTCTGTCTCTCCCTCCTGTGACTCTGACAATGTCTCCCTTCCTGCCCGCAATTCTCTTATTTCTTTAGCACAAATTAATACCCATGGTTTATTTATAACAGAACCATGGTCACCTTTGAGGAAACAGGGAATGGGCTCCTGGCGCCATCCCAGACTCCCTCCACCTGCCGGAATTCCCGGGACCTCTCAGGAAACCAGAGGAATTCCCAGGAAAAAAAAACCCCCACAAATCACATCTCCCAAAGCCATCAGCCTCTGCCCCCTCCCCGGCAATCACGCTCTGTTTGTTTGTTTGCTTTGGGAATTCAGTTAAAACATCCCAGGCAATTATTAACTATTAATTATTCCCAGGCGTTTCCTGCCGGAGCGGCTTTGCCTGGTGGGAAAACGCCACGGAGGGAAGAGTCTTTGACTCTGACCTTGCTGGAAGATTCCACCTTGATGAGCCCCGGCTTAACGAGGCCGGGTTTAAGGCAGGTGTTAAGTGCAATCAGAGCAGCTTTATTAGGAATCCTGCTCGGTTAACCTTTGCCTGCTTGCGTGACTTGGCTGATTAATTAATCAGCGATTGATAACGACCTCTGATAATGACCTTCAGCCCTGCAGCTCCCTGCAGGCGAGGCCAGAGGATCAGCCCCTTCTCCTTTCAGGCACCCACACAATCGTTTCCCGGTGCTAAACTGGGATTTGGGACGCAGCGGGAGAGGGGGACGGGAATGTTTGTGTTTTAACGGGGTGAATATTGGTGATTTCATCTTTCAGGGGATGTGTGGTGAGTTTATAGACGCCCCGTGTGTCAATGGAAGTGAAAACAAGGAAGGAGAGAACGGCCTCGAGTTGTGCCAGGGGAGGTTCAGGTGGGATAACAGGAGGAATTTCTTCCTGGAGAAGGTAGAGCTGCCAGGGCAGTGGTGGAGGGATTTAAATTCCATGTGGGTGTGGCACTTGGGGACGTGGGGCAGTGGTGGCCTTGGCAGCGCTGGGGAATGGTTGGACTCCACGATCCAAGAGAGTTTTTCCAACCTTTTTGGAGTTCTGGGGCTTTTTTGGAGTCACGGAATGAGAGAGGGATGCGAATATTTGTGTTTGACAGGGATGGATATTGAGGATCCGAGGGGCCAAATGAAAATTGAGGAGGGGGGAAACGGCCTGGAGTTGTGCCAGGGGAGGTTTAGGTGGGATAACTGGAGGAATTTCTTCCTGGAAAAGGTTGAGCTGGTGGAATCCCCATCCCTGGAGGGATTTCAAAGCAGCACTCGGGGCCCCGTGTAAGAAACGGTGAATTATTTATGGAATCTTGGGGAGGTTTGGGTCGGGACTGTGAAGATCATCCTGTCCCACCCCTGGCCTGGCGGGGACACCTTCACCATCCCAGTTTGTTCCCAGCCTTGTCCAGCCTGGCCTTGGACACTTCCAGTGGCACTCTTCTGACCGGGATGGGAACAGCTCGGAGTGGAATCCTGGGATTTTTCCTCTCCCTATTCCAGCGCTCTCCAGGAGCTCAGGCAGGGTGGGAATCACCAGGGAAAGGTCATTTCCAAAGAATTCCTTGAAAAACCACTTGGGGATTTCCTGACCCACTTGTAAACATAAACATCCATGTCAACATCCATGTGAATATCCATGTGAACATCTTGTGAACATCCGTGTGAACATCCATGTGAATATCCCATCTTGTGAACATGTTGTGAATATCCATGTGAACCTCTTGTGAGTATCCATGTGAACATCTTGTGAACATCCACATGAACATCCACGTGAATATCCACAAGAATATCCACGTCAATATCCATGTCAATATCCACGTCAAAATCCACATCAAAATCCATGTGAACATCCATGAGAAGATCCATGTGAATATCCATGTGAGTATCCATGTGAACATCCATGTGAATATCCATGTGAACATCCATGTGAACATCCATGGGGACATCCATGTGAACATCCATGTGAACATCCATGTGAACATCCATTAGGACATCCATGTGAGCATCCATGGGGACATTCATGTGAATATCCATGTCAATATCCACATCAAAATCCATGTGAATATCCACGTGAGTATATATGAGAAGATCCATGTGAGTATCCATGTGAACATCCATGAGAAGATCCACGTGAACATCCATGTCGACACCTGTTGGAACCCTGGCCACCGAGAAGTTTAGACTCTCTGTGCTCACAGGCACAAACCCCCAAGAAAATGCTACATTTAACCTAAAGCCGTGAAGAAATTCCAAAATTCCAAATTCCATAATTCCAAAATTAAATGACGAAACTGAAGTTATAGGTGTGCAGTTTAAATAAAAGCGTGTAATATCATATAGTAAAAAAACTTGGAGTATAAAGTTTTAAAATATAGNAAATAACAGCTTTTAATATATATATATTATATATATATAAAGCAAAATAGAAATTTTAAGGAAAAAGCCAGTCCTTCTTTTTCACCTCCTTCTTTATAAGTCTGAACAGTATTTTGTAATTAGATTTAAAAAATCCGCATTGCAAACCACAAGCAGTTGGTTATTAAGTTAAAAGTAAAAATAATTTTAAGTATCATTTCTTAATTAGGCAGTTTAGCCTTTAAAGGCCTTGCGAAAAGAAAGATAACGACCCCATTTTTAATTAATTAGCTAAAAGTACTGTAGAACTCACAGGTCGTAAAACTGAGACAGAGATCAAAAAGAATAAATATGTAAGTCCAAACAAAAAAACCAAAACCATCTCACACATTTAATCCCAACTCTAACAAAAAGAAAACAAAAGGCAACAAACATCCATGTGGATATCCATGTCAAAATCCATGTCAATATCCATGTGAATATCCACGTCAAAATCCATGTCAAAATCCCACGTCAATATCCATGTCAAAATCCAGGTCAAAATCCATGTGAATATCCATGTGAACATCCACGTCAAAATCCACATCAAAATCCATGCCAATATCCCTGTCAACATCCATGTTTTCCAGAGCGTATCCATGAGGATCCGCAGGAATTTGGAAGGCACCCGGAGAACCCTTTGCACTCCAACAGCAGCAGGACATCAAAATCTTTTTAATTTTTTTAATTATATATATATTTTTTAGGAAATCTTCCTTTTTTCCCTGTTTTTGCCCCCTCCCAGGCCAGCTGCTGCCCATCCATCAGCGGCGGGGAACGAACGAGGACGATGGATGTGGCTCCCTGCTGTCATCCCAGCTTGGATGGAGCTTGGAGCAGCCTGGGCTGGTGGAAATGTCCCTGCCCATGGCACCAAGGGACCCGGAGAAGTCCCTTCCGCCCCAAACCATCCCCTGATCCTCCGTGGAGGGATTAAAGCTCCAAACTCGGAGGGATTTGGAGATCCAGACTCGCTGCTGGGCCCCTTCCCAGAGCCAGAGCAAACCTCCTGGTGATCTTCCCCCAAATCCAGGTTTTTGGCTTGATTTTAAACTCCAGAGCCAGGCCAGGCTCCGAGCCAGGCCCAGCTGATCCCCACCAGCCCAGCCTCACTAATCCAGACGCTCAGGATTATCTTGGAATCGAGGATAACACAGAGGGGAAAACCTGCCTGAAAACCCTGGAGATGTGTCTGCCTGCCCCACGGTGCTGCTGGCACTGATTTTACTGCCCTGTCACTCCAGGGGATGGATTTATCCCAGATTTTATTGTCCTGCCACACCGGGGGGTGGATTTATCCCTGATTTTATTGTCCTCCCACACCAGGAGGTGGATTTATCCCAGATTTTATTGTCCTGTCAAACCGGGGGATGCATTTATCCCTGATTTTATTGTCCTCCCACACCAGGAGGTGGATTTATCCCGGTTTTCCACAGCAGCAGGGCAGCAAGGATGCTCCTGTGGGTTGTGCCAGGCAGGGAAAAGCCTCCTGCAGCATTGCCAGGGGAGGAGTTGGAAGTGAGTTAAATCTGGAAGGGTTTTTTTCTCCCTCACTGGATCATCTCCTCGTGGCCCTGAAGGTCTGGAATGACTCTGGGAGGCTGCTGGAAGCAGAGCCCCAGCCCCTCGGCTGATTTACAGCCAGGCTGCGCCTGGAAAAGGGATGTTGAAGGTCTGGATTTCCCAAATGCACTCAGTGGAACACGGCCACACACAGCCAAGCCAGGCCCGGGGGGCTGGAGGCGCCCGGGCCGCCCCAGAAATGTTGATTTTTGTAGGAACCGCGAGTAAACACCGAGATAAAAACGATCTGGGATGATAAAAACGATCTGGGATGAAAGAAACGATCTGAACGTCCCTGGGAAATGCAGCCCGCCAGGAAATCCAGCTGGAGCAGCTCCTCCCTACCTGAAGGAGCAGGAAAACGAGCTGCAGGTCTGGGGCAAAGGGAAATCCACCCCGCCAGGCAGAGCAGCATCAGTCAGCTCCGAATTCCAGCTGCTCCTGAGCTCATTTATTAATTATTGAACCATTAATTGAGCCCAGCGGTGCGGGCGCCCCTCACCCTCCCAGGAGTGTAAATAGTTAGGCCACGGGTGTGGACAGCACCTCTCTGCAGCAGGAACGTGGCTTTTCCCTGCTCTGGAGCTAAAATAAACCAGGATTAATTCCTTCTGGAGCTGCCAGAGGCAGCTGCGTCCTGGCCCTGCCCGTGGCCAACATCTGCCCGGTAAAGTTGTGCAGAGATGCAGATCCGTGAATGTAATTACACAGCTCGGCTCTAATTTCCAACTCTCATTTAACAACCGACTCAGCAGCGTCCAAACAGTCCCCAGTCCCATGGTTAATTCATGAGGATGCACAGCTCCAAAATGAACTCCCAAAACCCTCAGAGAATCCCCTGAGGGATTGGGAAAATTCCGGAGGGATTGTGGAGGGCTGGTCCAGGGCTTGGAGCTGCTTTTCCAGAGAAAATTCCAGCCTGGGGATGTGCTGGTTCGGCCACCACGTCCTTGTTTTAGGAGAGCTGGGCAGTGAATTCCTGGAGATCCATTTCTCTGGAGATTTGAGGACTCTGAACCCAGCGAGATGTGTTTGTTTTACCGTCCAACACCAATTCTGGCTGTGCTCGGGTTTATTCCTGATCCCGCCCTTTGATCCCTGCGATCCAGCTCAGCCCGGGAGCAGATCCAGCCCTGGAAAAGCAGCCAGAGTTTCACACCTCTGAAGCTGAAACACCTTTATAAATCCTCCTGATCTTCTGCATCACAGGGGGGGGAAAAAAAAAAAAGAAAAAAAAAAGTGTTGTTTGGTGCTGTTCCTGCATGGTAGAATCCGGGAATCCCGGGATGATTTGGGATGGAAGGGATTTAAACCCCATCCCGTTTATGGACAGAGACACCTTCCCTAAACCAGCAGGACTCAAACCCCCTCAGCTGCAGAGCCACTCATTTATTTCCTATTCAACACATGGATGTGTTTTTTCCATGCTGATACATTTTCCCTTAAGGACTGTTTCCATTTTCCCCGTTTAAGGCATTCTGCTTCAAACCCCTCTCCTATTTCAGCTCATCCTCCTGCTCCGATGAATTCCTTCCACCTCCAGCCTCCTGGAGAGTTTTCCCCTTCCACTCCTGGACAAGCAGCCACCCTGATCCTGCTTTTTTTTTATTTTTTCCCTTTTTTTTTAAAAAAAAAAAAAAAAATTTTCTTTTTTTCCAGGATCCATCCCTGCCTGGGCACCTCTCCCGCATCTGCTCCCTGTCCCCCAGCCATCCCTGTTTAATCTTCGGGAGCTGACTCACGGCGGGGTGGGGGGAAACGCCGGCCTCATCTGCCGGGAATGTTAAACAAGAGCCTTTTTTTAAACAAGGCATGGATGGAAGAAAAGCGACCATCTGGCCGCGGGGAAACGTGCCGCCTTCCTCCTTTTCTGCGGGAAAAGGGACACGGGCAGGGAGGTGCCAGGTGCCCGAAGCCACTCCAGCTTCCTTGGAAGGGTTGTCATGGAAATAACCCCCCCCGGATCAAACAATCCCGAGGGTTTGGATGGGGATTAAAGCCCCGGGAGTCGGAGAGGGAGCCAAGGGGAGCTGCTGGTACCTGAGCTCCGGCCACATCCCAGCGTGGGCCGGATGGAATTGAGCCTTTCCCCCATTCCCCCATTCCCGGGGCAATTCCTGCCACATCCCAGCGTGGGCCGGGTGGGATTGAGCCTTTCCCCCATTCCCGGGGCAATTCCTGCCGGCCAGTGGGGCAGGATGAGCCTTGGTCACCCACCCCGTGCTCTGCTTTAGGGTTAAAGCCGGGCCTCGCTGTTCCCTTTTTGCTCCCGCAGCAGAAATGTGGAAAAAACCCAAAAAAAACCCAAGAAAATCAGGAATGATGGATTGGGGGAGCAGCCAGTGCACGGGATCAGCGTTTTCTCTTCCTGCACTGAGGAAAAGCCCCAAATCAGCAGCTGCTAAAAACAGCTCGCAGAGGGAGTGGGGGAACTGGCTCTGGTTTATCTCTGCCCTCACTCAGCCCATCCCAAATCCCAAATCCCAAACCCCAAATCCCAAATCTCAAATCCCAAATCCCAAACCCCAAATCCCCAATCCCAAATCCCAAATCCCGGCTCCGGCTCTCCCACCTCTCCCAGCAGGGACCTGCCCAACCTGCCCTGCGTTTATTTATCCCACAGACTTCCCTGGGATGCTCCAAATCCACGGGGAAAACAGCCCAGAGCTGTCCAAAAAAAAAATCCCAGAGGAATCGGAAGGAGCCCCGGAAAAAAAGCTTGGGAAGAACGGAGCCCTGGAAAAAAGCTTGGGAAAAACAAATCCCTGCTTTTCCTGGTGCCCCAAGGAGCTCGGGAGAGGGGAAGGAGCTGCTGGTAAAATTCCCAGCACACGTGTGGGGCAGACTGAAGGGCTGAATTTATTATTTATCCCTCATTCCTGACATCCAGAGCTGCCTCTGGAAATGTTTTCAAGGTAACAACAGCCAGAAAATTCGGGATAAAGGTCAATATTTTCATCTGCTTTTCCTCAGGGATGTCGTTTTGGACAGCCCAGCTCCCATCTCATCCCTGAGACCTCCAGCCCTGCATTCCAGGCCTGGAATTCCAGCCCTCAGATCCACGCAGGGTGGGATTCCTCAGTGCTCCAGTGAAAAATGCAACTGGAAAAGTTGTGTTGCCAACAAATGGCACCGAAAGCCCTTCAGGATCACAGGCTGGTTGGGTTGGGAGGGATCTCAGATCTAATTCCACAGCCCTGGGAGAGGCCTGGAAGGAGATGCCTCTGGAAAGGTGAGAGGCAGTTTTCCTGGGCAAGGCAAAAATCTGGGAGAAAAATTCCCCTCTGCAAACTGCTCCTGGGAATTCAGAGCCTCTGCTTAGAGGGAAAAAGGCCCAGGGGAAAAAAAATCAACTTTAAGTGTCTAATGCTGATCTTTTGGAGGGCTTCATTCCTTCTTTTTTGCTCCGTCTCATTGGAAAACTGGGAATTTCTGTGGTCTAATTCCTCCCAGAACTTGGTGGCCAGAGTCAGCTCCCGCCCTTTCCCCTCAGGAATTCAGCTGGAGGCTCCATGAGCCCCCAGCCTGGGGGAACACGAGGAACTGGAGAGGATGTGAAATCCATGAAAAGCTTCCCGAGCCTCCTGCAGCTCTTCCCAGCACTGCCTGAGCAGCCAGGGGTGGCCTTTGGTCCGGAAATTTGAGGAGAAGGATCCGATTCCCTGCCTTTGGAAATCTGGGGTGGTCCCAGCACTCCGGGGATTTCCCATCCCAGGAATGAATGGGATGAGCTTTAAGGTCCCTTCCAACCCAAACTTTGAATCTTCCTCCTTTCCTTTCCTTTCCTTTCCTTTCCTTTCCTTTCCTTTCCTTTCCTTTCCTTTCCTTTCCTTTCCTTTCCTTTCCTTTCCTTTCCTTTCCTTTCCTTTCCTTTCCTTTCCTTTCCTTTCCTTTCCTTTCCTTTCCTTTCCTTTCCTTTCCT
>VZDJ01000019.1:1662486-1694924 GCA_008694505.1 Cyanoderma ruficeps | reverse complement strand
GCAGGAGAAGGATTTGTTTTGTGTCCCTGCTGTGTGCAGAGCTGAGTGACACTGACTGTGAGCTCAGAGCTGCACCCCTGGGCACCACAGAACAGGGAATACACGGGAGAGAAAACTGAGGGCATCACCCACAGCAGCACATCAGCACCTGGAGTGGTGGTTTGGGGTGGAATTGGCACATCAGCACCTGGAGTGGTGGTTTGGGGTGGAACTGGCACATCAGCACCCGGGGATGGTGGTTTGGGGTGGAATTGTCTCTGGCAGCTCCTGAGAAAAGGATCCTGGAGCTGGGAATGCCACAGCTCGGGGTGGGAATGCACAAGGAAGCAGCGGCGTCACCAAACATCTCCTGAGCAGGACAGAGAGCACCAAAACACACCTTGAAAAGGACAAAGAGCACCAAAACTCATCCTGATCAGGACAGAGAGCACCAAAACTCATCCTGATCAGGACAGAGAGTACTAAACATGTCATGATCAGGACAGAGAGCACCAAACACCTCATGATGAGGACAGAGAGCACCAAAACACATCCTGATCAAGACAGAGAGCACTAAACATCTCCTGAGCAGGACAGAGAGCACCAAATATCTGCTGATCAGGACAGAGAGCACCAAAACTCACCCTGATCAGGACAGAGGGCACCAAACATCTCCTGATCAGGACAGAGAGCACCAAAACACATTCTGATCAGGACAAAGAGCACCAAAACTCATCCTGATCAGGACAGAGAGCACCAAACATCTCCTGATCAGGACAGAGAGCACCAAAACTCATCCTGGAAAGGACAAAGAGGCCCAAAACTCATCCTGATCAGGACAGAGGGCACCAAACCCCTCCCGGGCAGACCAGAGCCGTGCTGCTGTGGCAGCCAGGGGCAGGTGACAGGGCAGGGCAGGGGACAGTGCCCGTCCCCGGTCCCGGCCGTGCCGCTCCCATCCAGCCCGGCGACATTTCCCTACACGCCAGACGCGGAATGAGTCACGCCTGCTCCCAGGCCACTCCTGAATCCAATTTGCAGCTAATTCCAGCCGGGATGAGGCGAATGGCTGCTCCGAGTAACCCGAGACACGGCCCAGGCGCCCTCAGCTCCCGGACTGGGGAGGGCCCGGGTTTGGGGGGCAGAAAATGGCCCCCAGCCCCAGAGCTGCGTCTGTTCCTTGGAAAATGGTGCGGCTCCATGCCAGGAGCACATTCCCGAGGACAGGGGACACATTCCCGAGAAAAGGGGACACATTCCCGAGGAGAGGGGACACATTCCCGAGGAGAGGGAACAACACATTCCCGAGGAAAGGGAACAAATACATTCCCGAGGAAAAGGGACACATTCCCGAGAAGAGGGGACACATTCCCGAGGAAAAGGGAACAGGCACATTCCCGAGGAAAAGGGACACATTCCCAAGGAAAAGGGGACACATTCCCGAGGAGAGGGGACAGACACAGTCGCCAGGAAAGGGGGGACATTCCCGAGGAAAGGGAACCGACACATTCCCGAGGAGAGGGGACACATTCCCGAGGAAAGGGGACAGACACAGTCGCCAGGAAAGGGAACAAACACATTCCCAAGGAGAGTGGACAGACACATTCCCGAGGAAAGGGAACCGCCATGTTCCCGAGGAGAGGGGACACATTCCCAGGGAAGGGACACATTCCCGAGGAAAAGGGACACATTCCCAGGGAAGGGACACATTCCCAGTGAGGGGACACATTCCCGAGGAAGGGACACATTCCCAGCGCTCTGTCTCCGGCCACAGAGGCTCAGAGGCTGGAGGGAACAGGGCGAGGTTCTCCCGCAGCTCCAGCCCCTTTTCCCAGCCCCTCCGCGGTCGCTGTCACCGTGTCCTCAGCTCCGAGGTCACACGGGGACCGTCACAGCTCCCTGGAGGTGGCCCCAGGGTGTCCCCGCGGATTTTCCATGGCACAGCTCCTGACTCAGCATCCTCGGCCCCCCAGGGCCCCCATCCCAGTTGCTGCCCTGGATTCCAGCCCTGGAATTCCTGTTTATTTATCCTTCTGCTCCTTCGCTCTGGGCATTTGCTCAGGTCCAGCCTCCTCCTGCTGGGGGGTGAAGCTTTTCTTGGGGTTTTTCCCTCAAAAATCCAGGTGTCAGGGCAGCTCCAAGGAACAGGGAGATGAACAACTGCTGGGAATTCTGAGATGGAATTCTGAGATGGAATTCGGAGATGGAATTCAGAGCTGGAATTCAGAGATGGAATTCGGAGATGGAATTCTGAGCTGGAATTCCTTCTGAGAAGTCTCCACAGGGAGACAATCCCAAGCTTTTCCTGCCCGGATTGACCCCAGGAGAAGCCCTGGGGAGGGGAGGAGGAGCTGCAGGCTCTGTGTCCCAACAGGACACAGGAATTCCAGGACAACTCAGAATTCCAGGGATCTCCCAGCGGTGTCAGCAACAGGGACAGATGGAAACATCACAGACACCTCCAGATGGAGAGGACAGGGAGGGTTTGGGCAATTAATTAACCCCTCGCTCGTTAATTACAGCACCTACAGAGCTGCTGGGTCACTGAGAACAGGGAAGAACCATCAGGGCAGTTCCAAGGAACAGGGAGATGAACTGCTGGGAATTCTGAGATGGAATTTGGAGATGGAATTCGGAGATGGAATTCAGAGATGGAATTCAGAGCTGGAATTCAGAGCTGGAATTCTGAGCTGGAATTCCTTCTGAGAAGTCTCCACAGGGAGACAATCCCAAGCTTTTCCTGCCCGGATTGACCCCAGGAGAAGCCCTGGGGAGGGGAGGAGGAGCTGCAGGCTCTGTGTCCCAACAGGACACAGGAATTCCAGGACAACTCAGAATTCCAGGGATCTCCCAGCGGTGCCAGGACAGGGACAGATGGAAACATCACAGACACCTCCAGATGGAGAGGACAGGGAGGGTTTGGGCAATTAATTAACCCCTCGCTCGTTAATTACAGCACCTACAGAGCTGCTGGGTCACTGAGAACAGGGAAGAACCATCAGGGCAGTTCCAAGGAACAGGGAGATGAACTGCTGGGAATTCTGAGATGGAATTTGGAGATGGAATTCGGAGATGGAATTCAGAGATGGAATTCAGAGCTGGAATTCAGAGCTGGAATTCTGAGCTGGAATTCCTTCTGAGAAGTCTCCACAGGGAGACAATCCCAAGCTTTTCCTGCCCGGATTGACCCCAGGAGAAGCCCTGGGGAGGGGAGGATGAGCTGCAGGCTCTGTGTCCCAACAGGACACAGGAATTCCAGGACAGCTCAGAATTCCAAGATCTCCCAGCGGTGCCAGCAACAGGAACAGCCCTCAGCTGGGAATGAGTTTTCCTGGCAAAGAACAACCTGAAAGCTGAGTTGGAAAATCCAGTGAAAATTGAGCTTGGGAGGCAAAGCAAAGCCACCCCCACGTGTTTGCTCTGCTCCTCTGCCTCTGGCATTTTTGGGAAAAGCCTCCAAAAAAGGAACCCACAGCAAAGTGGAAAATTTCATTCCCCAAAAGAGAAAGATTCCTGCTCAAACCCCCAGCACAATTATGCCCCAAAACACACAATTATTAACAAATTACCACACGAAGGTCATTTTCACTAAGAGAAAATTCATTTTTTGTTGTTGTTTTTTTTTTAATTCAAAGGGGGAAAAAAAAATGGCATTTTAATAAATACTGCAGAAACATTAACCAAACATACAAAGTGACTTCAACGATTAAAAAAAACAAACAAACCAAAAAAAAAGTAATGAACGTCCTGCTTCGTAACAGTTATAACTTATTTTTTCCACAATATTTAAATACAGAAAGAAGCACTTACCAGCTATTTTGTAATACTGCCCTAAGAGCACTGTTGCATCAGTTAAAAAGCTTATTATGGTGGTCAAAAATGTCCTTTTTTTTGTTTGTTGTTGTTGTGGTAAATAACCAGAAATGGGAGTGAGATTTGTCTTCTTTTCTCAGATGAAACAAAGTGCTGGGAACGCACGGAACTGAGATTTGAATTACGAGTTCATCTCTTTTTTCTTTACCATTTGCACCAGAGCTTTTTTTTTTTTAAACACTTCAAAAACGAAGCATCACCATTGGCAATGAAAAGCTTGTCCTCCACAAGCAAAAAGCAGCCTGCTCAGAGCTTCAAATCCTCCCCTTGGGGCCGGGTCTGGTGGGTCGGGAAGAGTCGCAAACCACGGGAAAAGGCTGATTTAATTCAGTGTAAAACAACAGCAAAAAGGGATTGGACTGAAGCAGTTCGCCCCATCCCAGGGTTGGGGGCTGGATGCTTTTTGTTTTGTGTTAATCCTAAAGCTAAGGGCAGGATCCAGTTCCCACTGGGGACCCCTTAAGGCCTCACAGTTCTTCAGACCCCGAAACGAGGAGCAGCACAAAAGGCTCATTTGCAGGTTTTTGAGGGGGGGTATTTTGTAGGATAATTATTATTTTTTTTTGCAGTGAACCACATCCCAGAAGAGCATTTCTCTGGGATCCAGGGGCTCTCCAGCTCCTGGGAGAAACCCAAAGGGTTTTTTTTTTTGTTGGGTTTTTTTTTGGGGTGGGTTTTCCCAGGTGGGCAGTAAGGCTTTAAGGAAACTACACGGGGATCATTTGCCATCACAGCCCTGGGCAGGGCCCACCCGAGGGCACAGCCAGGTGGGCACAGGGAACACCAGGACCGGGCACCAATTTTCCACTCCACGGCACAACCACGACGAGGATCAGCCGAGCCACAGCCCTGTGCCCCCCACTCCTCCCTCCCTGCCCCCCAAATCCGATCCATCCTGGGAATCCTCAAACATTTGTCTTCATCCCCACCGTGGATCAGGAAGGCAGAACTCCAGATTTCTCCAGAATTTCCCTCTGAGTGGAAAAAAAAATTAAATTTTTCCTTCCGCAGGGCTCGGTGTCCTCTCCATTTTTTCACAATCAGCTACTTCAAACAAATAAAAATTAAAATAACGAGATCAAATCCTTTGGAAAAACCAACTCTAAGGTCACGGGGATAGTTCCTTAACGAGAAGGGCGTATTAATAACGTCTTCATTTAAAAAAAAAAATAAAATAAAATATCCCATGAAAGTATTGTTTGAATGAAATCAAAGTGGTAGCATCCAGGAGCAGAGCATTGCCAAAACAAACAAGCAGTGTGTCCATGACATCTCTCCTTTTGCAGGGTTGTTTTCCCAATCATTCTCTCTTCTCTCAGCACATTCAAACGTTTTTTTTTTCCCTTTTATTATTATTATTTTTATTTTTTTTTTGGCATTGTCTTCAAACGAGAAAAATTCCTGATGCCACCTCTCTCTCTCTCTCTCTCTCTCTCAGAGCCTTTTTTTTCCTTCCTGCTGCTCAGTCCTTAAGTCCAAATCTCACACAACAGAAGCCTCCACGAAAGCACTGGCAAAAAAACAAAAAGCCCTCATTAAACACCCCGTGTGGCTGTGACTTCATCGAGCTCCAAAGATCTTCCTCCTCCTCCTCCTCCTCCTCCTCCAGGCAAGCCCAGCTCCTTCACATCACCGTGCAACTCTTGGCTTTGTCCTTCCTCAAGTCCGTGGCCACCGTGGACAGTTCTGGCCTGCCAGGCATGTGTGAAATCCTCTTTGTGGCCCTCTGAGATTTGTTCCTTTTGACGTTTTTGTTTGTTTTGTTCACACACGCCAGGGTGGCGACGTGAAAAATGTCTCTGACACTGTTTTCCGACTGTAAGGCTGAGCATTCGATGTATGTGGCTGCTCCAATCTGCTTGGCCATATTTGCACCCTGAGGGGAAGAAAAAAAGGAACATGTGATCGATACCGAGTTGTGCAAAAAAAGCTCGAGCAATCCTCACTATTCCAGCTCTCTGTGCCTTTTTTTTGGGGTTTTTTTTAGGAAAGCCCAAAGCTGATTTGGGAAAATAAACAGAGTTTTGTTTCCAGGAGGAGTTGAACAAGTGTCCAACCATTATCTGCTGAGCTGATAAACACAAATTGGGAGAGAAAAGAGCTCAGGGACTGCAAAAATGTGTCTGAGTGAGGCCTCTGCAGCAGTTTCTCCTTAACCTGAACCTGGGAATTTCCTGGAAAATGTGGCAGCTCCAAACAGGAATTCTGTGCCTCAAGGAATAAGCAGCTGCCCTGAGCTGGAGCAGAGTCCTGTTACAGCCCCAGGGAGAGGGCAAAGTTCTTTGGGAAATGTGCTCTGGGAGAGTTCTAGAACTTCCTCAGAGGGAACAGGGGAATAAAAAATGGGAAAAAGAACATGAGGAGTTATAGGAGTCCCCTCCCCTTTTTTAAAAAAAATTTGGCCCTATTTGCACCCTGAGGGGAAAAAGGAACGTGTGATCAATACCAAGTTGTGCAAAAGCTTGAGCAATCCTCACAATTCCAGCTCTGAGCAGTTTCCCTGGAAAACTCAAAGCTCCAACAGCTGATTTGGGAAAATAAACAGAGTTTTGTTTCCAGGAGGAGTTAAACAAGTGTCCAAGCCTTGTCTGCTGTGCTGATAAACACAAATTGGGAGAGAAAAGAGCTCAGGGACTGCAAACTAAAAAAATCTGAAGTGTCTGAGTGAGGCCTCTGCAGCAGTTTCTCTTTAACCTGAACCTGGGAATTTCCTGGAAATTCTGGCAGCTTCCAGATTGAAGCCTGAAATCTCCAAACAGGAATTCTGTGCCTCAAGGAATAAGCAGCTGCCCTGAGCTGGAGCAGAGTCCTGTTACAGCCCGAGGGAAAGGGCAAAGTTCTTTGGGAAATGTGCTCTGGGAGAGTTCTAGAACTTCCTCAGAGGGAACAGGGGGAAAAAAATGGGAAAAAGAACATGAGGGGTTATAGGAACCCTTCTTTTGTGATTTTAAGAAGTCAAAGCAGGGATATTTGTTCCAGCAGCACAAGGCAAACAACCCAACCCGTGAGAGATGACAACAGCTCAGTGTCCCGTGGTGGATTTGGCTACTGGAACACAATCCAGCATTATGTGGAAAAAAAAAGGGGAGTTGTTCCAAGGGAATTTGATTTCTGAGGGATGAATTTTTACAAAGTTACAAAATCCAAGCACATCCTTGAGGCGCCAGCCCTGACAGGTCTCCTGTGGCAGGCTGAGGGCACCCAGCCCTCCTGTTTGCCCCGCAGGGATGTGACCTTATCAGTGCCAAGGGGGAGAGGCTGATAAGGCAGCAGGAGGAAAGCTCCCTGCCCTCCCCAGGGTCACCATCTCCACTCCTGCCGAGCTGAGCCCCAGCAGTGTTTGCTCAGGTGGAGCTCCCTGAGCTGGGAGGTTGGAGCACAGTGTCCTCACCCTCCCAGAGCTTCCTGCTGGAGCTCAGGGCAGTGGGAAAGCTCTGATTCCATCTTAAGCCAGGCCAAGGGCATTTTAGAAGAAGCTGTGTCCTTTGTGCTCAGGGGAACAGGAGCTGTGAATCCAAAAATCCACCTGCCAGCAGATTTTTGATCATTGTCATGGAAAGATTTGATTTTCCAGAAGTCCTGCCGTTTTCCAATGTCAGCGTGCTGCATCCTCAGTAACCCCACCTCAGGAGGTGCTGCTTTGGGAAATCCTGAGGGATAAACCACCCCCAAAGTGGTTGCTAAAGACACTGAGGTGACTCCTGGAGGTGCCCCTGTCCCTCCCACAGGGTGGATCTGTCAGCAGCACGGTGACTCAGCTGCCGTGAATGGTCACACACGTGTGAGTAAGAAAGGCCAGCTCACCTCAGAGCAGTTTCCCTGTTCCCTGCATCCTGCTCTCTCCCATGACCTGCTTCCTTTCCCTTTCCCTCTCCTCTCATGGCTCCAAAGTTCTCCCTATCCCAAAGAGCAAAAGAACTCATCAAAGAATTGAGATGCCTTCTGGCTTTGCTGCACCTTCAGAGGGAGGGACAATTCCTTCCTTTTGAAGGAATCGGGGGCAGATTCTATCCCAACATAATGTCATGATTCTAAAGCCAAACAACATTCAGATCTGAAGTCTGCAGACAACAATTTTACCAATTTGTCACTGAATAAACAGGATGTGTCACTCTTTAGCTGCGTTTTTGGTGCGTGCAGGCAGAGAAACGCAGGAAGTTCTTTTTACAACTCACCTAAAAAGCAATCTGCAAGCAAAAAGACAACGATTTATGACATTTAAAGGGATGGTTTCCTGATGTGTTGTGGGCCTGCAGGATTTCCTTCAGTCCTAAATAATTTTCAAACCCACCTCCACCCGCACCACAGGCACAAATCTGCACCGGGGACGTCGTGAGGGAGAAGTTGGTCACAGTGAAGGCTCCAGTGACAGAAAAAAAGGGGAAAAGGGTTTTTTTTCCCTCTTGAAGGACAAAAAAAAAGAAGGAGGTGGCCCCTACCTGGTCGTAGGAGACGGGGGTCTGCCTGTGGTTGGAGAGCTCCACCAGCGTGCTGACATCGGTGCGCAGATCCGACTTGCAGCCCACCAGGAGCATCTTGGTGTTGGGGCAGAACTCCTGGATCTCCCCTTTCCACTGCAAAACCCCAAGTTGGAAAGGTTTAAAACCCGAAAGAGCAAAGGTTTTAATCAGTGCTGACGTTCCAGGCTGGAGGGTTTTTACGTAATGGTTGGGTTTTGCCTTCAAGGTGAATTTTTATTTATTTTTTTTTCCTGAAGGCCTCGGCCCTGGCAGAACTTGGTCAAGGATGAAATCTTCCTATCTCATAACACTCCTGGATTCCACTGGCTTACTAATCAGGAGGGAATGAGCTCAGACTGTTTACCCACATCAGCAAAGGTTTGCAGAGCTGTTGTTTCTCACACCCAGCCCCAGCCAGGTGCAGAAATGCCGTCCCCACCTTCAGAGGCGACCACAACACTGCCAAGGCTAAACGGGGGGTTATTGCTGCACTCTCACACCTAAAACTACACAAATCTGTCCCAGCAACCAGCCCCTTCAGACAAATTTGGGATAAATTCATTGGGTTTCACCCTTCTACAGGGTTATGTTGAGAACTCAAAGCCAAAAAACTTCACAGCATAATCCAAACAGGGATTTCCCCTGATAGTCCCTAAAATTTAAGGCTGTAATTTGGGTTAAAAAGCATATTAAGAAGAATCTCTTGCAGAATGAAGTAACCAGCATTAGCAGGGACAGAAAAGCCACAGTTGTGGATGCTTTTTGACACAGAGGGAGTAGTTGTGAAGTATTTTTTGTAGGCTGTTCAGAGCATTGTAAGGCACTTTATCCCAGTGAGACAAGAATCACTGGCTCCAGCCTCAGAAAAAAGGAAAAAAAAGAGGAACTTCAGGTCATTAAGCCCCAAAAACAGTGTGAAAACAAGTCATGCTCAGCAGCCAAGGAGGGCACCAGGACCACCCTGCAAACCCAGAGCAAACCCAGAGCAAACCCAGAGCAAACCCAGAGCAAACCCAGAGCAAACCCAGAGCAAACCCAGAGCCTGGTGATGAAAATTCCGTGTTTGAGCTTGTGGGAAGTGTGACACAGGCTGCGATCAGTGATCTCACCGAGGGCTCGGGGCAGGGCTGCATTTCTGTGCCACTGCAAGCCCTGCTGGTGCCTTCCAGAGGCATTTGTCACCGGCTCACCAATTATGTAAGGCCGTGGCAGGAGGCCAAACACTCGGCAGACAATTTTTATCATCCCTACGAACCCAGCGAAGCTTCCCAACCCCGTCACGGGAACGTGTGAGAGACGATTCCTTCCAGCACCTCACACCACCCTCAGCAATCCCCGGCTGTCTCCGGGCTGAGGAATGAGAATCTGAGCGTCCATTAGCCAGTTTTTGTTTTCAATTAACACCCACCTCCCCCCTTTCAAAGGAAGGACATCAAATTGGAGCACCCTGCTGTCGTCGCCCGGTTAACAGAAACAAAGTGGAAGTTTCGCCCCGTTTACAGAAACAAAGTGGAAGTTTGGCCGTGCAGGGATTGAAGGATGAGCAGAACTCCGTGCTCAGGGCTTGGCTCCAACAAACACTTGCCTTTTTCAGGACACTGTCCAGGGTTTCTGGCCGGCTGATGTCAAAGCAGATCAGGACAGCATCGGAGTCGGGGTAGGAGAGCGGGCGGACGTTGTCGTAATAAGGAGACCCTGTGGAGAAAACAAACAAACAATCATCATTAATTGCTGATTTCCTCTCCCTGCAGCCGCTCAGAAAAACCTGGAGAAGCTTTCAGGGCTGGCCCCTCAGCCATCCATCACCCACCAAAAGCTGGGGATGCTCCCAAAGAGAGAGAAATGGGGTCAGCTCAAATTGAAGGCCCAGCCCCAACAAATCCTCCAACTCCAAAAGGCTTTTTTTCTTTTTTTTCCTCGAGCAGATTTAAAGTTTCGATTTGTCTAACAGCTAATTTAAAACAAACAGCTCCAAGCTCGAGAAAAAAAAGCATCTTTAGTTGTCACATTGGCAATGTTTAGAAGAAAGTCTTGCTTCAAATTAAAGAACTTGTTGCAGGAAACAGATTTCCAGCAGGGAAAAAAATCCCAATCCTGTAGGCAGGCACGCAAGTTATCTGTCACAAAAAGCCTCATTAATCTGTAAACCAATAAAGCTTGCAATAAATGTTTATGTTTGGCCCATAAAGCAGATTTTTATCAACGAGATCAAAGCTAATTCAGTAATCTGGGGGGAACAGATGTAGGTACAGCGCTGCTCTTTGTGCTTGTGTTATTTGCAGGCCTGGGAAGGGATTTTCTGTTTCCTTTAACAACAGTCACGATGTGAAGAGTTAAAATCCACCCAGAGTTAAAAAAACGTGTTTTAATCATCTGGTGAATTTGGCAACAGGTTGGGGGGGAAAAAAATATTAATTTTTTTTCCTAAGAAGTTGCAGCCACTCAACCACCGTTAGGTTTGGCCATAACTGTGCCGAGCTTCACTTCCTGAGGAAAACACGTTTCTTAATGCATTTAAAAGGGCATTTAAACCAGCTCAGTGGCCCAACAGGGTTTGAGCAACTTAAAATTCATTTTCTCAGCCATCACACATCCTTATTTCTGGATTTTCCCCTACAAAAAAATCCTAAAACACAGCACGGAACACCCACCACAAGAATTTCCAGGAGTTTGGGGGGTTATCAGCTCATTATCCCCCCTGTTTCCCAGCTCTCCAGAGCTAATTGGCTGTAAGGTGTCGGATTAGAGGAATTGCTGCAGTTTTCCCCTGACAGACAGCTCAGGGTGCTGCACACAGCAGGGCAATGGTGTGAAGGGCTCGCAGATGACTCCACTTGGAACGGCTTCTCCCGCACCGGGAAGGAGGCAGGAATCCCAGGAATGTTGTTTTTGAAAGGACTAACACCCAGGGGAGCGAAGCATTACCAAAGTAGGAGGCAGAAGGTAATTTGGTGAAGGAGAAGGATTTAATTCGAATGCTCGTCTCTGTAAACGATGCCAATCTTGAGAGAGAGGCAGCTGTCAGCAAAGGCTCTTCACACCCCATTTCAGCTGAATCCAGCACGAAATGACGCGTCGGGAACAAATCTCAGCTCTCGGCGAGGTGACCCGGAGTTAAGCAGTGGCTGCAGCTCTCAAGGAGCATTTTCCACTGGTAATTACACCCCACTATCTCCAGCAGGGCTATTACAGCCCCGTCCTGCACCCCGGGGCCGGGTTATTTATCCTCCAGCCTCGGGGCTCACTGATTTGTCGGGGACAAGAGGAACTGCAGCACCATGTGCCACCTAAAGCCACCTCGGGTGACATCTCCCTGAGAGAGGCAGCGAGCTAAGGGCAGGACTGAGGGAATCCTTAATGGGTGCAAAGCCTCACCCAGAAACTCATTCCTCACGCAAACACCTCCGGGCTCGCTCAGCAGCTCCGGGGATCCATCCCATATATGTCCAGGAGATGGATTTATGTACACACCGAGTCCCCACCTCCAGCCCTCAGACTCCTTCCCATCCCAGTGGCCCTTGGAAGCCTCTTTCTTTTTTTTTCCCCTTTGTCTTCCCCATCTGAATTTCTCCCATTTCAGATGCTGAGCTGGAATAAAAGCGTTTTGGTTGTTTTTTTTTAGGAGGGATATTCCCCAGCTTTTTCTCCGAGGCCGGCGGTGTGCGGCAGAACAAACAGAGAGCCCCGTTCCAACTGCTAAGGAGCCGCAGGATCCACGGAGGAAATTTCCCGCTCCCCGTTTCTAAGCCAACCTTTATTCCTGTGCAAATAAAGAGGGGCTGCGGCCCTATTCAAGCTGGCATTTTCATGCCTCTGCCCGGAGAAAACCCTCAGGAGGCAGGAATGTGAGGAATGAGGCTGGCTCAAGTCTGAACAGACAACTCCAGCGCGGCCCAGCCGGGCTCTGCTGCTCCCTCTTTTTTTTTTTTCTCATGTTCCTTTGCGGAGTTGAAGCCGTGCCAACCCTCGAAAACAGAAGGAGAATGTGGAACTGGAGCCATGGTATTTGTGGGGAGAGGAAAAAAAAAAGCCTATTTGTGTTTGGGATTCTGTTCCTGCAAAATAAAGCATTTTTTTGGCAAGGAGAGCACGGGTGGTTTTTCAGTTTTATCGAGGAGTTGCTGATAAGGCTGGAGTTCATTTTCCTTTGTGCTGGACATTTACTCCAGCTGCAATCCTCCCTTTTTTTTTTTTTTCTTTCATTTAATTTGTTTGGCAGCTTCAACAATTTCAGCCAAAAAAATCCTTGCAACGTTAAGGACGAACTGTTTTTGAAACCTTATGTTTCACGCAGAGAAATTCAACTTTTAGACTGAAATAAAACCCTTCCCCAGCCAACAGGGTTGGCTTTGGCCTACAGGGGATGCCAAACTTAGGTCGAAATATAATAAAAACCAGAATTACATCATTAGGAGTTGAGGAATATTGAATTTTGGGGGTGGTTTAGCACGGGTTGGAGGTGCTGGATCAGGGAGAGGTGTTTGGCTGGAGGATGCAGAGGCACCAGGAGGGCTCAGTAACAGGCGGGACTCTCCCGTTTCCACACCAGCGAGCAGCCACCAGGAATTAGGCTCCGGAGCCTTTTGGAGCCCAGTCAAGTGAAAGGACAACAGATGAACGGCAGCATTCTCACTCCCAAAGCCTTTGGGCTCGCTAATTATCACAGAAAACACAGCAAACACTGCCCGCTCCAAGGAGCTGGTTCAGTGCTGATGGTTCTCCTCCTCCCAAAAAATAAAAACCCCAAGAGAGTTCCCAAAAATAACAAATCTGGGATGGCTGAGGTGGATTTTCAGTGCAGGTTATCTCCAAGAACACAGATAGCAAAAATATTCCCAGCTTTTTGTGCGATCACACCTCCAAGAGAAAACTTTGGGAGGGCACTTGGCATTCCCAGATTTGGATTCTAATTCATTCCCTTGTAAAAAGGAATAAAAAAAACCCCAAAAAAACCCAAATCTGGGGTTGCTGAGGTGGATTTTCAGTGCAGGTTATCTCCAAGAACACAGATAGCAAAAATATTCCCAGCTTTTTGTGTGATCATGTCTCCAAGGGAAAACTTTGGGAGGGCACTTGGTATTTCCAGGTATTAATTCTGATTAACTCCCTTGTAAAAAGGAATAAGAAAACCCCCAAAACCCCCAAATCTGGGATGGCTGAGGTGGATTTTCAGTGCAGGTTACCTCCAAGCACAGAGATAGCAAAAATATTCCCAGCTTTTTATGTGATCACACCTCCAAGAGAAAACTTTGGGAAGACATTTGGTATTCCTAGTTATCGATTCTGATTAATTCCCTTGTAAAAGGAACAAGAAAACTCTGCTAAAACGTGCAATTAAAACCAGAAAATCACAGAGGCAAAGAGAGCAAGTGGACTTTTCCTTTGCAACCTTTTCTGCCAGGGAATTTGGGGAATTAGCCACTTTAATTCCTCCAAGTTTCAGCTTTCCCCAGAAAGGTTTCAGCCCCAAACTTTCCAATTAATTCCCGTTTTTATGTGGACGCTGAGCACACTGTACACAGACAAGAATCATGGCAAAACTGACTCGACTCACAGCTCCGAGGCCCCTCTGGATTTAATTACTTGCTAATCCCCAGCAATTGTAAGTATTTCTGACCCTGCTGAGAATTATTTTATGGGGGTAGCCGCGGTTCAAGCAATAAAGAAACCCCCTAAAACACATTTTAGGGGGACACAGGTATGCACACCTCATTAATGGCGTTTCTAAGCCACAGCTGCTGTTGTCCTGGCAAGAAATATAAATACCAAAGGAGGCAAAAAAAAACTTGATAAATGCAGGTTAGGTGGCAGATAAAGGCAACTAATACAGATTGTTTTTTTTCCTTCACAGTGAAAGCACAAGACGAAGCTTTAACCTCCCTGAAAGTACAAGACGAAGCTTTAACCGGGAGAAACTTTTTAATATTCCACTTCACACAACAAGCCCAGAGCTCCCAAACAGCTCAAGAGTGCCACATGTTACCACAGAGTAATTTATGGCGCAGGGAGATTGCAACCAGACATTCCTGCTTTGAGAGAGGGCCGCCGGTCCCAAACCCCATTGAAATTCAACTTGGCAAGTGCTTCCCTTAATGCTGGGGCTAATTTAAATCCTTCTAATGACTCGCAGAACTAGACAGCACCAGCGAACATTTGAATAATGAACCTTCCCCGGTTCCACTCCACTCTTACTTGTCCCATATTCCTGTGGGCAAATCCAAGACGCAGCAACAACAACAACTCCCCCAAGGAATTTCAATTTTTTTCTGTCAGCTGCACGACATCTAAAAGTTCTCCAGTAAAAACATGTCGTTATTATTGTCGGTATATAAAGAATTATAAGCCCAAACTGTGGCAGCAGGGCCTGTTCTCACCCTAACACAACTATTTTAACTAATGCCCACAGATTTTCCCAGTGAGCAAAGAAAAAAAGGAAAAAAAAAAGAGTTGGAAGTGGCAGCACATCCTTCCAAAGGATTCACTGCAAAACCCAATGATCAATTTTAATTCCAGGGACTGATTGGCAAGGCTGTTAAATGCTCCCAGTTTAAAAAAAGTAGAGTTAAAGATGAATTCAAAACACTGATTGAGTCATCTTGGAAATATCTGCAGCACAGAGCAATGAACTCGATTAAACAACCAGCATCTTTTCCCCCCCTCCCAAGAGATGTTCAAGCAGCACAAAAGCTGCAGCCGTCACCTCCCCCGTGTTGCAATGATCAGCCATCTTTTAAAGTTAATTAGATTTAGTCCCGCTTTAAAAATGCCATTCAGACATCTCTTCTGACCCAGCAGAGGACCAGGACAAAGACTCGTAAAAAATTAAATTACCAAGACTTTCAGATAAGGCTAAAACACTCCCTTATCTTCTGCTGCCTCTTATCTGCTGATGTGATTTTGCTCTGGGTTAATGGGCACTGTTGGTTTGGGTTTTTTGGGGTTTTTTTTTTGCAGTGGGTGAGAAAGGATGTTCATGGAGCCAAAATTCCTCACGCAGAGTCCCACGGGCAGAGGATCCACTCGGTAACACTCTGTACAACCAAGCCCTGGATCTTCCCAACATTTCCTCTTCACTTTGGGATGGCAGACAAATCACCCACTCGGTCTCAAGCTTCTGACTCAACCACATTTTTCTCTCTGAGTTCCAGGACAGAGGACACAAAGGCTGGGCCAGGTGTTTTTTCTTCCACTGCTTTTGTCTTTTGAAGTGCTAGGGAATATTTCATTCCATGGGTGAGACTCCACAGCCTCTGACAAACAGATTCCAAACCTTCCCACGTCCAAGCCCGCGTTGTGTGTTGTGCTTTAATAAAGATAACATTTTCCAAAATAACTATTAATTTTTAATAAGCCCTTGCTCCAGAGTTCCAGCCAGCTTAGTAATCAGCATGAAAGCTCCAACCAGACATACTCCAGAAATCTGCAAGTCTCACTTGGCATGAGATGAAGAAGGGAAAAAAAAAAAATCAGCTCAAAGCAAAGCTGATACTGGTTGTGGGCAGAGGCTGCTTTTTTCCCAGTAATCGTGTTGCAAGAATTTGGAATCATTTCCTCAACAGCAAAAGGGAAGCCAACCCGCCGCCTAAACTCCTCTTTTAAACACGGATTAACATTTTCATTCCTGGTAAAAGAACTGCTGTCACACTGAGGAGAAACTGCCGGGTCCAAATTCAGCATTAACGAGCCATTTCTACACAGAGAAAAGAGAAGGACTGTGTGTTCTGCCAAGTTCCTGCAGGTTTTCTTGATTTTTTTTTCCCCCTCCCCAGTCAGCTCTGCAGATGATGTCGATCCACACCTCTGGTAATGGTTCCTGGAGTCATCGTTCCACCCCTGGATATCCTCAGTTCTCCACAGGTAGAGCCACACTGGCACTGAGGCAGCAATTTTGGGGTGCTCCCTCACCCCCCTGGCCGTAAGCGCAGCCCAATTATCCAAATTATCCACGACAGGCGGATCTAGAGGAGCTCCTGTCTCAACACGCGAGCAGAGCCAGCCAAACACCAAAGCCCTCAACCTCTGAGGCGTCTGAGCCGGTTTCTTCCAGGTGAAACTGGAAGGATGAAAAGGACCTTCAGGCCTGATGGGGGAAAGGACGGTTCCCTCCGCATCCCAGAGAACCAGAGAGAAATTCTAGAGGTTTTCCCCTAAAAGCCGTTCCTGGCCTTCAAGACTCTCTAAAACACCGGGAAGAAAAGTGCTGTGTTTTGCAAAAAAAACCAAGGAGGCCACCGGGAGCTCCAAAGGGAGCTGAAATAATTCACCATTAGCACATGAACACCTTTCCCCAAAGCGATGCGGGGTTCGCAGGCAGCAGAGGAGCCGAGGTACCCCCGGAGCTCCTCAGAAAGCTCCTTCCAGCCAGGCAGGTGAGAACACATTCCCCCGCAATGCTGACAAACCGCTTCCCCGGAGCCTTGCCCACACCCTCAGCCAAGGAGATCCTTCAAGGATAGCTGAGGTTTTTGTCAAAAACGCCGTCAAGAAGCATGCGGAGCCCGGCAGCCCCGCCAGGCTGTGGGACCGCGGAGCCGCCGCCGCCGCTCCCGATCCCCCCCTCCCTCCCTCGGATTCCCGGGATGCGAACGGGAGCGCTCACCCGAGGTGTCCCAGAGGCTGAGCTCGATGCGCTGCGTGTCGATCTCGAAGCTGGCCGTGTAGTTCTCGAACACGGTGGGGACGTAGCTCTGCGGGGAGACAGCGCACGGTCAGCCCCGGCCACCGCCGCCGCCCCGGCCCCGACCCCCGGCCCGACCCCGGCCCCGCTCACCTCGGGGAAGCAGTCCTTGGCAAAGACGTGGAGCAGCGCTGTCTTCCCGCACTGGCTGTCCCCCACCACCACGATCTTGCACTTCACGTTCTGGTTGGGATCCATCACCGCCTTGCTCGATAACTTCTGGCTCGCTCTTCTTTCCTTCATTGATCTCCCCTTAGTCCCTCCGGCCGGCCACAACAGAAGAGAGGGAAAAAAAAAAAAAAAACACCAAACCCCAGCCGAAAACCAAGCCACACCCGGTCTCCTCGCGAAAAGGCAAAAATAACGTGAAAAACGACAATAAAGCCGCTGCGGTGGAGGAGGCAGAGCCGCGGAGGCGCCGCCGCCCGCCCGCCGGTCCCGCGCTCACTGCTTTGTCCCCCCGCCGCCCACCCCTATATATAGACTCGCTCCCGCCAATCACCGCCCGCCGCCGCGCGAGTCACGCCCCCTCACCGCGCGCCGCCGGGGCAGTGCGCCCCCTAGGGGAGGCGGGGGACGCCCGGAGTGGGGGGGGCAATGGNGGGGGGGGGGGCCGGCGCCCTCAGAACGATGGGGGCGATAAAGGAGCGGCTTGTGGCGTTTATTGATCGATTTTATCTGTAAATGTCAGCGCTGCGAAAGCGAACTGCGGCATCGGGGGCTGTGCGGCCTTCAGAGGTGGTCGGGGGTCCCTCATGGGGTGCCTCGGGCTGCGATGAGGGACGGTGGGGAGAGCTGAGGAGAGCAGGGGGCTGAGGGGAATGATGAGGAGAGATGAGAAGGAAGGGCTGAAAAGGGATGAGGAGAGCTGAGGGAGGATGAGGAGAGCTGAAGGAGGATGAGGAGAGATGAGAAGGGATGAAGAGAGATGAGAAGGGATGAGGACAGATGAGTAGGGATGAAGACAGATAAAAAGGGATGGTGCTCGTGATGGTGGGCAAAGGGGCTTTTCCCTCTAAACATGGTCACAAGGAGTGTGTCGGGATATCACAAAAACACAGAATCATGGAATAGTCTGAGTGGGAAGGTACCACAAGGATCATCAATCCAGCTCCTGTCACTGCACAGGCACCCCAAATTCCCACCCTGGGCATTGCTGGGAGGGATGTCCAAACCCTCCTGGAGCTCTGGCAGCCTTGGGAATTCCCTGGGGAGCCAGGGCAGTGCCCAGCACCCTCTGGGGAACAACCTTTCCCTGATACCCACCCTGAACATGCCCGGACATAGCTCCAGCCATTCCCTCAGTGCTGTCCCTGTCACCGAGAGCAGAGATCTGTGCCTCCCCACCATTAACATCCTCCTATTCTTTTTTTCTTTCCCCTTCCTGGACACAACCCCAAGCAAAGCTGGCTGAGGTTCAGCAGCCGATTGAGCATCATTCCTGAAAGGAGAGCCCTGAACAAGGGGTGGTTTGTGAGCCACTCATCTCCCTCAAGAGCTCCTCTCTTTTCCCGAATGGCTCCGTATGGAATCCCTGGAAAAGGGGCTGGAGCAGAGCCTGTCTGCCCTCCTGCCTCCAATCTCATTTTCTGGCTCTGCCTGGAGCAGCCGGACACGGGGGTGGCCTCCCCGAAGGTGCGGCCTTGGCATTATCTCTTGAGTCACCCAGGTCATGAACCCACCCCGTGTCAGTTCTGGGCTGAAACGTGAGCAATTCATCAAGTTTTCAAGCAACATCCTGGAAAAAAAGGGATGTTGGCTCGTGCCTGTTTGACCGTGGGGAGATGCTGCCCTGACTCACATGAGGGAATCCCAAATATGACATTTCAAAACTCGGTGCTGATATTTTTGGGGTTTGTTCCGGCGTGTCACATCTTCCGCTGGTCAAATTACTCATTTCCAAAGAATTGGTCTCTGTTTGGAAACAATGTGCAAAACACTAAAATTTGCTGCGTGTGCCTTATTTGTAAGGCCCTGGAGCAGACAGGTTTCCACCTCTTTTTTATGTTTTTAAATCTAAAGCTGCTCCTTTGCAGTCTCCGTCTATCCCTGCTTGTCCACCAGCTCTTTAGGAAAACAGCGGAATGGGAAGAATAAGCAGTGGGGACAATTAATGCTCACAGGAAGCTGAGTTTCTCCCTTTTGTTCAATATTGGAACAGGAGATAAATCTGGAAAAATAAAGTGGTGTTCTCTACAGGGCAGAAAATCCTGATTTTTCTGCCCTTCCCTCTGCTCCCCACTGGAATACAAGGCAGTGTCATGGGCAGAGGAAGGTGGGATCGAGCCCTGGAGTTTCAGCTCCGGTTCTTTGGGAGCCCAACACACCAAACAAGGAATATCTCGGGTCTAAGGAGAGAAGGAGACGGGGTTGAACAAGCTCTTTGTTCATCCTGAGTGGGAGCTGGGTGTGAACATCTGCTCCTGATCGATCCATCGGGCAGATGGGCACAAGATGCACCAAAGCCAGCACCGATTCTGCCCCTTTCTTGGTGCTTGGGCTTCCACAGAGGAGGAATTGGTCTCCCTCGCACAGCTCCCCGTGGAAAATCTGCCTTCATCCAGCTATGCTTGGAATGTGGAAACTTTAACGCAGGAGGAACCCTTACTCATCGTGAGCAGAGAGCTTCCATCAGCAGCTCCCAGTGATATCATCCTTGCCACCTTTGTTTGCTGCCAACATCACCCAGCCCATCCATCCCCAGGGATTTTGGGTGCTCTGGGCACTGGGGGCAATCCTTGGAAGCCGCCAGCTTGTTGGGATTCCTTGGGGAAGCTGCTCCAGATCTGTTAATCCCCATAAACCCATTACTCATGTCAAACCCTTAAGTTTAATGCCTTTTCCCATATCCTGATGACCACGGGGATAAGGCAGTGGGGGTTGATGTTCCCACCAGGATTTTTCACACGCAGTCCGGACTTTGGATTCGTAGGGCCGAGCTTCGTGCTTTGCTCCGTTCAAATTCCCCGTTTTTCTCCAGATCTGATCAGAGCCTTTCACAGCTTCTCCTCTTTCCATCCCAGAAATCATGATGTGTATATTAATAACGCACACACAATTTGGGATTGGCGTGGTAATGACTCCTGATCCCATCTAAGATTTCATGGGAATATCAAAATACATTTTTCTCCCCTCACAAATAATCTGCCTGAGCACTTTCTATGACTGTAATAAACCATCTGAGAACAAGTGCTTTTAGTTTCAGAATAACTGCTCGACGATTTAAATCTAAAATTGCTCTGCAGATCTCTCTCCCTGCAATGCCAACCACTAAAGCATCCGTGGAAAATATTGAATAATATACATAAAACATGGATTTTACACGTCCCACCCCTCCTCCGCGCTGCTGGGTGCGCAGCTAAACGCACATTAAAAGAACATTATCGAGGTTTAAGGTCGGACATTTGCGGATTAGGAAATGCGTGTTTCCTGCGTGGTGGAAGCGATCCCTGGGGAATACGTGAGGATGAGCATTAATTCCGCGAGCAGGTCTGAGGGGGTTTTTTTTGTTGTTGTTTCAGAGCTCAGGAGTGATTTTTGTCACCTTAACGAGCAGCTATTGAGGGACACCTGCCCCTCTTCGGGGCCAGAGTGGAATCCCCGCCTGGTTTAGGGCCGCTGCTCTCCTGAGCGCTGACCCATTTGTTGTCTCCTGGTGGGGTTTGTCAGCGTGTCCCATTCCACTTCTCAACAGATGAAAAGAGATTATTTCTCTGCCTTGTGACATGCCACGAGTTTAGCCCGGCCTGTTTGACAGCAGAGAAGCAGCGAGGCCACACGCACCCGCTAATTCCCGCTGAGGGATCATTCCCGATCCTTAACTTTCTGCAGATGTTGGAAAAGGAGCTCCCGCTACTTTCCCCCATCAGGATTTCGAATCTCAAACCGCACTGCCTGCCCAGGGAATTCTCACTCCGGGAAAAACCAGCTCCAAGGAGCTCGGCTGCCACGCGTGGCTCAGACCCTGCCGAGGGACAGAGCTTTGGCTGCCAAACCCAAACCCCAAAGTCCTTCTGGTCCGAGGAGGGTTTAAAATCGGTGGTGGCGGGGTGAGAACGAGCCTCTGCCGTTTGGTGATGTCGGCGGAACACTATGCAGGAACAACGGCATGGAAATCAATGCTAATTAGCTGTGAACTGAAAACAAAATGAAGCTTGACACTCTTCTAATCTCTATTTTGGCATTTGGAAATCCGGCTGTGACTCCAGCGCTGGGAGAGAGCTGCATAAATCCATAAAATCAGCTCGAGACACCAGCGAGTCTCCCTCACCTGACTGACAGGTCCTCGGGCGCTGAGCCTTGGATGAGAACGAAAGCTCAGCTATTCCAAGTTTCAGGAGCTGAGGGCAAAGCTTTACCAAAGCCAAAATGTTTTTAAAAGCCCTTAATGAAGGCAGGATATTAAGACAGAGGCCGAGGTGGCTGTGGTGTCATTACTCACAGGCAGGATGGAATCCCAGCTCTGCTGCCAGCCCTGGGATCTGTCCTGCAGCTCCTGGGCTGGATCCAGAGGCTGTCCCATTTATCCACACGGGGGATGGCAGGTGTGAGGTTCTTTCCCCTTTAAAAAGGGATAATACGGTGGAGAAATGATTTTTCCAGGAGCCCAAGGCAGCACCAGGGAAGTGAGGACATGCTGGAGGTGATCACTCCCTTCCCATCACACCAGCCAGCCAAGGAGGCTCTGTAAAAACCACGAAAACCACGTGGATAATTCAGATAGATCTGAGGTCTGCCTCTGGAAAAGCTTCGTGGTTTGGGAATAGAAAACATCTTCTAGGAGCCAGAGGAATGCTCTGGGGCCACTTAGAGAATTCCAGAATGGTTTGGGCTGGAAAGAGCCTTAAAGCTCATCCCATGGGCAGGGACACCTTCCACTATCCCGGGCTGCTCCAAGCCCCATCCAGCCTGGCCAGGGACATTGCAGGGATGGGGCAAGGGGATTCTTGTGAGGGGTCAAGTTCAGACATGTTGTTCCTTGTGGCTGTTTGTCCTTATCCCACCAGCCGGGGAATCACCTCAGCTCAGAGCTCCCCTGCAGCAGAATTGTTCCTTTTGGATAAATGCATCCGAAGCAGGAAAACTCCTGGATGAACGCAGCGCCACCATCTCGTGCTGTTCCACGTTTACGGTTTGTTGGCGCTCGCAGGAAGAACAAATTGCACGTCGGGGGTGGGTGCTCTGCCATCCATGAAATCACACGGAGCTCAAGGACATTCCCTGCCTTGGGACGGCGGGGCAGGAACGCCAAAACCCCGCCTTCCCAGCCCGCAGCTGGAACTGCGGGGGGTTTTGTCTAAATTCCCGCTGCTGTGGTGCATTCCTGGCTGCTACAAAATCAGCACAAACGTCTTGGGAAGGACTTGTGTCCGCAGGGATCAAAGCCTGCGAGTCCTTAATCTGGATGATAACACAGGATTGGATTTCCACAACAAGGAAGAATTGTTTTGAGGGTTGTTTTTTTTTTTCTTTCCAAACCCCTTTTGGAATTTGAAGGAACAGCAGAGCTGCATTACATTGATCTCTGAACTCTAATCTGAGCTAGGCCTGAAGATCCTTAGAAACTGATGGAGAAATCCCATTGAATTTCTTGCGCTTTGGCTCAGGGTGAAATGATTCCTAGATGTTGTTGGAGAATATCCTGCAGACAAAAAGATTTCTTTCTCCGTTCCTGCAGGTTAATTATGGAAATTCCTCACACAGGATCAGCAGTGCCAGTTGCTGGGGAGACAGGAAAAGTGTTTGTTAGGGAACTCTAGCCTGGAGCAGCAAAAAAAAATAATAATAATTCTGACAGGATGGTTTTCCATCAGAAATATTGATATGCTGAAGGCAGAGCTTGTTTTGCAGAACTTCTTGGATTTCAGTGGAATTTGGTATCAGGAACTTGCTGAGTTGAAATTCTCTGCTAAGGTTGCATCTTTCAGGTTTAACCTCATTTTATGACGAGATATTAAATTCCAAGATTGATTTATAACGCAGTCTCTGAAATGGGTAGGAAATGAGTAAACTTGGAACATTTTTAGCCAAAGGATGGAGTCCGTTTCACAAGGAATTTTGAAATCCCATTTTGGGCTGGAAAAAAAAAACGAGTGCAGTTGTGTAATCCCCGGTGCTCACCCAGGCCTGGCTGGTCGCTGCGGGCGCTGGGGGCCAAAGGCAGGCTCTGGGAGCAGCTTCCAGGGAAAAGTGCACGGGATTAGGTCAGCGCTGCATGTCCTCACCCATTCCTCTGCATTCCTCCCCCTTCCCCCAAGGCAAAGCCGCTCGGAATTATTGCTGAAGAGCGCGAAACTCAGCCAGGGAGAAATGGCATTTTCTGGCTGCGGCACCGCCAAGGTGGATTCGTTATCCCGAGGAAGTTCGGAGCTTTTCTCCCCTTCCCCAACCCCCTTCATTCCACCCCAAGCCTCAAATATTCGGTGACCCAAAGCTTTCCTGGCTGCACACACATATTTGTAATTCCTGCCCCGTGTGAATGAGTAACAGCAGCACAGACTCTTGGAAACATTGCAGGAATTTTTTTTTTTTGGAGCCATTTGAAACTCTTCACGCGCTCGGGCGTTGAGTTTTATTGTTTTCTGTCCCTCAGGCACAACATTTCCCACCATAAAGTTGTGCTCAGAGCTGCATTTCACCATTTGTGGAGCTTGGAGGGTGCCAGGCTGGGATTAATCCGGCTCTGAGCTGCAGAAAAACCTCAGGAATTTCAGGGGGGGCAAAAGCAGGATGGCCATGAGCATCCAGGAGGGGAAAGCACCAAGCAGAGACAACTAGAGAAGTGAGGATTGGGCAGAGCAAATACAGAAAGGAGAAATCCTTCGGGAGAATAATTTTTCTGGGATTTGGGAGACGCAAGATCCACGGGGACGGGGCAGCTGAAAAATAAGAACAGCGAATGTTCCACTTCAGGAAACTCCCGCTTGCTGCAAAAGCTGCTCCAGCAAGTCCTGGCTCCCAGATCCCCAGATTTCTAATTAACTCAAACTGTGGAGGCAGCTCCTGACGAGGGATTGGCTTCGGGAGGAGCTGCTCTCCGGAGCTCTCAGAGGGAGGCTGCACAAAAATGAGATTTCAACCAAGCCCCAGGTCAAACAGGACATTTCTGGGTCACGGGGGCCCTGGCCTGGATTTTCAGCAGCTCTGCCTGCAGCCAGCGAGATGAAACACAGAGCTTTGCTCCTTTCCTCGGCTTCCTTTGAGCTGCTGCTGTGGTGTGTGGAAAAATGAGACATTTCCAGGGGCTGGAGCTCGGACAGCAGCATGGACGGATGGATGGATGGTGGTGGTGGGTGATTTGGGGCTTCCACGCCACGGTGAGAGCATCTCCCATTTCAGCACATTTCCCTGAAAAAGTGTGAACATCCCTGGATCACTTGGACTCCCTTCTGAGCGAGGCTAATTAGGCAAGTGTTGGTTTCACACCCTTTCCACCCCGAGATTTCCATAGGCAGGGAAAGTTCCTCGCTCTAATTAAATGACTCAGAAGAGCCTAACTGGTCTTCTAACACATCCCAGCTCTGCTTTTGTTGTCAGGTGTTTCCACGGGAATGAGTCAAGGTTGGGAATCTCTTCTTCCTACACCGCTGTTTACCGAATCAAGGAATTAAGGAATTATTGGAAGGCTGCAAAAAGCAAGGCCTTCACTTTCATTCCCAGCTTGGTGGGATGTGCATTGTAAAAGAAGGCTTGAAGGGAACTCTCCACACCTCCAAACCCCACCAAGCAGCTGGATGCAGGATTCCTGGCCTTTCAGGAACAGCCTGGCAGCAGGAGCGAGAATAAATCCCTCCAAGATTGCATTAAAAATTAATTCCTTGGCTCGGTTATTTCATTGGGAAGACAAGACAGAGCCATGAGAAGCTGTCCTCAGATAAAACCATGACATCAGCTCACACGGGGCGGCCTGGGAGCCTCCAGGAGCTCCCAGCTTCCCAAATTTTTGCATATCCCGTGCTCAGCACATCCAAGCGAGCGGCTGTCGGCCGGGAGTTCACGCACACAGCTTGGATTTCGGCTGGAACGTGTATTTGCAGAGTCCAAGGAGAGCCCCATTTTTTTCACCATAAAAGGTTGGGAGCGAAATTCCGGAGCTGAATTAACACGTCCTGCAGCTCCTCGACGTGGGAAAAGAATGCTGCGTCCTCCCACGTCGCTGCTTCCCATCCCAGGGCTTCTTCCCTCTTCCCGACTTGTCCCTGCAAGTCAGACCTTTACTGCCATGAGCCAACAATTAATTAGGAGGATATAATTACCTCTCATCAAGAGAGATACCTGCAGAAGCCAGGTCTGGTTCTCTCTGCGCTTACGCGGCTTTTATCCCGCTGCCTTTTCCAAATTTAATTGGTGTAGTCCAGAGTTTTTGCAGTTCTGGGCAGGGGGAAATGTGGCACTGGAATCTCTTCTGACCTCCTGCTAATAAATAAGGATGGGAAGAGAGGATTATCCAGCAGCCAGATGTGTTCCTGGAGAGGTTGGAGGGGTTATTCCTGGTGGGAATGGGATGCCAGTGGAGGTCACCATCCCTGCTCGGTGCTGGGGGTCACGGCGCTGCTCCACGTTTTCATCCTTGTGAAAATCAGCAAGGGACGGGCAAGAAATCTTTTCCAATGAAAGGAATTGGGAATTCAGCTTTGGAATTATGTCACTTGGACGGTCCCACAGTTTTCCCCTGTGGAAATAAGGGTGACATGACAGGGAGGGCTCACAACAACTAAAAGCTAATTTCAGCCACTAAAATAGTTAAGTTTCCATCTTTCTGGAATTTTCTGGTCCAAGAAGAAGAGGACCTTGCTCTGTTCCTGGTTGTCCTGCCAGTTTTCCAGCGGGACAAGCCCATTCATGTCTCCTTATCTGAGGCTGACAGTAACTGCCAGGCTCCAAAGGGCACCGGGAGGGCGAATTCATCACCACACCTCCCAGGGATCTCTGGTTCCTGCTGGGAGCCTGGAAAATTCAGCTGGAAAATATCCCTGCCGATGGATCCTTGGCTGCTGTTGGCAGGACACGGTGCTGTCCCATCCCCAATGCCTGGAACATTCCCTGTGTGTTCCCAGCACCAGGAAAGAGACTCCAAACCCAGGTGAGCTGATCCCAGCAGCAGATGGATAATCCAGGGAGCAAATCCTGGGCTAGAGGGTCGTGGTGCCAAGCTACAAAGCTCCAGGAAAAACCAGGGGGATTCTCCAGTGACGTTGCTGTACACAGACTCCGACTTCAGAAGGCTGAAAGTGACTCCTTTATTTTTTTTATTTTTTCCTTTATTTTTGGGATGTGTCTCCCTTCCATCCCATTCCACACAGGCCAATTCAATTTGTGACAAAAAGACAAACCTCGTCACTCACTTTGGTCAGAGCAGAGGGACATCAAGAAGATTTTCCCTCCTAGGGAAAAGAATGAAAACAAAGTTACAGTTACAAAAACACGTCTCTCCTTTACAGAAAATTCACTGGGAAAGGAATTTCAGAAAACCAAAACAT
Source organism: Cyanoderma ruficeps (assembly GCA_008694505.1). NCBI lineage: Eukaryota > Metazoa > Chordata > Aves > Passeriformes > Timaliidae > Cyanoderma > Cyanoderma ruficeps. Next base: position 1,668,456 of record VZDJ01000019.1, on the reverse strand, counting down.
CTCAGGCACGAAAGCAGGGCTACACACTCCAGAGCTTTTCCAGCTGGGAAAGGCTGAGGTCCTGCTGGAGGGTGGGAGCAGCGAGCACAGGCAGCCCCTGGGCTGGGTGAGGAGGGTGATGCCATCCCCACGCTGCCATCCCTGCCCTGCTGCCAGCTCAGCCACGCCTGCAGCTCGTGGTTGCTCCAGACAAGCCAGCTCACATCCCTGACATTCCCAAATCCAGCCTGGACAATTCCCCCTTTCCTCAATGGAGGATTTACCGGCTGTGTGAATTTGGGGGATTTAATACCTGGTCAGCACGGAGAGCGAGGAGCTGCATCTTATTGGGGTGGCAGCTCCCTGGATGTCCCCCAGGGACGCAGCCAGAGCCCTCGAGCAGCACAGCACCAGCTCCTGATGGAGAAAACTCCTGCAATAACTGGAAATCCAGGAGGATTTTGCCGGAGTTAAAGCCTCCCTGTGCCTGGAGCAGATGTGAGGGGGCTGCACGGGGTGATAACGGCCCTCAGGAGATGGTGGGGCTGCCCCCAGGCTGCTGCTGAGGCCACCTGAGGTGGGGAAATCAGCTTGGAAACTGTCCCCAGCGTTCCCAAAGGCACGAGGTTGTTTCACCCCCTGGGGTTCAGGCCTCTGTGTTCCAGCGATGTGGGGCTGGCAGGATCCATGGGATCCATTCCCAGCCCTTCCCAAGGCACAGAATTCCCCCCAGGAGCTGCTGATGGAGGCAGGTTAGTGTTGGCTCCTCCATCCATTCGTGGGAGAAGCTCAGATCCTGCTTTTAGTGATGCCCCTGCAATGCCCAAAGGTGAAGGAGCATCTCCTGGGGAGACTTTTCCACCTGGAGGGGTTTTTACTCCGTGACTCCTTCATTTTACTCAGCCTTGCAAAACCACGGTGAATTTTCCACAGGGGATGAGGGGGGGTGATTAACCCCTGTGGAACCAAAGCTGAACATCCCATCATCTCAGCCTGGTGGGTATAACACAATCCAGGCATTTCATCCTCAGAAATCCTCGGGATCCCGATACACCACATCCCTGCATCTTCATTTTCAGGGGCACAGTTTCAACTTGGGGGAGGATTTAAATCCCTGCTGCTCACAGGGGGTATAAACCCAAGGGCTTGGGGACAAGCCATGGGTAAAAGGAGATTTTTTTTTTTTTTCCCCAGGAAAAGCCCAGCTTTCAGTCAGCTGTGACAAGCCTGGGCAGAGGGACATCCCCCTGTCCCCGTGCAAGCAGGACACCAGACCTTTATTAAAGAGCCTCTCCCCCAAGTGCAGCGAGGAAAGTGGCCTGGGCTGAGAGCCAGGGTGCTGCTGGGGGGATCCCAATCCTTCCTCTTCCTTCCTCTCCAGCAGGTGGGAATCCCCCTCCCAGCCCTGGAGGCCTTGGCACGGCCACATCGCCCCGGGCACCTCGGGGACGTTTGTACTGAGTCACCCCCGAGCAAAGCTGAGATAAGGAAATGCCTGGCAGCCCTCCAGCCTGCACAGATGCCGCCTGATTTTGAACTCCACAAATGATTTATGTGCTCAGGGAAAGATCCCAACACCTCCTCCTACTCCTCCTCTCAAAGGCCTTTTTTTAAAGTCCTCCATTTCTCCCTCTCTCTCTCTCCACCTTCTCCCTGCGGTGTCAATGCCTTCGCTATGGGCACCCCAAAAAAAAAAAACCAAACCCCAAAAAAACAAGGCAAGGCCAAACCAAATATTTTGTTGAGAGCTAAATGGAGCCAAAGCTCCAGGGGGGTCAAGGAGAGGTTTTGTTTTATCAGCAAACCAAACACCCCGTTCGGGAGCAAAATGCTGTTTTCCCTCTTGGAACAGGCTCCCGAAAACGAGGCCAACGCAGTTTTCATTTGCAATACTAATTTGATGAACTCCAGCGGGTTAATGATATTGCTGGATTTAATTAAAGCAGTTGTTAGTCAGGCTGAGTCTCTCCTCCTTGGGAAGGGCCTGGTGCTTTGGAAGCTCTGCTGACATCCAGCACCAGAGCCCAGCCTCTGGCCAGAGTCACGGAATCGTGGCCATGGGCAAGACTTGGGGGTGCAGCCCCAAATCCCTGTTTCNTCAACCCCAAATCCCTGTTTCAGCCCCAACTCCCTATTTCAACTCCAAATCCCTATTTCATCCTTAAATACCCCTTTCAGCCCCAAATTCCTGTTTTATCCCCAAATACTCCTTTCAGCCCCAAATCCCTATTTCAACCCCAAATCCCCCTTTCAGCCCCAAATAACCCTTTCAGCCCCAAATATCCCTTTCAGCCCCAAATCCCCATTCCAGCCCCCAAACGCCATTTCATCCCCAGATCCCTGTTGTAGCCCCGTGCCTGCAGCAGGGACCTGATTGCCCTCAGAGTTTTCTCAGCCACACCAGGTTTGATTTGGGACCCCAGAGGTTCCACATTCAGGTGGGACACAGGGGGGACACAGCCCTGCTCCTGCAGTTTCTCCTCATCCCTTCCCAAAATTTCCTGCCACCAAAGAGCGTCCTGACAGCTTTGGAAGCGTTCAAATGCTAAAAAACCCTGAGGAACCATCTCAGCTGTAGCCCTGACTTCTCTCCAGCCTTCAAATAACCCAAACCCAGCGGTGGCTGCTGCTTTTCCCTGGAAAAATTTGCTGCCTTCCGTGGAAAAAAATCCTGCAGGAAGATCACAGGCAGCCCCAGTGAGTCACTGCGGGGTCACCTGGCAGCACTGAGGGCTCTGTCCCCATGAGGACACCACTGTGACACCACTCACCTCATTTCTGGGCTGCCTGTCACCTCCTCCACGGCTCGGGGTGAAAGGATTCCCAGCCTGGAGCTGTCTCTGCCAGGGAATGCTGAGTGATGGAAAGTCAGGGCAGAGCAGCAAATGTCCCTCTGTCAGATGTGGGGGTGAAGGCTCTGGCTTTATTCTGCACCCTGAAAACCCTCAGCCTCCTGCCCAGGCCTCTCCACTGATTTTGGACTTGGTCTTGGAGGTCTTTTCCACCCTTAATTCTGTGGGTGGGAATATTTTGCCAGAGGATGCTCCGGCTCCTGGTGATCAATTTTCCAGTCCAGTTCTACATCCCGGCTTGTGGATCAAAGCTCTTGTTCCTTTGCTTGGAAAACACACAGGATGTGTTCGATTTCTCTGTGTTAATTAAAGGAATAATAATCTAAAAAATCAGTGTGATATCCCTGCAAGTTCCCCATCTCATATCCCAATTGCTGCAATGCTAATTCCCAGGAAACCCTGGGGAATGAGTAGCCTTCCCTATCCAGGACCTTCCTGGGATCCTTCCAGGGCTTTAATTCCCGTCCCTAAATTTCCTGTCATTAAGTTAATCACCCCATTGTTTCAAGTGCATCTTCATTTTTGGAGGCACAATACCCCAGGCTTTCAACCTGGGAGAAGATTTAAATCCAGTTTAGTCAGGGATGAACCTTTGTCCCTTCTGGGACAAACACCACGGCAGATCAGGACAGGTGACAAAGAACAGGGCTGACAGGTTCAGGACGTGGAAGTTTTTTCAGGAGTAAAAGCATTTTTGAAGGGGTCCAACACAAATTCCTTGATAATTTAGATTTAGAAGAGTGTGGGGTGACAGGACGAGGGGGAATGGCTTAGGATTGGAAGAGAGTGGGTTATGATTGGGAAAAAATTGTTCCCTGTGAGGATGGTGAATAGGAATTGGAATTGGTGAACTGGAATAGGCTGTGGCTGGCCCTGGATCCCTGGAAGTGCCCAAGGCCAGGCTGGATGGGGCTTGGAGCAGCCTGGGACGGTGGAAGGTGTCCCTGGGATGGTGGAGGGTGTCCCTGGGATGGTGGAGGGTGTCCCTGCGATGGTGGAGGGTGTCCCTGGGACAGTGGAAGGTGTCCCTGGGATGGTGGAAGGTATCCCTGGGATGGTGGAAGATGTCCCTGGGATGGTGGAGGGTGTCCCTGGGATGGTGGAAGGTGTCCCTGGGACAGGGGAAGGTGTCCCTGGGATGGTGGAAGGTGTCCCTGGGATGGTGGAAGGTGTCCCTGGGACAGGGGAAGGTGTCCCTGGGATGGTGGAAGGTGTCCCTGGGATGGTGGAAGGTGTCCCTGGGACAGGGGAAGGTGTCCCTGGGATGGTGGAAGGTGTCCCTGGGATGGTGGAAGGTGTCCCTGGGACAGGGGAAGGTGTCCCTGGGATGGTGGAAGGTGTCCCTGGGATGGTGGAAGGTGTCCCTGGGACAGGGGAAGGTGTCCCTGGGATGGTGGAAGGTGTCCCTGGGATGGTGGAAGGTGTCCCTGGGACAGGGGAAGGTGTCCCTGGGATGGTGGAAGGTGTCCCTGGGATGGTGGAAGGTGTCCCTGGGACAGGGGAAGGTGTCCCTGGGATGGTGGAAGGTGTCCCTGGGATGGTGGAAGGTGTCCCTGGGACAGGGGAAGGTGTCCCTGGGATGGTGGAAGGTGTCCCTGGGATGGTGGAAGGTGTCCCTGGGACAGGGGAAGGTGTCCCTGGGATGGTGGAAGGTGTCCCTGGGATGGTGGAAGGTGTCCCTGGGACAGGGGAAGGTGTCCCTGGGATGGTGGAAGGTGTCCCTGGGATGGTGGAAGGTGTCCCTGGGACAGGGGAAGGTGTCCCTGGGACGGTGGAAGGTGTCCCTGCCACATCAGGAGGTAAAATAGGATGGGCTTTAAGATTCCAACCCAGTCTGGCATTCCACAATTTTCCCTCAGTGCACCCATTCCCTTCTTGGCTCAGCACCCCCTGTCACACAGGCAGTGTCACCCACCCCTGGTGACACCCTGGCTGCTCCCAACGTGGCCCCACACATCCCAACCCTCGGTCCTGTCAGGATTTTCCCTTCCAGCCTTTTGCCTGCGTAGGGAAGAAGGTTTCCCTGGTCACAGCCCCAGCCTGCATTTTCACATTCATGCATTTAAAGCACAGACAGGCTTGTAATTAAACCCCGGGATATTTTAAGCGCTTGTAGTGATGGGGAGGTCTCGTCACTCAGCTCAGCATATGTTGCTCTCGTAGTAAGCTCGAGCTGTGCCAGCTGCCTGCGTGGGCTCTCCCTGCATCCCCATTCTCCCATCAATGAGCTGCACCCAGGGGCAGGAATCCTTCCCCAGGCACAGCCAAGCCTGGCCCTTTCTCTGCCCCAAGACCAAAATCCTGATGTTTTCCCTCAGGCCAAAGGCTGCAGAGCTGGAGTGGTTCCACAGGAGCACGGCAGGAATTCTCCTCCTCCTCCTCCTTTGCTATGGTTACACGAGGCAGGAAGAGAAAACGAAAGGTGGGGGATACTCAAGTGTAATTTTTTTAATTTATTTTTCTTTTTTTAAAAGCCCAGACAGTTCCCAAAGGCAGTTCCCAAGGCAGGAATGTCACCAGGCAGGAAGCGCTGGTGACTGAGTACCTGACCCGAACACGCCCCTCACCTTCCTCCTGGTTTGTTTTTTGGGGTTTGGTTTTTGGTTTTGTTTTTTTTTTCCCTGGAAAGAATCCCATCCTCGCCTACCAGCTGGTAAACATTGCTGCTTCCTCCTGTGTGCTAGCGAGCCTGCAAAGCTCAGCTCTATCCTGGCTCCCTCTCGGGGGTTTTTTATGGATGGGGGCTGCCAGGGACAGGGATGCTCCTGGGGGATGAGGAATCCTTGGAGTGGATCACTCAAATCCTCAAATCCAGGGGGCAGAGATGTCGTTCCTCAACAAAATTCCCAAGCCATTTGTCCTGGAGAGATGAAGGCTACAATTTGGAAGAATCCTACTCGATATAATATCAATAATCAAAGCAAAAATCAAACATCTACACAGGTGATGCTCCCTCATCCCGTTGTCTCCCACACGGCAGGGAGGAGCAATTCCCTGGGGTTCAATGTGAATTGGTGGGAAAGTGCCTGGAGCCAGGGGCAAGTGCCTGGAGCCAGGGGCAAGTGCTTTCAGTGCATCAAAAGAGGCAGAATACAGAATTAATTCAATACAGGATCAATTCAATACAGGATCAATTCAA
>VZDJ01000019.1:1650924-1661837 GCA_008694505.1 Cyanoderma ruficeps | reverse complement strand
CCATCCACGTGGGATTGTTGGCCGTGTGGAAATCGCTGCTCTGAAGGCTTGGGGAAGGCTCTGGAAAACACAAAATGTTGGATTTGTTCAACCCTCCCCACGCCAGGCAGAGGCTCCGGGCTCCCACACATCTCAGCTTTCCCCGGGGGCACGTCTGGGTGCTAAAACAGGAAAAAAAGGGGAAAAAACCACCAGAATCTTCACACATTTCAGGGAATAAAGCAGGAAAAAACCCTCCTTTTATCTGTCAGAGTCAGATCCCACTCACGCTCTGGGGTAAATCCACGGGGGGACAAGGTGGGAGGAGGAAAACCCGCAGCTGCGGGGGGCTGCCCCATGCCCGAGGCACCGAGGAAGAGCTGCCAAAATCCACCAGGGGAACCCATCGAGTCCACACCCCACCCACAGCTCCCCCAAAAGCTGCTCTTTTTGTCGGCCTCACCTTTCCATTCAAATTCAGCGGTGCTAAACCAATATTTATTCAGTTTATTTTGTTTTTTTTTTTCCTGCTCAGGAGCCACTCCCCGCGTGCTGATATTTCAGAAATGTGTCTGGTTCCCCCAGGAGCTGGAGCTGTGTCTGAGGAGGAGGAAAGAGGCACGGGGGATATTTTTAGCCCCGTGTTTGTCTGCGGAGCCGCATCCCAGAAGAATTTTTGGTTTCATCCCCTGCCTGGGGGACTCCAAATCAGTTCGGGTGAGACGAGGAGCTGAATGTCACCAGCCCGTGCAATGGGATTATGAACGGAATTATCCAAGCGATAAAATATTCCAGTCTGCTGGGAGAATCCTTGAAACCAGAGCTGAGACTGGGCACAGGGAGAGGAGAAGGTGGGAGAGCCTTGGCTGGGGACAGCTGTGGGTGAGGGACTGTCCCTGCTGTCACCTTGTGCCACCCTCACAGCTCCCAGGACAAGGTTTTTTTCCAGGATAAAGGAGCTGGGGGGGGGAATGTTCCACATCCATATTCCTGTGGGTGTCCTGCTGGAGCCCTGGGCACGGAGAATTCCAGACTTTCTGTGCTCACAGCTACTGACCCCCCAGCAAACACTGCGCTGACCTGAGGCCGTGGAAAAGGCTCCCAAAATTAAATAAAAGAACTAGAATGATGGGTGTGGGGTTTGAATAGAAGTGTGTGATCTCACAGGGTGGAAAACTTAAAGAGTTTAAGGGTTTAGAATATAGTGATGTATATAAAGCAAATGGAGGCTTTAGGGTGTGGCCTAAGTTCTTATTTTTCACCTTCTCCTTCATGGTCTGGCTGGGATTTTGTAATGGGGTAGAAAAATCCACATTGTGGGCCAGGGGTGGTTGGTTATTGGGTTAAAAGTAAAAATAATTGAGGTGTCATTTCATAATTGGACAGTTTATTCTTGAAAGGCCTGGTAGAGATAGAGACAGAGCTATTTTTAATTTGTTAGCTTCGAGTGCTGTAGAACTCACGGTTTGTGAGCCTGTAATATAGATAAGAGTTAATAAATATCTGAGTCTGAACAAGAAATACGGTCTGGTGCATTTAATCCCGACTCCGGCAGGAAAAAGAAGATAAAAGCTACAGGTGCCTCCAACCTGAGCGTTCTCCTCACCCTCTGCCCCTTATCACCTTCCCCTTATCACTGACCAGAGCAGCCCGTGCTCGGCACTGCCCGGCCTGGGGACACCCGGGAAGGGTCACAACCTCTTCTCCTGCCTGTTGTGGGGACAGGATCGGGGTGATTTGGCTCCTGAATCCCCAAATCCCCGTTTCCAGCGCTCCTCTGTCCCCAGCACTCCCCGACATCCCTGCCCCGGGCAGCAGGGACCTGCTCCTTCCTCCCTGTCACGTTTTTACGGGGTAGGAAATGATGTGACTGATTTATTTTCTACCTTGCAGCACCGCGGGAGTCTGCCCCGCGCTGCTCCGTGGGCCACCAGCTGATTTCAGTCCACCTTCGAGCTGAAATTCATCTCAAAACTGAATTTCCTGAGCACGGAGCAAGATCTGAGTGCTGTGCCCTGAGTCCCCTCTTTAAATAACAAAAGGTGGAGAAGGAAAATGCCTCTCCAAGCCTCTGCCCTGCCCTTTCCCTGCAGCCCGAGGTGTTTTTTGGATTATTCATGCCTTCGGCATCTTCACCACCTCGGCTTTAGGATGAACTCATAAAACAGAAATATTTTGTGCTCCAGAGGGGATTTTTTTTTGGTTTCAGGGTGTTTAGCAAGCACTTCATGTGGGCCAAGCTGTGGATTTCCCCCCAGGAAAGGGATGTGCAGGGAATGGGGACAGGGACGGGGTCCCTGTACTGCAGCATCACCACTGGGTCAATAATTGATGGCTTTGCCTTTTTATTCATGTACTAAATACATCTTTTTTTTCATGTAAATATTTTTTAATAACCATGAAAAGACAATGACAGGACACTCAGGGGACGTCTCTGTCAGGGACAGGAGCTGCCAGGTCCCCCACATGAGGAGAAGGAAAAGAACTGGGAGGGAAATATGGGGCAGAAAAATGAGAATTGGTGACTCAAGGCAGGGTGTGCTGGTGAAATGTAAGGGGGGAAACGCTGACAGAGCTCCTTTGAGTTGGAAACTCGGTTAGAGATGAGGCAAGTGCTGCACAAAATGTACATTTCTGTCCACAGATCTGTTGTGGGGTGAGAAATATCCCGAGGGTGGCCAGGAAAGGTGGGGCACAGAGGGCTGGGCCCTCAAACTCCTTCGGGATGGGGAAGGAGTTTTGGGGAATCCCGCTCAGGCCGCAGCAAACAGGGCTGCAAACATGGAAAAAGCTGCCCTTGGAGCCTCCTATTCCCAGCAAAGGCCTCTGCCAGTGACAGATGTGCAAAAACATCTCAGCAATGCGCTCCAAACCGCTTCCAAATGTTCTCCAGGCTGGAGCAGAGCTGCCACGAGTGCCACGGAGCCGGGGAGCTGCCCTGGGCACGCTGCCCAGCAAACCTGCTGCCTTTGCTGTCCCAGCAAATTCCTGCTCTGCCGGGAAGAGGATGCTCCTGGAGGGAGCAAGGAGGCGTCACCCTGCTCCCCTGCAGCCGAGGGAATGAAGAATTTGATGATATTTTATTTTATTTTGAGTCATTTCTGTGGTTGCTGAGCCTCCCTGAGCCCGGCCACCCATTGTGGATGAAGTCACCTTTGGTCATTTATCCCGTGTTTCCTCGGGAATCTGGGGGTGGGACAGAGACTGTGGCTCCTGTGGTGCTGCTGAAGCCTCTGGGGTGTCTCTGGTGCCAGGGAGACCTGGATGCACATCCCGGAGCTGTGGAAAAGCATCTCCAATCCTGCCTCCACAGCGTCACCGTGACTAAAGGTGGGTTTGGGATTGCTCCAAACTCCAGCTGGCTCCATCCTGGATCTCCCTTCCAACTCCAGCAGCAGCAAATCCCCTGATGTTTCAGCTCCATGAGCCCCAGATCGCTCCCAGGATGGGATGTGGGGTGTCCCGGTGCTGGGGTGGCGTTTTGGGTCCTGCTCCCTCTGTTACCTCCTTTGGCTTGTCCCAGATTATCCCAAATTCCTTCCCACCCAAACTCCGGCGAGACGTGGAGTCCAGGAAAGGAGCCCACGGTGGGGTGGCACTGATGAAGGTCAAAGTGCCAGCCCTGTTCACTTCACTGAGGTTTTTTTTGGGGGTAGGGATGAAAAGTCCAGCTCCTTTCCATCTCCTGTGCATCTCCACTTCCCTGACCCCGAATTCCACTTTTTAAAATAACTCCGTGCGGCAGGAACGGCGTCCTAAAATACACACCTGACCTACTTTATCCAGCTCCTTTCCCCAAATGTCATCCTGCAGCTTGAGCAGCAGGATCTGTGGAGCAGGACACGGCCAGGGGTCGACCTTTCACCTGCTGGGAAGGGGAGGGAATGATTTTCCTTTTCCCGAAGGAAATTGGAGCTTGGCAGGAAATCCAGGATTTAGGTTTGCTGTGGGGACACACATGGAGGATTCAGGGCTTGTCCAAACCACACAGGAATGTAAACTCTGCTTGTTAATCCCTTGGGAAGAGCCTGCTGTGAAATCCCTGGGTTTTCTGCCTCCCAGCCAGTTGTCATCACCCAGAACTGGGAATTCCACATGGGAAGAGCTCTGCAAAGGGGGACAAAACAGCCCCCAAGCCAAGGTTTCAGTGCCAGGCACATGGGACATCTGACTGGTGTCACCTCCCAAGGCCGCAGGAATCCGGTGCTGCTCATGATCCATCAGAAATCCAGAGCTTCTTCCCCACATTCCAACCAGCAGCAGCACCCTGGATTCAGAACCAGAGCCATGGACATCAGGACAATGTCTATATCCCATTTTTCCTTCTACTTGACTCCCATTCCAGAGGTGAACCCCCTCATTCCTGAGGGTTTTCAGGACATCTGACCACTGTCACCTCCCTGGACACTTCCCAAAGCCACAGGAATCCTGTGCTGCTCATGATCCATCAGAAATTCAGAACTCCTTCTCCACATTCCCACCAGCAGCAGCACCCTGGATTCAGAACTGGAGCCGTGGGCATCAGGACAATGTTTCTAAACCCATCAGGATCAGGACAATGTTTCCATCCCATTTTCCTTCCACTTGACTCCCTTCCAGAGGTGAACCCCCTCATTCCTGAGGAGTTTCAGGACATCTCAAGGCCACAGGATCCCGGTGCTGCTCATAATCCATCAGAAATCCAGAACTTCTTCCCCACATTCCAACCAGCAGCACCCTGGATTCAGAACCAGAGTCGTGGACATCAGGACAATGTTTCCATCAGGATCAGGACAATGTTTAAATCCCATTTTTCCTTCCACTTGACTCCCATTCCAGAGATGAACCCCCTCATTCCTGAGGGTTTTCAGGACATCTGATCACTGTCACCTCCCTGGACACTTCCCAAAGCCACAGGAATCCTGTGCTGCTCATGATCCATCAGAAATCCAGAACTCCTTCTCCACATTCCCACCAGCAGCAGCACCCTGGATTCAGAACTGGAGCCGTGGGCATCAGGACAATGTTTCTAAACCCATCAGGATCAGGACAATGTTTCCATCCCATTTTCCTTCCACTTGACTCCCTTCCAGAGGTGAACCCCCTCATTCCTGAGGAGTTTCAGGACATCTCAAGGCCACAGGAATCCGATGCTGCTCATGATCCATCAGAAATCCACAATTTCTTCCCCACATTCCAACCAGCAGCAGCACCCTGGATTCAGAACTGGAGCTGTGGACATCAGGACAATGTTTCCATCCCATCAGGATCAGGGTAATGTTTAAATCCCATTTTTCCTTCCACTTGACTCCCTTCCAGAGGTGAACCCCCTCATTCCTGAGGGGTTTCAGGCCCTGCTGAGGTTTATGGAGCGTTTTCCCCCAAGGAAAAAGAGGAAATGCAGCACAGTGAGGAGGAGAAAAGACATCACAGTCTCCAAGGATTGATGGGTACATCCAGGAAAATGCTTCATCCAGGTCACCTTTTCCATCCTCACCCAGGAAGGAAATTAATGAAGCTCTTGGAGTTATTCCCACTAATTGCAATTAATGGCAACAAAGCTTTAAGAAAGCACAAATGTGTTATGTGGAAGGGCAGATGTGAGTGGCTCTTGGTGCTTTATCCTGGTGGTTTGGGAGGAGGGAATTCCAGGGAATTTGATCCCTGCTCCAAGGCCTGCTCTGCATTTCAGTGGGGAAGAGCATTAAAATTAACCCTGGCACTTACAAATGGTGATTGGGTAATTAAAGGCCGATTAATCCAATTTTATTTAAGAAAATGGATGAGGGGAAGGAGCTGGTAAATGGGGAGTGATGGAAAAGTGGAGCAAAGGTGAAACAAAGGATAATTGGGCCTGGCTTTGGAAAAAAAAATGGGGTTTTTAGGGAAAGGGAATGCAGGAGATTGGATCTGTCTGGACAGCAGGAAAAGGAGGGCACAGGGACAGGGAGGGGATGGCAAATGCAGGTGAGAAATGTACAGCCAGAGGAGCCAATTCCTTCCAGGTCCACGTGGAAAACAACATCTGATATTTTCATTGGTGACCACAGAAAGAGAAAAAAAGCGTGTGGAGGGGTTTTGCTGGTGAAATTCTCTGATCAAATCTGTTGTTGGCACCCACTGAAGGGGAAAGATGAAGAATTTGGAACCTTAAGGATTGAAATAAAGCACTCAGGATCTCACAGTGAAGATTTGGGCCGTGTGGGAGGAGTGAATCGGTTCAGAATGACGGAGGGGGAGAGATCCCAGGAGATGCACAAGGATCTCCCTAACCTGAGGCGTTGGGCACAGCTCTGATCCAGGGAAAACGAGCAGTCCCAGTGCGGCAGAGATTCCAGGAACTTGCCACGTGTAATCCACCAAAAATCTCAGCCAAACAACTCCTGAGAAAATCTCCGAAGGAATTTAAGGGCCAGAGGCGAATTCCTCGCGGTGGGAACTGGAGGAACCCTCCGAGATCTGCACTCCAACCCGTCCCAGCAGCGAAGCTCCAATGTTGCCCTGAGTTTTTCTGTCTTTTGTCTTTCTGTAGGAGTTTCTCTCACGTAGCCTTCATGTAAATAATGTCCATTCTTAGAATGTTTGCACACTTCTCCTGTGAGAGAAGAAACGATTGATGGTGATGTCCACCATCCAGGTCGAAGGGGTGGCGACCTGTCCAGCCAATCCCTTGACCTCTGTACAAATGTATAAAAACTGGAGTCAAAATAAAATTAGGGAGAGAGTTTTTGTACAGCAGCCGTCTCCTGAGATTCATTCCGGTGTCCCTAAATTGGGACACGCCCAGCTTCGCCCCGCGACATCCGGTGACCCCGAATGTGTGAGACCCGCAGCCCAAGCAACGCTCCAAAGGCCACAGAACTGTTTTGGTGGCCACTTGGGCAACCCAGGAGCCACCTCTGGCCAGGCCGGAGTGACTCCATCCCCAGGGGCAGGAGGAGAGGGTTTGATGTGGTGCCTGCAGGAGAAGAGCCCTGATAAACCCAGGATCCTTCCGGTCAGACCAGAAAAACCTGAGATGCTGCCACCCACCCTGATCCCTGTGGGATAACTGAGGGACAGGAGGGAGGGGAGTTCTCCAGGATTCCTCTGTTCCCACGGGCAGCTGGGAGCACCTCGGATCAACACCAGGAAATTGGGATGATAGTTGCCTACGAGGCTCCTGACACCCGTGTCCTGGCATCACAGCAAATCCCACTCCTGGCTTTTCCAGCTCCCTGACCTGCAGCTGCACTTTGCTCCCTCAGGACAAAAAAAAAGGGAAAAAAAAAAACCCCTTTCCAAACTCAGCCCATTATTCCAATAATATCAGAAAAATTGCACCCGACCCCATTAATATCCGTTTTTTTTCCTCTGGGCAAGGATCCAAAATCTGCCTTGAGGAAGAGGAGAGGGAGCAATTACTCCATTCCCAATTATCCCAAATTATTCCTGATTTATGGCTGGGATAAGAGAACGACCCTGGGCCAGGAGAAATCCCTGAGCTCGGCTCTAAATCTTTGGGAAAGGGAATTTTCTGAGCTGTCACCATTCCTCTTAAAGTTGGTTTTTGCTTGGTATTTTAATGAGTTCTCCGAGAAAGGGGGAAAAAAATAAAGGGAGGAAAATCAGGGGAAAAAAAGCGAGGGTGAAGTCATCAGGTCTGGTTTTATTACCTCAAATATCAGCAGCTTGTTCAGCTGGGACGGTTTTATTTTCTCTATAAACAGAGAGGTGGAGGCAACACAAATATAAACACCGAAATATAAACATCGATGTAAAAATACAGAGATGGAGGCAGCACCGCCCCTTGGCCACAGGGGTAGATATTTCTCCACGAGAAATGGGATTAAAAGGAGTGTAAAACCATGTTTTGCTGGTAAAACTTGGAGAAATGAGAGTAAAATTAATGTAAAAGCCGTATTTTGGTGGTAAAACCTGGGAGAAATTAGAATAAAAAGAGTGGAAAACCATGTTTTGCTGGTGAAACTTGGAGAAATGAGAGTAAAAGGAGTATAAAACCATGTCTTGGTGGTAAAACCTGGGAGAAATGGGAATAAAAGGAGTGTAAAACCATGTTTTGGTGGTAAAACCTGGAGAAATGAGAGTAAAAGGAGTGTAAAAAGCTGTATTTTGGGAGAAATTAGAATAAAAAGAGTGGAAAACCATGTTTTGCTGGTGAAACTTGGAGAAATGAGAGTAAAAGGAGTGTTAAACCATGTTTTGATGGTAAAACTTGGAGAAATGGGAGTAAAAGGAGTATAAAACCATGTCTTGGTGGTAAAACTTGGAGAAATGAGAGTAAAAGGAGTGTAAAACCATGTTTTGGTGGTAAAACCTGGGAGAAATGGAAATAAAAAGAGTGGAAAAGTCCTATTTTGCCCTGTCCCAGGGCACCTCTGTCCTGCTCTGATGCCAATTTAAGGCCAGAGCCCTCTTGGATCAGGGCAGGGATCTGGTAAAATCCAGCTCCAAGCCGACCCTTCCCTTGGATCCCATCCAGGGAGAGGCAAACAAGCTCCTCCATCCCATCCCAAAGTTCAGCCTCTGGGACAGTGACCTCCTCAGTCTTGATTACGTAAAAAAAAAAATTTCCATGGAAAAACAATTTAAACTCTTCCAGCTTCATTAATAGAGTAAAAATCAAGCCGAGGGAGTGAGTCCTGTAATGAATGGATCCTTTAACCTTGGGATAAAGCTTTGGAAGAGTCGGTGCCCTGATAAAACCCTAAAATTCCTATAAAATAAACCCCAAAGGCTGTTGATAAGCCAGAGCTTAGTGGTGCTGAGGGGAGAAGGGAAAAATAAAAAAAAAACCTGCATTAATTCCAGTCGCTCTTTAATTATCCACGACAAATCCTAAATCCCAGGTTTAGGGAAATCCTAAATTTTCCTCCGCTTCTGTCCCCTCCTGGAGTGAGGGATGAACAGGACAAATGGTTTAATCCAGGATATATTTTAGGAGTTCTGTAGCTGCTTGAGGCCTTTTGGGATAAATTCTCCTGCCCAATGTCAGAATGGGGTAGTTGAGGTTTTCCCAGTTTGAGGGTTAAGATCCCATTCCAGCCATGCCTTAGGGTGGGAATCCACAGGTTTCTGCCAGATTCTGAATTATTTGGGATCAGGCTTGCATGGAAAAAGCCATAAAAGTATTTGGGAACCATTTTGAGTCACCAAGGACTGTGGGATCTGTGAGAGATCCAAATTTGGGACTCCCTGGGGAGTTTCTGCATCCATGCCAAGGCACCGAATCCATCTAAATAAAAGGAATGAGCTTTTGGGAAAAGAAAAAAACACAAACCAAAATAAAACAAAACCAGGTGAGATTTGGTGTCTGTGGGGCATTTTGTGGTGGTGGAGGGCAGTGGGAGCCTGGTGAGGGGGAATTTTGGGGCCAGTGGAAAGCCAGGAATGGCTGGTAGGAAGCGATGCCAGGTGTGAATTCCAGGAATTGGAGCCTCAGGATTCAATTCCAGGAATTGAATCTCTCCCAACAGAGAGATTTGACTTTTCTGTGCCCACCCCAAAGCAGAGGTGTGGAGCTGGATGCTCCTGGAAAAGCAGAGCCTGGGATTAAAGCCGGGTGACCCCAAGACCTCGGCAAGGCATCCGATGTGGGATGTGATCCCCACAGGGATTTTGGACGCAGCCACTTGACGGGGCTGAGCTCCCTCTCCACCCCCGGGTGACTCTCCGGGATCTGTTTGTGTTTCCGACCCAACTTTCCCAAGCCAAACCCAGCGGGATTCCCACAGCTCCAGAGCATCACCCAGCGCTGACTCAACCCCGAGTTTTGGGATTATGGCTTTGCCCCCGAATTCTCCCACAGGCCCAACCCCAAAGCCCTTTCCAAGGTCCACGGAGGGAATATTTTATTTTCTGGGATGCTGCGTTTTCTCTGCACCACATTTCATCTCCACGCTCCACAGAATTCCTCAATTTCTCCAATTTTTCCAGAACCATCCCTCTGTTCCTTTGCTTTTGGCTCTGCCTCTAATCACTCCCCTTGCTAATGAGTGATTAATTAGCATCCAGCCCCATCCACGGGTATTCTTCTGTTCATCCCTAAACCCCACAGGCCGTTTCACGCATTCCACGGAAGGATATCCCAGGGAGCAGATGCAGGGCCTGTGGTGTGAGCTGCCAGCCTGAATTCCATGTGGGAGGGGGTCGGGAATGATTTATAATCCCCCTGAATTCCTAAACGACCTTGCTGGTGGCATCCATTTGTTTCCCTGCGCTGAATCGCGGGAGGCAAAACATTCCAGGTGGATCCGACGGGGACGCGCTTCACCTGCCTTGCCAAACACGTGTTCAAAACCCAACTACAAGACGATTTTCCAATGAATAAATTCCCTGGATGACTGGGAGTGAGGCAGGGAAACGCTGCCATGGGGCAGAGCAGATGTCGAACGCTCAGGAAGAATTCCTGCAATCTCTGCTCCGTAATTGCGGGATGAATTTCCAGAAGGATTTTGCAGATCCCGGCCCGCACGCCCTGGGGGAGGGATCAGGGCTGCTCTTCCCGGAGTTTATCTTGGTTGCAGGAATGTTTTGGAGGGAGATGGGGTTGGATTTCCAGCAGCGGTGGCACAGGGGGGTATTTATGGGGTGCAGCTGCCCCTCCCTCCCACAGAACCTTCACGAGTCTCCCACCATCGGATTTCCTTCCGGTTTTCCAAGGTCAGCCCGGAATCCAAAGGCAGGGAAGGGATTTTGGGGGCAGTTTGGGGATTTTGTTGTGAAAACATGAAAATTTAACCTTTGCTTTCTGCACTGCTCCTCCTGTCGGGGCGGATTGGGCCAATGGTTATCATGGAATCATGGACCTGAGTTGGAAGTGACCCTGCCCAGGACAACCCCAAAATCCCACCACGTGCCTGAAGCTGTTGTCCAAACACTCCAAGGATATTCCTGGACCTTAGGAAGGGCAGGGGGAAGATCCAGAGCTGCTGCAGGTGGCACCAACCTCTTCT
>VZDJ01000019.1:1631067-1647161 GCA_008694505.1 Cyanoderma ruficeps | reverse complement strand
TTTTTTTTTTTTTGGTTGTTTTCCTTTAAGTTCTCTCCAGTTGGCCCCTGGCAGCAGCTGGGAACCGAAGAGGTTTGGAGCCTGAGAGGCACATGAGCCCCAGACTGTTTGATTGCTCCAACATTTCTCAAAGATTAGCTTTGTCAAAGCAAGCACCGGGGAGGATAAATCACGTGGCTGGAGCTCAGCTCCATCCAGTCCAGGCAGACTCCAGAGGGGTGAGGAGATGGCAACGAGCTGGAGCTGCAACATCACACGGGAGAGCTCCCCACGTCGATGAGGAATAAAATCCAGGCAGGCACTTGCCCCATCCAAAAAAAAAAACCAACCCCTGGCTCGAGGCGTCACAGAGATGAGCCAGATGTTCCTCTGGTTCAAAAGGACACAAAACCACTATTTTTACCCTAAAAACAAAAAAAAGAGAGAGAGAGAGCAGCTTAGAGGAGCCATCCATTTTGTCAGTGCTGTTTGCAGAACCCAGGGGTTAAAGTTAAGAAGAGGAGGAAAAAAAAACCAAACAAAACCCAACTTTGACGGTGATCTTGAGTCCATCTGACTGTGCTGCTCGCTGCTCTCGTTTATTTTTAAATCCTGAGCTTGGAGCAGGGGGAAGGTCCTTGGAGCTGCTGCTGCTGCAGGTTCAGGTCCCTTTGTCCTGAGGGCCAGGGCTGGATTTGGTACATCCTGAGGGATCCATGAGGGATTCCCTGCTCCGTTCCGGGCTGGCTGAGCATTACAAACAATCACAGAATCTCCTGAGCTGGAAAAGACCCACAGGGATCATAAATCCAACCCCAGACCCTGCACAGACACCCCAAAATCCCACCCTGGGCATCCCTGGGAGCACTGTCCAAACACTCCTGGAGCTCTGGCAGGGCTGTGCCCATTGTCTGGGGAGCCTGTGCAGTGCCCAGCACCCTCTGAGACAAAAATCTTTCCCTAAACTCGGGTCTAAACCTGCCCTGGCACAGTTGGCAAACTTCTCCTTCAGGGAAAAGCCATCACAAACAGGTTTGGATGAGCGTCAGCAGGAAACCCACAACCAAGGGGTTTAAAGATTCACTCCAAGCATCCATCCACCTTTCCCAGCACATCCCAAGCCCTCTATTGCTGTTTTTGGTGCACTCCAGTCTAATTAAGCTCAGTTTAAATAGAGCACAGCTTTTCCTTTGCTTCTCCAGCCCCAGCCTGGGAGGTTTTGTTTTTTGTTTTTTTTTTCCAGGGCCACATGTAAGAAGGATGTGCTTTGCCTGGCTTTTATTTATAGCTGCTGTTTGCTACTGGCTGCTTCTCAATCCCAAGCAGAACCAGGGATTGCCCTTAGGAAAGGGAAGAAAGCACAGCCAGGCTGGGTTTGACCCAGATGTTTCCCCAGCCAGCAGGGTCAGAGGCAGAGGATGGGTCCTGGCACGGGCACAAAGCATAATCTGGGACACCACACACTTATTTTCCAACTCCTTTTCTGCCCACAACTCATCAGAGGTGAAAATTCTTCTAATTTCTCTGTTTTCCCTAATTTTTCTGATTTTTCTTTTCCTTTTTTTTTCAATTTTTTCTGATTTTCCCAAGTCAGGAGCTCTGATCCACAGAAACGGGTTCACGAGGCTTGACCAGGGGTAAAACAACCCCGGATTTTGTGCAAATGGCTTTGAAATGATCTTTGGCCTTTACCTTCCGTGAACACCTTTATTTAAAACCAGTTTCTCTCTAAATACGAGCTGCTACCTTTGGAGGAAAGATCAGGGATCCCAGGTGCAGAGGGAAGATAAAACAGGATTATTTTTCAGACTGAAATGATCATCGTTTTGGGGTTGACATGAAAGGAGAGAAGGGATTTGCCCAAATTCTGGGTCTTTGGGGATCTTGTGGTGAGGGCGTTCCCGGGGGGGTTCAAGACATGAATTCATCGCTGTTTTATTGATCTGTTCAATAATAATAATTAAAAAAAATCCACAAATTATTGGCTTTCATCCTACAGCTGTGGCCAGATGTTATGTAGAGAGGAAGAGGAAGATGCCAGAAGTTCCATTCCATGTCCCATGGGATATCCAGGGATTTTTTTCCCTCACCATCACCCAAAATCATCCCCTGAACAGCCTCATATCTTCGATCCTACGGAATGACCCCCCAAAAAACCCCCGAATTCCAACTGGGATTAATTTTCTGGGTGATTATATAAATAACTGGGTTATATTACCTCATGTTCCAGCTTAGCTGGAGAAAATTCCAGCAGAA
Source organism: Cyanoderma ruficeps (assembly GCA_008694505.1). Classification (NCBI taxonomy): domain Eukaryota; kingdom Metazoa; phylum Chordata; class Aves; order Passeriformes; family Timaliidae; genus Cyanoderma; species Cyanoderma ruficeps. The sequence goes on along the minus strand of VZDJ01000019.1, from coordinate 1,644,926 downwards.
AATGAAGTTAAATAGGTGAAGGGTGCAGCTTTTCCTGGGCTGGGATGTCAGGAAAAGCTGCCTCGTGGGAAGCAGGACGTGCAGGAAAGGGAAGGACAGGATTTGGGTGGGAAAATAGGAATTAAAGGAAGGATTCTGGGTGTTGTTCTGTGCAGGTGGAAGAGTTGGACTCAATCCTTGTGGGATTCAGCTCCAAGTCAGGATATTCCAAGATTCTGTGATTCGAAGAGTGCATGAACAGCAAAATACAGAAGGCACATCCTGAGGGATGGGATTAATTTCAATAATAATATTTTAAACATTTAATAATAATAAAAAAAATATTATTCTGCTCTGACGACTTTCCGCTTAGAAACTGAGTGATTATCCCACCTTCTGGAAGTGTGGGGCAGCCTTTCCTTGGGAAAAATGGGATTATCCATGTCCTGTATCCCAGCCCTCAGAGGCAGCTCAGCCAAAAAAACCCAAAACCAAACCAAACCAAACCAAAACAAAACAAAACAAAACAAAACAAAAAACAAACAAACAAACAAAAAAAACCCAAAAAAACCCCCCAAAAAACCAAAAAACCAAAAAAAATCCTTTCTGGTGTTTAAGACGCAGCAAAAATCCACATTTCCCCTCGTGCTCTGACAAAACCCTGCCAGAAGCAACTCAAAAGCAACATCTGTCATTTTAAACAGGGAATGGTTTAGGCCCCAGAGCTGACCTGAATAGGCAGAGCCCAGATCTGTATTTGGGACAGGAGTTTTTTCAAGGCCAGGCTGGGATTCGGAGCCGGCCCCCGGGAGAAGCTCCAGTTTTAATTCCAAGGGCTCCTCCCGGCCCTGCTCGCACGTCATTCCCACACAGATCTTTTCATCGAGGATGAAAGGAGAGCAAAGAGCTCTCTATTTACAGAGATGTTAGAAATGAGTGTTTTTTACAGCTGCTGCAGAGACCTACATTCCTCCAGGCCGGGCATGGAGAAGAGGAGAGCCTGGATCCATGGGCAGGAATTATGGAATATCCTCCTGAGATCCATCCTCATCATTCCTTGGATCCAGCGGAGGAATCTCCTGGGGAAAACAGCACCAAAACCCACCAAAACCACCCTGACCTCCTCTCGCCCAGCCTGAGGCTGTTTCCTCTCCTGTCCCTGTTCCCAAACCCAAATCTTAAAGGTCTTTTCTTAAGGATTGAAAAAGTCCTTAAATCTTAAAGGATTGTGTGGTTCTGTAAGGGAGGGGCCTTTCTGTAGGCCTGGGGGAAGATCCTGTCCTGCTGGGAAAGCCTGACCAAAACTGGGATGTGAGCCCAGATTTGCTGATTTTTGGGATGAGGATTGCCCAGATCAGGTGGTTTGGATGGCTGGAAAATCCTCCCAATCCCCCAGGAGCAGAAGTGCAGGAGGACAAGGAGGATCTCAGGCCCAAATGCTCAGCCCAGGTCGAGGGCACAGCAGAAAACAAATCCAAATATTTTCACTCCAAAAGAAATGGGCATTTCTTGCTCAATATTTGGGACTTCACCACTGGCCTGGGCTGCTGTGCCAGGGTTGGACAAGCTTTTCCATGAAGGAATTGTCCCAGATATCCACCCTGACCTCCCCTGGCCCAGCCTGAGGCCGTTCCCTCTCCTCCTGTCCCTGTTCCCTGGCAGCAGATCCCAAATCCCCCCCCAGCTGTCCCCTCCTGGCAGGGAATTCCAGAGAGGGAAAAGATCCCTCTGGATTCTCCTTTTCTCCAGGCTCAGCCCCTTTCCAGCTCCCTCAGGAATTCTCCAGCCCCTTCCCAGCTCCCTTCCCTTCCCTGGCCAGGCTCCAGCCCCTCAGGGTCTCCCTTTGCTGTGAGGGGAAAATCGAAAATTGGGAGAAAACGTGAGGGGGGAAAAAGGTGAGGGAAGTCTGAGGAAGGCTTTGATGCAGAGCTTTTCCTTCCTGGATCCTCCTTTTCTCCAGGCTGAGCCTCTTTCCAGCTCCCTCAGGAATTCTCCAGACCCTTTCGCAGCTCCCTCACGAATTCTCCAGCCCCTTCCCAGCTCCCTCAGGAATTCTCCAGCCCTTTCCCAGCTCCCTCAGGAATTCTCCAGCCCCTTTCCCAGCTCCATTCCCTTCCCTGGCCACGCTGCAGCCTCTCAATATCCCTCTCATCCTGTCTTGTTTCCATGTGGGAAAATCCTGTGAAGCGCTGCTCTTTTACAAGGTATTTCATTGCTTCTGGGAATTAAATCCCAATTATTTCAGTTGCTCTTATCTGTCCCTTTTAGCCCTGGCAAATCCCAGCCCAGCCCCGTGGCACTGGCAGGCCAAAAACAAAAGATGCTTTAATGATAATCCAGCCCAGTGTGAGGCAGGGAGCAACAGAGAGCTGCAGGGATTGTTATTTGTCTGTGGAAGGTTGGGAAATAGTTGGAAGTGTCCGAATGTGAGGAATTCACCTCTGGGATTTGCCTCTTTGGCTGGCAAAGCCTCTCCCAAATATCCCAGCCTTGCTGTGTACAGGCTGTGATTCACCCTGGAGGAAATGATGGATTTCAGGTCACTCTGCGCATTTCCCTTGATCCCTTTTGGATCATTTGGACAAACCATTACTCCCTATCCTTTGTTTTGGCCTGGGATGAGAACAACAAAAAAAAAACCAAACCCAAAAACCCAGGTGATTGAATCATTTCCCTTTATCTCCAAGTTATCCTCGCCCAATTGTCTTGGGAATGACTTAGTGCATCCCGTTATTGTGCTCAGGGAGGCTGTGGGTGGCTATTTCAGTACATCCAGGGCTTGTTTTTTGGTTTTTTTTTTTATTCTCCCTATAATTCTCCTTTTCAAACATTTTACAAGCTCTCCAGAGTGAGGAGGTTCCCAGCCTCCCACTGGTTTTGCAAGAGCCCAGCCAGAGCCAGAGGGTTTCTATTTGCAGGGGCTCCAATAATACTTGGTGTGAAGGAGTACGAGGCTGCCTCGTTTTCCAGGAGATGAGAAAACCTGGCAGAGAAAAAGAGATTAATGGGAAAGTGTCGGAGTCCAGGGCATCCCTCTGCATGACCTGGGAGCCGAGGAAGGGAGTTTGAGCCCTGGACAGGGGGTGTGGAGCCGGCCCAGGGGGGTTGGAGACCTTGGCACAGAGCCCAGGGAGACCCTGGGTTTGATTTTAGTCCATGGGAGAGGCTTCCAACACTGAGAGAGGAATTACAAACCTCAAAGGTGTGAAAATAGTAATTTAGCACAGCACGGGGTGAAAAATTTTGTAGTTTAGGGGTTCTTAGAATAGAAAAAATGGGGGACAAGATGGAGGATTTGGGGTGTTGCCCTGAGTTCCTCTCCTCCTTCCTCGCCCTCCATCTTCCGATGTGGTGATGACACGAAGCAGTTGGAGGGGATTGGGTCAGGGCAGAAATGACCCTTCTAGTCCAGGTGCTGCACATGGGCACCAAACTGTAACTGGTGGCCACGGAACTCTCTGTGTCAGAGCAGAGCAAGGCCCCACGGGCAGTCAGTGCCCGTGTCCAGCCGCTGTCCGACCTCGGCCGGGTGCGGAGCAATCTCTGAGATTCCAAATAATAAACAACACCAAAACCCTGAACACGAGGCCTTGGGGACTGCGCTTTGTCTCTTGGGACGCGGCTCAGGGCTTTGAGAGGGCCGAGGGCTTTTAACAACCTGAATCTGGGGTGAGAAACCAAACCCGAGAGGAAAGGTGGGAGGAGCTGGCCGGTGCTGTACAGGCAGGTGAAGGTGTTTCAGAGCTGTCAGAAAATCACTGCCTGACCCTCATCTCCAACACCAGGGAGGGAGGGAAATGTCGCCTGGGGCACCAGGAGAGTGAAAACTTTCCTTTGATGGCTCCTGCCTTCCTTCCCAGGGTATTTCTGAAGGGTTGGAGCATTTCCCCTGCAAAGCAGCTCATGGCATCTCCTGGTGAACCCCAGTGACACCCACGATGGGCATCGCTTGTGGCTGGGGAGGGGAGAAAATTGGGACAATGAGAGGCTGGGATTTATTTCCCCCTGGAGCCCTGCTTGTTCTCTTCTCAGTCCAATTTCAAATCTCCTTCGGGGGCTGCCATCCCCTTCATTTTTCCTCTCTTTCTCCACGATTTGCTCCACGCTCCTCCCAGCTGATTTGTGCCACCCCGTGCTCCAAACCCTTTTGCTGAGGCACTTCCCAAGCTTTGCAATTGTCTCCCTCAACTTTCCGAATCCTTCCCGTGTCCCTTTTCAAGCAGCTCCTCTGTGCATCCCCTTCCTGTCACCTGAAGCTTTCCCACCCCACTGAAAACTCCCGTTAGAATTCCTGCCTTCCTTGCTGGGCTTTCACCTCCGAGTTTAAATTATTTTTTTTTCCACAATAACGGCCAAATCCTTTCTCTTGCCAGCGCGGCAGATTAATTTTCCCAAGCGTGGTTGGTACCTTGTCTTCTCCCTAATTAGACGGAGACAAATTTTGCTCCCGGATGAGCACGGGCTTGGAATTAACAGCAGGGAAAGCCCCAAAGTGAAGCCGTGCCTTGGAGAGCATCTTCCTCCCATCCCAGCTGGCTCAGCCAAGGCAAACACGGAGCATATTGTGTGTCAGCTCTAAATATACTCCTCCCTCCAGCTGGGATTTAGGGACACTTCCCAAACGTTCTCGAATGGCAACGGGGATGTGTCAGCTGGAGAGAGTCGCTGTCCAAGCCTCTCTTCCACCCAGGGCCAACCTGCTCGGCCAGGGATGTTTCCAGGGCAGGAGGAGCAGGAATAACATCCCAAATAATTCCAGGCACGCGAGAGACGCCGAGTTTCAGCTGCGCAGTTGGACTGGGAGCCTGCGGCGTCCTCACGGTTTAGTTGCGAGCTGAAGGTGTCGTTTGTTCCGGTTGTCCTCACGCTTTTCCCATGAATTTGCCTTAATTGCTCTTATTTGCATTAACAGCTTGATGATGGTTGTCATTATTCCGTCCCAGCCGCGAGGGATGGCACCAGCAGGGACAAACTTTGTGCCAACACAGCCCCGGGAGATTGAAACACTTCGGAAAAGCAAACCCTTTGTATTTCCCCGGGATAATACCCCAGCACACAAAACCATAAACACAGAACTCTCACTCCAGGAATTAATTCCTTTAAAGCCTCGTTCACCTGAAAGCGCAGAGCAGCCCCTCCAGACTCATTTTATTTTACCCAGCCTAGATAGGAATTTCACTTGATTTTTAAATCCCGCCTTTGGACGAGAGCAGAAACAATTCCAAAGGCTCTGGTAAATATTTCCCCGTGTCTTCCTGGGGGAAGACTGAGTGATCCCAGGGCCGAAATCCCTTCTGCTTTTCCCCTGTGTGCGGCGGTCCCAGCTCAGGCAGCTGCCTCAGAAAGTCCTCGGCTTAAATTTGTGCTCCCTGGTCTGGTTTGGAGCACAGGGATGATTCCGTGTCCTGGAAGAGTGAGTTCACCTTTTGGGGGAAAGTTTGGAATCCCTGAGTGATCAGTGACCACTCTGTGTTGAGCCAATCAGTCACATCCAACAAAAACTCCACCAATTAACATCCCAATCAACACCCTCCTTATTCTCAAGGAGCACACAAGAATAAATAAATCCCTTTATCTCCTCTTTTTCCCCCCCCACTTAAAATGACCCTGTGGATGTGGATCACACCCCAGCACACGCAGAGCATCACAAACCCACAACCAGCAGTGAGGGGAAATTAATATCTTAATCTCATAAAGATTTTTAAATGTTAACTTAATCTGCTGAGGATGGATTATGGACTCGGTAAAGCAATCACCATTCCCCCCTAAATAACTGTTAAAATAGGAGAAATGTGTCTGGTGTGTGGGGGGAATGAATGTTCCATTGCTAAAAGGCCTGACTGCCATGGGAATATTTCTGGGCTCCTGACACCTCATTAAGTCATTTAACAACATCCCAATTCATCGTCCTGGCCAGTGGCCACAGAAATTCTTAAAACTATGCAGAGAAAGAGAAAAAATAAAAATAGGCATTTACCAGCTTCCCTGCGGGAAGGGACACGCCAAGGAAATGTGAAATATTGGGAAAGCAGAGGGTTGCAACACTCAGCGAATTCCAGATCTGTCTGTGAATTCCACAAGGAATAAATATGCAATTATCCCAGATGTAGTGGGCACAGAAAGGCTGCTGTGGCCTGGTCTGGCTGCTCCATATTTTGTCTCCAGAGAGAGAATCTCCAATCCTTGGAGCATCTCCGTGGCCTCCTCAGGATTCACTCCAGCAGCTTCTCAGTGCCAGGGCCCCACCACCCTCCCAGGCAGGAATTCCCAGTTCCCAATCTCCCCCCCAGCCCTGCCCTCTGGCAGTGGGAAGCCATTCCCTGTGTCCTGTCCCTCCCTGCCTTGTCCCCAGTCCCTCTCCAGCTCTCCTGGAGCCCCTTCAGGCCCTGCCAGGGGCTCTGAGCTCTCCCTGTGTCCTTCCCTTCTCCAGGGGAACATTCCCAGCTCTCCCTGTGTCCTTCCCTTCTCCGGGGGAACATTCCCAGCTCTCCCTGGAGCCTTCCCTTCTCCAGGGGAACATTCCCAGCTCTCCAGAGGGGCTCCAGCCCTGGAGCATCTCCATGGCCTGCTCTGGATTCATTCCAGCAGCTCCAGGTCCCTGCTGTGCTGGGGCAGCTCTGCAGGTGGGGCCTCACCTGAGCACAGGGGCAGAATCCCAATCCCTTTCCTGCTGCCCAAGCTGTGGGATCATCCCAGGCCACGGCAGGTTCTGGCTCCCACATTGTGGAGGCATATCCAGGTTTTCCTCCATNTCCTCAATTCCCTGATTCCCCGATCCCCGATTCCCTGATCCCTGATTCCCTGATTCCCGATTCCCTGATCCCCTGATTCCCTGATTCCCTGATCCCCGATTCCCTGATCCCTGATTCCCTGATCCCTGATTCCCTGATTCCCTGATTCCCCGATTCCCCGATTCCCTGATCCCTGATTCCCCGATTCCCCGATTCCCCAATTCCTTGATCCCTGATCCCTGATTCCCTGATCCCAGTGCAGGACCAGAATTTGGCCTTGTTGAGCCTCAGGATCGTCACACGGACCCACCTCTCCACGTCCCTCAGGATTTCAGGAGCTGCCCCTCCACTTCCCCACACGGGATTACAACCAGCTCCATCCACCCACCCAATTTCTATTTATTATTCTGTTTTATCACCCAGAAGTGGGTTTAAAGCCGACTAAAACGTTCCAAATTAAACATTTTCTCCTCCGGCAGGAGAAGCGGCGACGTGACTCGGTCCCCAGGGCAGAGCGGGACAAAACCCATTAGTCCTCGATCGCCGTGCAGGTAATAAAAGAGTTTTATAAGGAAAGGTCTGCGCAGGGCAAAGCCAAATTATTGCTGAGCCCTGTGAGGCTCTCTCTTAAAACAAACCATTAACATATGCACAATTAGGCTGCCTCAATTGTAATGCCACGAGCAAAAAATGCAATCCCCGTCTTGGAATATCTAAACAGCCTTTTAATTCCGGCGAGCTGGCAGGGGGAAAAAACGTGTTAGCATTAAAGGAATGTGGTTTTTGTTGTTTTTTTTTTTTAATCACATCTAAAAATAACATTTATATAACCACCTACCCTGACATTTCACATCAGCGAGCGTCCAGAACCGCCTCGCTCAGCTGTATTAAAATATGCAAACACCGCGGGGTTTTAGCAGATTTTGGTTTCCTGAAAAAGAATTGCAGAGCTCCCCAACTTTGGAGGCAAGAGGGAAGTCACAGCGGTTTCTACTCTGGTTAAAATAAATCGTGTACAGCGTGTTCCTCAGCAGGTCAGTGATAGCCTGGAAAATTCAGTCACGGAATCATGGGGTGGTTTGGGTTGGAAGGGACCTTGGCTAAAAGCTTTTTCCTGTCAGGATCTAAGGATTGCCTGGAGAAACTGTGGCTGCCCCTGGATCCCTGAAGTGTCCCAGGCCAGGTTGGATGGGGCTTGGAGCAGCCTGGGACAGTGGAAGTGTTCCTGTCCATGGGAGGAGGTGGAATGGGATGATCTCTCTGGGTGTGCATGGGTGAAAAAAAAAAACCAAATCTGGATTTGTGGATCCATGAGGAAGACTTTGGAGCAGGTGGTGAATGAAGAGCAGATTCCATTCCAGCTCTGTAGGACAATGCAGCTGCTTTTTCCAGTTCTTCTGCTCCAGCTAAGAAAGTTCAGGATGTTCTCTGGGAATGTCTCTGAGATGCAGGAAAGCTGAAATGGGAATTCGGTGGTGTTTAACAAATACCCAGTTCCCATAAAAGGATTTGTAAAGGCTTCCCTTTGTAAAATGAGGGTTTGAAGTGTAAGAACAGGTTTGATTTGAATATTAGGAAGGAATTCCTGGCTGGGAGGGTGGGCAGGCCCTGGCAGAGGTTTCCCAGATTTGTTGTGGCTGCCCCTGAATCCCTGGAAGTGTCCAAGGCCACGTTGGAATAACCTGGGATAGTGGGAGGTGTCCCTGCCCATGGCAGGGGTGACACTGGATGAGTTTTAACGCCCCTTGTGGGAAATTAAGGCACAGAAATTTTTCAAGACCTCGTGCATTCGGGCCCAGACACGGAAATGAACACAGAGTTTGGTCTGAGACCTTGGAAAAGGCTTCCAAATTTGGAGACCAGAAGCCAGAATGTGGATTTATAGTTTAAGCAGCTGTCAAGCTAGGCAGTGGAGAGTTTTAGACTTTAAAGTTTAGACACAGAAGTAGTTACAAAGGTAGTAAGAAGCTTTAAGGTGTAGTCCTGTAAGTTTGAGTCTCATTACATGATTGGCTAAGTAGGTCCTCACAGGGGCAAAAACGTGTAAAACAAAACAATTAATAATTGGCTAAATGACAAAAAACCAATCTCCGTGGCAGTAGTTTATTGGCTAATAAATCTTCACAGGACCTTGTAGCTAGAGATCTTGTGATGACCACTGACCACTGACCACTGACTTCTGGCTTAGGCAGTGAAGACGTTCTCACTCCTTCACGAGACTGTAGAAGACAAGAGCCATAAATCATGATTTAAAACATCTCTCTCTGGCCTCATATCCCTTCAACCCCAATAGCCCCTTCCAACCCAACCCATCCCAGATTTATCCAAGGATAAGGAGCAGCACAAGGCAATGTTTTGCTCAAATCCCCTCCTGGTGCAACGCTGCTGCCTCCAAGGAGCCTTTCCGAGCTCTTCCCATTCTCTGCTGACTTCCTACAAATCATTTGTTACTGAGATTGATATTGCAGTTATGTAAACATCCATTATTTATCTGCTCTGGCCCTTTGAACCGGATGAGCGCTCCTGGATTTCCATTATTCCGTGTCTAAATTAATCACGGAGCATAAAATCAGACACCATTTATGCAATATGAAAAGGGGGGGGGGAAAAAAGATGTAAAAATACGTCTCGTGGTGTCGAGATTTCATGCCGTGTTCCCTGGGCAGGAGCTGTTCAGGCATCCTGCTTTTCCTTGCAGCTTGTGAAATATTGATGGGGCTTTTTTTAAAAGGAAAAAAAATCTCTGTGAATATTATCAGTCTCTCCCAGAGAAAGTTGTTCCCTGATCCAGCCATTGACTCCCTCACCACGGGGAGCACGGCAAAATCCCATCTCTGGGCAGCTTCCCATCCTCTGGCAAATCCATGTCCTGCATCCCACAGCAGGTTGGGATTGGGGTCTCCTCCAGGGCACAGCCAGGAGCCTCTGATGCTTTTCTGGGAATGTTTGCACAGAGCTGGCAGCAGAATCCCACAGGGCAGCCGGGGAATGGGATATGGGGAGCTCCAGGGGGGATCTGACAGCCTCCTGCAGGAAAGGATGGAGGGGACTCATCCCTGTGGGATTTTAACAGGAATTATCACTTCTCCAGACCCAAATGGGCCCTGCCATCCCCATGGAGGGAATGGAGCTGGGTGGGGACTGGGAATCAGCTCCAGGCACTGCATGGAATCTCAGAATGGTTTGGGTTGGAAGAGACAAAATTCATCTCATTCCAGCTCTTTCCCATGGGCAGGGACACCTCCCACCATCCCAGGCTGCTCCAGCCTGGCCTGGGACACTGCCAGGGATCCAGGGGCAGCCACAGCAAATCTGGGAATTCCAGCCCCGCCAGGAATTCCCAATTCCCAATCTCCCCCCCAGCCCTGCCCTCTGGCAGTGGGAAGCCATTCCCTGTGTCCTGTCCCTCCCTGCCTTGTCCCCAGTCCCTCTCCAGCTCTCCTGGAGCCCCTTCAGGCCCTGCCAGGGGCTCTGAGCTCTCCCTGTGTCCTTCCCTTCTCCAGGGGAACATTCCCAGCTCTCCCTGGAGCCTTCTCCTCTCCAGGCATCATCCACAATTCCATGTGCTGCTCTGGTGCAGCGTCAGGATTTGGGAGACACCCTGGGAAGAAAACCAGATCTTTGGAACAATTCTTTCAATGCACTGGTTTTTCAGCACTTTGGGGATCCATCCCTTCAGTTAATGCAGTGTGATCAGCAGAATTAAGAAAGAGACCACTGAGAAGCCCAAATTAACAATATCATGGAAATAATTGTGCACAAGAGGCTTCTTTTAGGGATCAAAACCTCTGCTGAGCGACCAGATCCTCACTGAGGTTTTTTTTTTTTTTGAATTGATGATGTTCCTCAAGCTTCAGCAGCCGCTTCACGACCTGGTTTGAGGCTGGATCCCACCAGCCAGCCTCCTCACGCCCCTGTAAGTGAAGGAACAGCCACTCCCGTGGGAATATCCTGGAGATATCCTGCAATATCCCAGCTCAATCCTCTCCAGCTAATAATAACTGGCCTTGCTTCCCCTCCAGCGAGCGTGGCTGGAAGGTGGAACCTCTCCAAGCTTTAAATAACCTCCCGGATTCCCCCCTCCGGCCCTGTGCTCCAGCTGGGAGCAGCTTTCCTGTTTGTTTGTTTGTTTGTTCCTTTTTCCTGGCTGCAGAGAGGAAGGGATCTGGCTCCTGCCTCCCTGAAGCCTTGGAGAGCAATTACTCAGCACTGCAGGCTCTGGTGGAGAATTAAAGGTCAGGGCACTTTTGCTGGGGGTTTTTATTCCACGAGGTCACAGCTGATGATAAGCACATGTTCAAATCCACGTTTCCAAAGCAGTTCACAGTCCCCGAAGGTGGCTGTGAAAATCCGAGGAGGGCGTTTTTAACCCTCTCTTCTCTCCCTATTTTAGGGAGGAAAAAGCCTTTGGAGCTGAATTCCAAATGAGGCAGAGGGAGGGGGGTGATGGGATCTCTTCATCAGGGGTTGGGCTTTTGGGTTTTTAACAAAAATTCCCCCGAGCTGCCTCTCCCCTGGAGGTGTTGGCTCCTTTGGGGATTCACTGTGATCCTCAGCTACTTCTGAAAAGCAGCTCTGACCTTGCCTTGGGCTGGAATTGCAGAGCCTGGAGCCTCCAGCTGGAGAGATGGTTTGGAGGAAAACTCCAGGCACCAATTATCCCAGGGGCATTCCCTGCCTGACCATCCTGGGACATTCCCTGCCTGGAGCAGGATCCCACCTCTCCTCATCCCACCATGCCCAAGGTCAGCTGAGGTTTTCCCATCCACCACACGCCAGAATCTTCCTGGGGGTGGAATTCCTGGCCCTGTGGAGCTGGGAATGAGCTGTTGGAGAAGGGCTGGGGCAGCTCCTGCCTCCGCTGACCCTGGAATGCTGCACTTGCAGCGTTGATGGATGGCCCTGCCTGATGGAGCCCCAGCCTGAGCTCAGCCAGATGTGAGATTAATTTATTGCACCTGTCCAAACAGAAAATATTCCTATTTTCTTGGGTTCCAGCTTGATGGAGAGTGCCACGCTCAGGTGACCTTGGCCCAGCCTGGTGGGTCTGTCCCCCCTGGGGGTGAGGGGACACCAAGCCTCGCTCGTAACCCAAAAATGATACAAGACACAAAATCCAGGTCCTTGCAGCAGGAGGCTGAGCTGAGATGTGCAGGGGCGAAAAAAAACCCCAAAAAATTCCAAGCTCTGCTTCGGCTGCACGAGGAGCAGCAGCAGCAGAACAGTTTGTGTTTTAATTAATAAGGCAGTAATTTGGCGCGGAGCACCGTAACGCGGCTGATTGCACACTGCAGCACCGCGTCCTGCCGAGGGGGAGAGCAGCAGGGAAAGCTTCCAGCAGCACAGCCCAGGGCAGGAGGGAACTGCAGCCACCGGCAAGTGCTGGGCCAAAGCTGAGGCTTCAAATTCCCAGCGAGTTCAGTGGGATTTTTGCCTGATTAAAGCTCGAGCCGCAGTCCAGGAATTTCTGCCTCTGCCGCAATCCAGCCAGGCTTTGAGCAGGAGCTTGGGAGCAATCTGTTCCCCTTGACTGAGGCTTTTCTTGGACAGAATTCAAGTTTATTCCATTAGAAAGGGGTTTAGCCTTCCCTTTTTATGGTGGTGGGAAAGAAAAACCGCTGGGTTGTCCCTGAGCTGGGACAGCTCAGATCTCACTCGGTTTGAACCTTCTCTCCTGAAGGGAAAAGTTGTTAAAGGACTTTAGACTTGAGAAAGGACTTGAGACTTGAGAAAGGAACTTCAGAAATTGTTGTTCCTTGTAATGAGGGCCAAAGGATCTCGGGGAAGAGAAATAGGATCATAATTAGGTGGGCACCTTCCTTTTGCCGGGTCAAGAAATTGGATAATTCAGCTGGAATTTCAAAGGGAAGAGCAATTGGAGGATGATGAACTCCTGACCCTGTAATTACAAATCAGAGCTCGGCAGAAGGTGGGTGGCATCCTGCCCAAAATGACATGACAAAAGCAAGAATTAAAAGGGCTAAAAGCCACTGAACGTGGTCTGAAATAGCTCAGTCTGGAGGAATTACAAAAAAAAAAAAAACAAGGAAGAATTTCGTTTGGGGAGATAGGGAGAATCATAGGGAAAAAGTGGAAAACCACCTGCCAACAGAAAGGAAACAAAACCTTGGTGATGGCTGTGGGGATTTTTCCTCCTGGGATTCTGCAGGCAGTGCCACATCCACATGGTTTTTGGGCACTTTCAGGGATGGAGACTCCCTGTGCTAAAGCCCAGCCATCCCTTCAGCAATGAAATTTTTCCTGATTTGAAGGAAAACGCAGGAATGAGAGGAGAATGACAACACACGTGATGTCCTAACGTTGTCTGCTTGCTGGTTTGGGTGTTTTGCTGGATGTTGGGGACAGGGCTGGTTCCTTTGGGTGGATTTTGGGGGTGCAGACACCTCCAAGCTCCCCTCACCCCTGAGGACATCCCACCCTGTCCCACCAGCTGCTTTTCCAGCAGGAAAACCAAAAGCTGGAAGGAAAAAAAAGGGTCTCAGCTCCCAAAAGTGAAAGCCCTGCCTTTGTCACCAGCTCCCCTTGCACAAAGCTCACTTTATTTTCTTCCACAGCATTCAGGTCTCTGTCTAAAGAAAACACAGAAAACATTCAGAGACTTTTATATATTTTTTTTCCCCCTCTGCTTTGTTTATCAGCAAGATTAAGATTCCTGGCTGTGGAAGAAAGGAATATCTCCATTTATTTGTTTCGGGGCATGTGGAGTGCATTTGTTTCCTAGGATGCAAATTCATTGTTCCTGCTCTGAATGAAAGCCCCGGTGCCAAGAGCTGCCGTCGGGATTGGGATCTCTTGGCATCGTTTTTGCTGTGACTCCGTGCTCAGAGGAGAGATTTGAGTCCTCCCAATATTCTGCCACTGGAAAAGCTTTCACAGTTTAATTCCTAAACTTTCTTTCATGTGATTTTCCCCCTTTCCTAAAGTCCTGGGTGGGATTTTGGGATGTGGATCACGCCACCAGCCCTGGGGCGCTGCACCAGCTGCCCGCACCACCAAAAAGGGCGAAATTGGGCGTTCAAATGCGATTGGCTGCGCTTCTCAATTCCACCTTTTATTTATTTCTATTCCACTTTTTATTTATTTCTCTCCCTCACGATTGTTTTAATCGGGATTTACACACACACACAC
>VZDJ01000019.1:1606835-1631039 GCA_008694505.1 Cyanoderma ruficeps | reverse complement strand
ACATCCCAAAGTGCAGCTGCAGCTCCGGGTGCCACCAGGAAGAGCTGGGGCGTGCAGTGTGAAATTCCATGGGATGAACCCCCCACCCCGAGGTCCCTGTTTGTCCCCAGGGTGGGCAGGGACTGTCCCCAGCCCGGCTCAGGGGCTGCCACCTTCCATTAGCTGCAGCAGGGGATGGCACAGTTGTGACACGGCTGTGCCTGACACGCCATGTCACCTCGGGAGATAATGACTTGGAAATTTGTGCTAATAATTGTTTTGACTGTTCCCCTGGAATGAGTGGGTTTGGTTTGGGGTTTTTTATTTTTTTTTTTTTCCCCAGAAGAATGTCTTGCACTTTAAAGTGATTTTATTAGGGAATTGTTGTTATTTTTTTTTCCGCACTGGAAAAATAGTTGTGCCAGCTGGAGGTTGGGAGTTGGGACTGACGTCCCTGCAAGCCCCTTGGGATGGTTCTCCAGGGAAGATTCCACACAGATTCCAGCTCCTGGTAACCAAATCCTGCTGCCCCAGACACCGTCACCTGCCTCAGGACAACGACCCTGATGCCTTCACCACTGAGTAAAGGAATTTTATCATAAATCTGGATCCATGTCCAGAGAGGAACAACAGAGCTGGGGAAGGGGCTGGAGAATTCCTGAGGGAGCTGGGAAGGGGCTGGAGAATTCCTGAGGGATCTGGGAAAGGGGCTGGAGAATTCCTGAGGGAGCTGGAAAGGGGCTGGAGAATTCCTGAGGGAGCTGGGAAAGGGCTGGAGAATTCCTGAGGGAGCTGGAAAAGGGGCTCAGCCTGGAGAAAAGGAGCATCCAGGAGGGAAAAGCTCTCNTCTGCTGCCAGGGAACAGGGACAGGAGGAGAGGGAACGGCCTCAGGCTGGGCCAGGGGAGGTCAGGGTGGACATTTGGGACAATTCCTTCATGGAAAAGGTTGTCCAAGCCTGGCACAGCAGCCCAGGCCAGTGGTGGAGTCCCAAATATTGAGCAAGAAACGCCCATTTCTTTTGTAGTGAAAATATTTGGATTTGTTTTCTGCAGTGCCCTCGACCTGGGCTGAGCATTTGGGCCTGAGATCCCTCCTTGTCCTCCTGCACTTCTGCCCCTGGGGGATTTGGAGGATTTTCCAGCCATCCAAACCACCTGATGTGGGCAATCCTCATCCCAAAAATCAGCAAATCTGGGCTCACATCCCAGTTTTGGTCAGGCTTTCCCAGCAGGACAGGATCTTTCCCCAGGCCTACAGAAAGGCCCCTCCCTTACAGAACCGTAGAATCCTTTAGGATGGAAAAGACCTTTAAGATTTTTGTTTGGGAAAGAGAGAAAAAACAAACCAAACCAAACCAACAAAAAAAAACAACCCAGGAAAAAATAGAATTACTTAGAATTACTTGTAATTTTTGTAAAAAATTACAGCAAAATAAGGCCAGCAAGTTAAATGGTTTGGTTTCCTCCCTAGGCCAAATCCAGCAGGAATTTCTGGCCCCACTCTGCCTCACAGAGCTGCAGCTGCACCTAAATATCTGGAGGTTCCCCTTCTTTGGGGGACAACACTCCAGAGCTTCCTGGTCATGTTTTCTGGAAAAAAACCAATCCTCTCTTCCCCAGAAAAAACTCAGTTTATATTAAATAAATAAATAAATTTATCAGCATTGAAGCCCATTTCAATTTTACTTGTGAATTTAATTCTGTATAGACGTTTGTATTTTTAAATACGGTGTAAAGCCTTAATTAAATAAACTTTAGCTCTTGCTGCTGGATTTTTTTATCCAGGAAACCCAAACAATCCCTTCTGACATCATTTAACCTCTCCCTCTTTCTTTCCATTTTCCTTGTCAAAATATTCGTCCCAACTGGCACGTTGTCCCTGAGTATTTAGATTTTCGCAGACATTTTTACAACCTATTTGCATTTTTGTGGAAAAACTCTCCCATCTGTTTATTTCCCTCTTGCAACTGGCTGGGATGACTGGAATTGGAGAGATCAGGGACGAGCCGGCGGTGCTGGGAAAGGGCCCAAAGTGGCTTTTCCTGGGCTCAGTCCTGGCGCTTCCCCCTCAGAGATATTTTTTGATCTGCTTGGAGGTCCTCCCCTTGAAAATAAATTATCCAAGATATCCCTATTCCACAGTTTTCAGCGGGTAAAATTTGGAGAATTCCCTGCAAAGCCCCAAACAAAACCATCGCTGCCAAAGGCGCCGTCGGGATCTGAGCTGCAGATGCGGCCCGAGGTGAACAGTATGTTCTGCAGGAATGTTGTGAATATTTTCATATCACGTGGGCTGCTCTGACAAGCAGAGAGACTGTTTTCCCTTTTAAATGAAATAATAAATAAAATCAGAAAAGCAGGGCTGCAGGAGGGTGGGTTTAGGTGGGATTTTGGGAAGGAATTCCTGGCTGGGAGGGTGGGAGGCCCTGGCACAGGGTGCCCAGATTTGCTGTGGCTGCCCCTGGATCCCTGGAAGTGTCCAAACCAGGTTGGAGCACCCTGGGACAGTGGAAACTGTCCCTGCCCATGGTATGGGATGAACTGGATGAGCTTTAGGATCCCTTCCCACCCAAACCAGTTTGGGATTCTCCGGTCCAGCATCCCGTTCCCTGCCTGGGACTGGTTCAGGCTCTGTGCTCGTTGCTGGTTCCTTAAAGATAAATTCCATGAGGTTATTCCCACCTTTTTCTGTAATTTATTTAGTGCCAAGCAGGGGGAATTCAGCCCCTGGAGTGCAGCTGGTGTCACTTTTATGCATAAATTCCAGACTATCTAAAATCCATGTGGATGTGGCACTCAGGGACACGGCTCAGCGGTGGCCTTGGCAGTGCTGGACTTGATAATCTTGGAGGTCTTTTCCAACCTAAACAATTCCCCAGTTCTAAATTCCTTCCCTGGGCAGCTCCCTGGGCGAATGAAGCATTGCTGGAATTGCTGAATGCTGGTGAGGTTTCACAGCCAGCCCTTGGAATTGGCTGCTGGAGAGCAGATCGTGCTCAGAACAGGGAAATTCTACAGTAATTAATGCAATAACATCAAAAATAAATAGTGTGAGGTTTGTACACACAGCAGATGCTGGAAGTGGGGTCCCTCTCAATCCTCATTTTTCCCAGATTCAGGTTCCAGAGGGCTGGGCTGGGCTGGACAAGCAGAGCCCCTGGGGAGCCCAAACTTCCTCCCCGCTGCCCTTGAGCCCTCAGGACAATTGTGAGTCAATAACCTTTTCCTGAAACCACTTTATACTCAACCTTGATTTTTTTTTCCCCTGGCATTGTTCCTTCTCTCCCAGGGGAAACGTCCAAGCCCTTATTGCTCGTCAGGAGGTCACTGGGAACGATGTAATCACTCCATGGGGTCCCAGCACTGGCTGCAGGTGAGCACAGCACATCTGGAGCACTTTAACATCTGTGTCTGCATCCAGACCCCTCGTGGGGCAGAGAAAAACACCAAAAAAGCCACTTGGGAGAGCTAATCCAGGGGAAAAATAATTTAAAAAAAGTGGTAAAAAAAGGTTTTGACAAGGGCATGGAGTGGCAGGACAAGGGGGATGGATTCCCACTGACAGGACAGGATTAGGTTTGTGATTTGGAAGGAATTCCTGGCTGGGAGGGTGGGGAGGCCCTGGCACAGGGTGCCCAGAGAAGCTGTGGCTGCCCCTGGATCCCTGAGAATGTCCAAAGCCAGGCTGGAACACCCTGGGATAGTGGAAGGTGTCCCTGCCTATGGCAAGAGTGGAATGAGATGAGCTTTGGGGTTCATTCCAGCCCAGACCAGTCTGGAATTCCACGATCTCTCTTCCCTGGGCTTTGCAGAGCTCCTTGGACAAACAGAATCACTGTGCTACGACCCAGACCTCCAACCCTCCTGCCCTTCCACTCGTGACCATTGGCACGGTGGGAGCCAACAGGTAATAAAGAGCACAACCCAAACCCTGGGAAAAGGCAGCGCCGCTCCCGCTGGGAATCCTTCAATCCACGCGTTTGTCTCCAGGACAGTCTGGGAGCTGAGAATCCAAAAAAGAGAAAAGAGAAAGAGAATCCAAAACTCATCCTATCAAACCAAAACGGCAGGGAAGGATCCGTTCTGGCTCAGCCCTCAATTTCACATGGAGGTGGAGGAATCCACACGCATCCCATTTACGGCTTCGAGGAAATTTCTCCTGGCCCGATCCGTGCGGGACATATGGAATCCATTTTCCCTCACACCTGGCCACATATATTTGTTATGAAAGGTTCATGACTCCACGGGCTGTGTGACCCGTTCCCAGGGTGATTGGAGTTAAATGCGTTTCCTGCTCTCCCAAATTCCGTATAAACCGAACAAGCCAATCCATAGATCCCCAGTGTAATATCCTGAGCCTACAAACACACGCAGGCAATAAGTCAGGGAGGAGGGGAAAATCCTGTTGCTGCTTCCCATTAGTGAGCAGCTGCCAGGGGAAGGGAAGGAGGGAAAGAAAAACCTTGGAAATTCAGGGAACAACAGGAATTTTGTCGTGCTCAAGCCCTAAAAGCCAGTTTCAAACCCAAGTGGGGAGATTTCTGATCTCGGAGCTGATGTTCCATGTGGAAAAGGTGATTTTGGAGCCTCAGGGAATGGGGATGATGCTCCATGCATTGGGGTGTTCAGGCATCATTTCAGTGCACTTGTAACAGATAAAGGAGGCTCCTAAAAAATACAAAGAGGGATTTTTTTCCATGGGCAGGTGGGGACTGGACAAGGGGGAAGGGTTTTAAACAGAGTGAGGGGAGATTTAGATTAGAAATTGGGAATGAATTGTTCCCTGTGAGGCTGGGGAGACCCTGGCACAGGGGAGCTGTCCCTGCCTCATCCCTGGAAGAATCCAAGGCCAGGTTGGAGAAAACTGGGATAGTGGAAGGTGTTGGGGGTGGAACCAAATGAGCTTTAAGGTCCCTTCCAACCCAAACCATTCTGGAATTCCACAATTTCATGATTCTCTGACTATCCCAGAACTTCCACTGGCTCAGAGGGTCGGGAAGGGCTGTTGGATGCTCTGGATGATTCCACCCCCATCCTGCATCCTCCAGCAGCCACACACTCCATCCCCATGGCCCTGACCTTTCCAGGGAAGCCGAGTCAGCTCCTCTTAGGATCAGCAGCTGGCATTTATGGCCACGGTCTCTACATCCCATAAATGCAGCACCCGGTTTTGTCATCCCGGCCCACCACCCCACTTCTGCTCTGCCCACCCCGATCACACAGGACAAAAATCCACCCCAATAACCGGAAAAAAAAAAGGTCATTTCAGGGAAGGAGGGCAGAACAGGGATCAACCTCATCCTTCCCAACCCGACCCTCCTTTCCCTGGGGAGAATCTTCCCTCAAGGAATTGAAGCGAGAGGTTGTGCAACGACTCCGCGCTGATGCAGCAGCACGAAATACCAAGCGAGTCCCTTCCAAAAGAGTCGAGTTGGATGTCATTATTTCCTGTTGGTAGACAGAAGGAGAGTGGGAAAAACTCCTGTTTTGGGAGCCAAGCGCCGCCGAGGAGAGCGATTAGCAGATGGCGTGGAAATTAGCTCATTATTATTAATTTGCCAGGCCTTTCCCAGTTCCCGAATTGCCCTTTGGAAGTCGCAAAGCAGCGTGTGCATATGGACAAAAGGAGGCTGCTTTTGGCAGAGCAGCTAATTAAGAGCTGTGCCACCCACTCCCTGAATGGGAGCCCTTCCCACCTGCCCCATCCCGGATTGGGGATGAGCGGCGCCGGGATAATGCTCAATAGGGAACCCCCACGCCTGGTGCTTATTAATGTGCTGATGTTTTGTGTGAAGGAGTTAATGCTGCTGCAAAAGGCCTTTTCTTTCTTCTCTTTCTAAGGGGGTTTTTGTGGAGGTGGTAAAAGCGACTGTTTGACGGCACTGAATATATCTATTTATTGGGAAATTAATTTAGGGAAAAACATGCTTCGGCACACCAAAACCTCTCCTCTGTCCTCTTTCAAACTGGATTTTTTTTTTTTTTTTGCCTAGATTGTCGCATGTCCTTTTTATTTCTTTCCAGGACATCACTGCCCTGTGGAGCTGAGAGAAGAATTTGGGCTGGTAGCCCAAAATTAGCTCAAAAAGAAAGGAGCTCAAAGTCTGAATTTATAGTGACTACACGGCCTCGAGTGGAGCTGCAGTGGGACTTTTCCCCCAGCTCCTTTGTACAAAAGCTGCTGCAAATAGTAGTAGTAGTAGTAGTAGTAGTAGTAGTAGTAATAATAATAATAATAATAATAATAATAATAATAATGGTGGTGGTAATGATGATGATGATAAAAATAAATAATAATTAAAATTATAAATAATCCCAGAATGGTTTGGCTTGAAGGGGACCTTAAGGATCCCCCAGTTCAACCCCCTTGCCATGGGCAGGGAAACCTTCCACTATCCCAGGTTGCTCCATAACCCATCATCAGCATCATCACCATTTCCCACACGAATATAAAATATTATTATTATAAATGATTCAATATAAATTATAAATTTGTTGATTTTAAAAGGGACATCTAAAGGTTGGTTAGGACCACACAGAACCATCCCTTAGGTTGCCTTTTTCCATCCTCCCCAGGATCATCATCACCATCCTTTCCCACACTAATAGAAAATACTGTTATTATAAATGATTCAATATGAATTTGTAGATTTTAAAGGGACATCCAAAGGTTGGTTAGGACCACACAGAACCATCCCTTAGGTTGCCTTTTTCTATCCTCCCCAGGATCATCCTCATCATCATCACCATCATTTCCCACATGAATATAAAATATTATTATTATAAATGATTCAATATAAATTATAAATTTGTAGATTTTAAAAGGGACATCTAAAGGTTGGTTAGGACCACGTAGAACCATCCCTTAGGTTGCCTTTTTCCATCCTCCCCAGGATCATCATCACCATCCTTTCCCACACTAACAGAAAATACTGTTATTATAAATGATTCAATATAAATTTGTAGATTTTAAAGGGACATCTAAAGGTTGGTTAGGACCACACAGAACCATCCCTTAGGTTGCCTTTTTCCATCCTCCCCGGGAGCTTTAAGCACTAAGACAATCCCACTTGGAAACGAAGCCCCACCCAGGCCAGTTAAAGCCAGCAGGGAGGACATCCCACCCTTTCCAGCGGCAGGAAAACGGGAATTGCCATCCTCATCCTCATCCTCATCCAGAGTGGCAGCGCTGTGAGCCAGGGGAGGGCTGGAAGTGACACGGCCGCGTGTGATCGCAGCGACAGCGCTAATTGCCCGCGTGGCGCGGCTCCTAATTGATTTCCTCCTCATTAACGGCGCAGTGTCGCTGCAGGGCTGGATCCGGGGTGAAGCGCCGCGGATCTGGGATCCGGGGAGATGGGTGAGGGAAGGCTGGGAATGGGAAGCAGGGAAACGGGAGAGGGGAAGTTCATTAGGGAGCTCATGTTGATGTGGCGTTGGAGCAGAACGTGTTGGGTTGAATCCGGGGAGTCACAGAAGGTTTGGGGTGGAAGGACCCTTAAAGCTCATCCCATTCCACCCGTGCCATGGGCAGGGACACCTTCCATCACCCCAGGTTGTTCCAGCCCGGGCTTGGACACTTCCAGAGATGGGGCAGCCTCAGCTTCTCTGGGAATTCCATTCCAGGGCCTCCCCACTGTCCTTGCCAAGAATTCTTTTCCAACATCAAATTGAAATCTCCTCTGAGTTTCAAACCGTTCCCCTCTGTCCTGCCTGTGTAAAAATTCCTCCTCCAGCTCCTCCTGCTGCAAAAGCCCAGCAAGGAAATGTCAGGGAACCCAGGAAACCTGTGCTAGGGCCTCCCACCCTCAGAGCCAGGAATTCCTTCCCAACATCCATCTAATCCTGCCCTCCCTCAGTGGGAAGCCATTCCCTCTTGTCCTGTCACTCCATCCCTTGTCCAAAATCCCTCTCCAGCTTTCAGGATCTTCCTTATTTTCCCTATTTTTTCCACTTTTTTGTATATTTGTTTGGAATTTTGAGGGAAAAGCCTCCGTGACGTTTCCCTGGGCACGAGGGGCTGAGTGGTTCCATGTCATCCTCCAGACGGAAATCCTCGGAGCAGCTACAATGTGCTTTGTAATTAGAGTTAATTAACACTTCTGCAAATTGGTCTTTATTTAAGACCAGCTGCCGAGGCGCAAAAAAAAAAAAAAGTCTATCAGCCCATAAAATATTAATTAGCACAAGTGTCTCGTCTGCTACCACTGGGCTGTGTGTGGATGGGATTTGGGCACAGGGAGCTTTGTTTCCTTGGATAAAGAGTGTGGGAGCAGGAATTTGAAATGGATAAATTCAGATTTCCTCCCTGAGCCCCCACACACGTCAAAGGCACAGGGACAAACTCTTGTCCCCTAAAACTCAACCCAGCAGCCTGGAAAAGCGTTTGGAAGTGCGAGGGAGAAGATGTGGGGAGGAATAAAAATTCGATTTCGTTCGCACATCATTTGTGGCAGAGCCCAGTTGTTTAATCATGGAATCATGGAATGGTTTGGGATGGAAGGGACCTTAAAGCTCAAAATTCCAACCTTTGCCCTGCCACTATCCCAGGCTGCTCCTATCCCCATCCAAGCTGGCTTTGGACACTTCCAGGGATGTGATGAGGTGAAAAACTCTTCCAAATCAATCTCCCCTTTCCCTCCATCTCCTCCTTCCTCTGGGATTTTCCCTACTTCCTTCTCTCCATTGATTTTCCTGTTTAAACCCACCTGAGAACTTCATGACAAATACTCTTTAAAACAAGGATTTTCTTTATTTTTTCCCCCCAAACTTTCCTGCTTGTGGGATTTTGTGCCGAGGCCACAGCGGGGCCGATTCCTGCGTGGCTCCGCTCCGCTCTGACTGAATTAGGTCAGGGGCTTCTCCAGGCTATAACCATCTTCAAATTATGTGACAGAAACAAATAGAAAATATTTAAAGTTAAGGCTTTGCAAGTACTTTTATCAGCATAAAGATGGGATCACTTGGAGTTTATATCTGCTTGCTAAAAATTCCTGTGAGGAGCTTGGCGAGGGATAAGAAAATTGGAAAAAAATGTCCTTTTTTCTCCCTTTCTGTGGAATCTCTGCTCACGCTCAGAAAAAACCAGCCTGGGGTTTGCAGGGGGAAAAAAAAAAAACCAACTCCAGAAACAAATAGCTGCAGGGAAGGCAAACTGAAATGTAAAAATATCTCAATTTCAATGGAATTTTTCAAACCAGCTTCGCAATGAATTCCCTTGAAAATGTGTCGAGTCTGCATGGAGGCCATTAACCATTCCTGGTGGACCCAGTGGAGAGTTCCAGCAAGGAAACCATTTCTTTGCAAAAGGGAAAAATAAAATTAGTTCCAGTTTAAAGCCTGGATGTTGCTTGTGTTGTATTTTTTATTTTGTTTTCCAGCATAAACTCAGGAAAGGTTTTAGAGGATTAAAATCGAACCAGGCTGAAACAGATTCCAGACCAACACCAAGTTGGGGTTTTGTTTTGGATTTTGGGTTTTTTTTTAAATCTTTCCTGATAGTTTGACAAAGAATAAGCCATTTTCTTTTGTTTTGCCCTCAATAAATTACTGTGAAATATGAAACAAATAGGAAATAAAAGAGAAATATTAAATATGAAAGGTGAGACATGAGAGGAACAGTTGTTTGCGATGGTGTCACCGTGTGGGTCAGTCCATGCTGGGCTCTGTTTTCCAGCATGAGATGCTCACCCTTGACCTTTGTGTCCCCTGCTCCCAATTTTCCATCCCGTCACAAATCCNCATGGTCAACCCAAAATGTTGGAATCACCCACCTTGAGGGTGATCCTGCATCACCTGCAGGAAGGAAATGAAGTTCCCAATTTTCCATCCCATCACAAATCCATTTTTCCATGGAATGTTTGGTTTCAGCAGCTCACAGCGCTCCTCAGTGGAAGGCAGGACTGGAGACACCTCCAGGCCCCTGAGAAGAGCTGGATTCACCCATAGTCAATCCAAAATATTGGAATCACCCACCTTGAGGGTGATCCTTCATCCCCTGGAGGCAGGAAGTCAAGTTCCCAATTTTCCATCCTGTTACAAATCCATTTTTCCATGGAATGTTTGGTTTCAGCAGCTCACAGCGCTTCTCAGTGGAAGACAGGACTGGAGACACCTCCAGGCCCCTGAGGAGAGTGGGATGCACCCATGGTCAACCCAAAATGTTGGACTCACCCACCCTGAGGGTGATCCTTCATCCCCTGGAAGAAGGAAATGACGCACGAGGAGTTTGGGGTGTGCACTGTTACATTCCTGCTAAAATCCCATGGATTTCAGGAAAAGTTTCTTCCCCCACAGCGTGCTGGGCACTGACTTCCCTCAGGGAATGGGCACCTTCCCAGAGCTCCAGGAGCACTGGGACAATGCTCCAGGGATGCACAGGGTGAGATTTTTGGGCTTGTCCTGGGCTGGGCCAGGAGTTGTATCCACGATCCTCATGTTCCCTTCCCTTGGGAATGTGTGTGGAGGTGGTCAGCAGGAAAACGTGGCGTCTCCTGGAAAATGGGAACCCTCCCGTGATCCACAGGGGGTGCAGCGGCTGCAACGTGCACGGAGCAGCTTCGGGAGCCTCTGGAGTAGCCTGATCCCAGCAGTAAAAGCTCCAGGTGCTGCCAGGACACGGCCGTGCCATCCCTGGGCACAGGGAACTCCCCGTGAGGGCCCCGGGGCCGGTGCTCACCTGGGCAGGCGACGGGATGGGAGGTGACAGCCCCGGGAGCGGGGAGGGTCGTGCCGGGTGAGACAGGCCGGGAGGCGCCGGCACATTCCCGGGAAGGTGTGGGAGCAGCGCCCGCGTTTCTGCCGGCCCCAGCACAATGTCACAACAGCTCCCGCGGGAATTAATGTGATGGGAAAAGCGCGCTGCGGACACGGGGGAAAAGGCCGGGCAAAGTGGGAGCTCCGAGATCGGCGTTTTCCGAGGGTGAAATCCAAGCCTGAGCCCTGTGGAGAGAGAGAGGAACGACGTGGATCCCGCTCCCCTTTGTGTGGCTCTATAATCCCAAGGGAATAAAAAGGCTCCTGAAGATTTAAAGAGGCTTTGGCTCAGCCTTTGAATGCCTTTTCATTTTCCCCTATTCATGGATCAAATAGAGCTCCCTGCTCTGAATAATTGCATTTTACCTGCTGAAAACACGGTCTGGAAACCTCGGAGCGCTTTATTCCTCCTGATGGCACATAAAGCATAAACATTAAATTTGCTAAAAACAGGGGAAAATAAGACTCATTTTTTTTTTCTCTTCAATATAATTTACAAGGGGAAGCATTAACTCATAAATCATAGGCACAAATTCAGCGAAGATTGAAACACTACACTCAGCAGCAGGCAAATTACAGCCACACCACTCCATCACCCAGAGCTCCTTCCAAGGGCATTATTGGAAATATGTTCCTAACATGGGGAGTTAAGGGGGGGAAAATATAAAAACAAAGCACTAAAACCATGAGGAAGGAGATTCCCAGCGCCTCCAGCCAAGGCAGGGCTGGATTCAGCTCAGCCCATCCTGCCTGGACTCCCCACCCTCACAGGGAAGGATTTATCCCAATCTCCCCCCCAGCCCTGCCCTCTGGCAGTGGGAAGCCATTCCCGGTGTCCTGTCCCTCCCTGCCTTGTCCCCAGTCCCTCTCCAGCTCTCCTGGAGCCCCTTCAGGCCCTGCCAGGGGCTCTGAGCTCTCCCTGTGTCCTTCCCTTCTCCAGGGGAACATTCCCAGCTCTCCCTGGAGCCTTCCCTTCTCCAGGGGAACATTCCCAGCTCTCCCTGTGTCCTTCCCTTCTCCAGGGGAACATTCCCAGCTCTCCCAGCCTGGCTCCAGAGGGGCTCTGGACACTCCAGCAGCTCCGAGTCCTCCCTGTGCTGGCCCCCAGAGCTGGAAGCTCATGATTTTATCTGAGATTATACCTGGGATTTTCCCTCTGGTGCAGCAGTCTGTGAGAGGCCCATCAAACCCTGGGTTTGAGGGGAAGAAGGATGAAAACACCAAAGTTTAGCACCCCCAAAGCACCACTGGCGCTCCCTGGGCACTCAGACCTCATCCCATGGAACAGGGCAGCTCCAGCTCTGCTTTGGCTCAGGAAAAGAGTCTCAGAAATAAGGATTTAACAGCTGGTCTTTGTACTTGTTTCCTCTCCAATTTAATATTTCCTTTCAAGCCTTCCTATCCCAGCAAGTGTTTAAAGCTGGACTTTATCGTGCAGAGCATCTCTAAAATCTGCTTTATGCCCCAATCTCCAAAACTCCTGCTTTCAGATACAGTTAATTATGGCCATGAGGTGTTTTTCCCTTTAAATCTTGCTCCGTGACTAATCCAGGAGCTTCTCCTCAGCTGCAGAAACCCAGCCCAGATGTGGCTCCAAGAAGGTGAAAGGGAACATCAGAATAATTTCTGCCTGCTCAGCACCCAGCTGTGCCCAACCCCAGCACCCAGAGCTGGGGGTGGGCAAAACTTGGCAGGTTCAGGGAATGTTTTTACAGCCCAAAGGCTGGCAAATACCTCAGAGCTGGAGCTGTGAGACACCCGAGGTCTTGCCAAAAAATGAGTCGAGCAAACTGAAGAAAATGCGATGCCTGTTCCCCCTTTCCTTTTTTNTTTTGTATTTTCTGTGGCGTTTCAGGTCTCCAGGGATGGGGTTCCCCTTCCTGCTGCAGGCTGAGGCTCTGCAATGGGGAAGGAAGATATTTCGGGGTGTTTTTAGCCTCTGTTTGTGTTGCTAGGATGGATGGGATTGCTGGGGTGTGACACAGGGAGCTGGGCACCCCTCGCCCAGCCTGGAGCAGGGAAGGAGCTGCTGCCACACACGGCCCTGGCACAGACTGAGGGTCACCAACAGCACCAAAAAAAACCTCATTAGAGCTGTGAAAAATTCCCAGGAACGTGCCCAGTGGCAATGTTTTCATTCTGGCAGGCAGCAGACGTGGTCTGGGTTAATTTGGAGGTGGAAAACCCTGCCTGCTGTGGCCATTGGGGATTCACAACACGAGGAGATGGTGGGAATGACGGACAAATGAGTGAGAACAGAATAACTGGAGCCACTGGAGAGATGCTCATGGGCACCCCAAGGCCTGGGTGCAATAATTTCAGCTTGGCAGAGCCACGTCCATCTCCTGGAAATCCACGAGCCACAATTCCCACTCCAGCAGCCAGTGGGAGTCCCAGGGCACATTTATTAGACCTGAGGAAAAAGCTGCTCATCCCATTTTTTACTGCAGCAATTGATGAGAACGGGGATTAAACTGGCACCCAACAATAAAAACAACTCCTGAGGCAGCCAGAGCCCAGCGAGGCCGAGCACATCTCCAGGATGGGCCAGAATTGTGTTATCACATTAAACCCAGCCTTAGACCAGAGCTGAATTAGATCAGACTAAACAAAGCTGATCTGAGGAGATTTTCTCCTCCAGGTTTTCCAGCACTGCCTGATGGTGGTTTAGACCCCAACCCTTTACACTCACGCGTGGGGTGAGACTTGGAATATTTGTCCCAAGGATCTTGTGGAACAATTGAACAGTTTAGGTTGGAAAAGCCCTCTAGGACTGGCAGGAAGAAGCAGCAACATTTGTGGGACAGGGCAGGCTCCTGCACCGGGGTTTGGTGGTCAGCAAACTTCCCCATACGGCAGGAAACACCAGTTCATGTTCCCCCTCCGCCCTCTGAACGCACCCTGGGTATTTTTAAATTATCTTAAAATCTCAACAAGCAGCAGAA
Source organism: Cyanoderma ruficeps (assembly GCA_008694505.1). Taxonomy (NCBI): domain Eukaryota; kingdom Metazoa; phylum Chordata; class Aves; order Passeriformes; family Timaliidae; genus Cyanoderma; species Cyanoderma ruficeps. Next base: position 1,617,359 of record VZDJ01000019.1, on the reverse strand, counting down.
ATGTGTTGAGTTAGGGAGGGAGAGCAGGGCTAGGTGAAAAATGTTATTTTTCACCGCTCTTGCTGCTTCTTGTGACAGGGAGGTGAATCCTGGGATGGGATATGAGGGAAAAACCTCCCCAGGCTCCTCATCCTTGCAGAGTTCACCCCACATGAGCATTAGAGTTTGAATCTGGCACAAACTTTGTGTCCTCCTAGTGAACAACAGACCTCTGCTGGAAGTAATTGCATAAATTTCCAGAATTTATCTCCACTGGATTGCCTTTGGCATCTAATCCCATAAAATTGCCTCTTTGCTGAGGGGATGTCGTATGTCTGGAGGCGCTGGAGGGGTTAATGTGATGTGTAACCAATGGAAGATATATTTAATGATCTCTGAAATTGCTTCTGTGGAACGTCCCCATAACTGCCACAACTCGATTTACCACAGATCCCGCAAATAACAAATGTAATTACTCGGCAATCAACATAACACTGGGTCAGACAGGCTGATATTCCCTCAGTTTGCTGAAAACTTAATATAAATCTGGAGCAAGTGTCTACCTCCAGTTGTATTCCCAGGCTGTGCTCTCAGAACAACATCCAGCATGGATTTCTGCAAAAACATTGAAGAACCAGAGCGCTGTAATATTATATTTTTTTTGCCTCATTAAGGCCTGTAATGTTATTTTTTGCCTCATTATTTTGCCTTATTACACCAGGGCCTTGCACCTTTGCATCATCAGGCGAAAGCTTTTCACTGTCAGTGCCGGTTTTGCTGCGTTCATCACGTTCAGCAGCACAGCCAGAGGCAGTTCTGCCTTTCCCAGTCCTTGACATTCCTCGATGTGCCTCCTGAAGGACGAGCAGATGAGGGAGATAAAAACCACTCTGCGATGGGAATGCTGAGGCTCACAGCGTCCCCAGTGCTCCCTGCAAATTCCAGCAAGGTTTGGGTCAGCAGTGCTCAGCAGGGCCACGGATGGGCAGGAAAACCTGGATTTTGGCGGGGTGCCTCTTTCCCTTGGATTCCCTTGGCAATCAAAGATTTGAATTCTTCCCTAACTCCAAGGCTGGAGGGTTTAACTGGAACCAGTCACCTCCTGTGTGCCCATGGTGCTGCCAGCCAGACCCTGGAGGGGAAGATCCTCTGGAAAATTGGGTCTGTCCAGCAGAGGGATAATTGCTGGATAATTTTTGACTCCCAAATCTTCCTGGGAAGATTCGCCATGCCAGGAGGCAGAGGATTTCTGCCAGCCTGGTGTTCTCAGGTCACACGTTTGGAGGTTGTGCAGGAAAAACTCACTTCGGACATCCAGGAGGGGGACAAGAGCTCTATTCCCTGGGTGCTGAGCTGCTCCAGGGGGAATCATGGAATCATTAAGGCTGGAAAAGCCATCGAGTCCAACCATTCCAAGGTCACCCTGATGTCCCCGGGCGCTACATTCACACATTTGCTGAACTTTTCCAGGGATGGTGATTCCACAGCCTGGCCACCCTTTCAGTGGTCAGACAGACCAGGATTCCCTCTGAGATTTGTGGTTTTATGAGCACAGAGGCACGGCAGAGGCGATGAGCTCTCCTTCCCAAGCTCCAGGTGTGGGATGATGATCTCGGATACAATCCCTCCCCCTGGAGAGAAGCTTCACCCCACGGGTGACACTGTGATCCCCCTGCTGCCACACCACCCCCCTCAACACCCTAAAGACACCCCCTGCCCAGGCAAACCCCAGTACAGCTGCTTCTTCCCATTTTTCAGGAACAAAGGGTTTATTCCTGAATGATGAAGGTCCCAAAACCACGGCCCAGGGCCTGGTGACAAGCAAGATAAAGCAGACAAAGGCACGGGGAGGCTCTGGTGTTGCAGTGCTAATAAATAAGGCTCTCCACGGTCTCTCCAGAGGAGAAACATTCCAGTTGGTTCAATAAAACAGGCTATAACAAGAGATTTATACGGAATATATTGGATTTATTCATCGAGGATTGTGGGGACATTTTTTTTTTTCCCCCGCTCCAGGTCCTTCTGCAGCAGCAGCTGCTTATCACTGGTGCCTTTGTGCAGGGGACAGGGCTGGAGGGGCTCAGATCCTGCTCACAGAGTATTGATTGCAGGCACATCACAGGCAACCAGATGTGTGAGGCTTTTCTGCCTCCAGCAGCTCCAAAATCCCCAGTTCAGGTTGTCTTCATGGGGAAAGAAAAAAAGCATGGCAAACCAGCAATTTTTGGCCGTTCTCCCACCCTGATCACCACTTTTTACACCAAAATATTCCTACAGTAGGCAAACAGATAGGTTTGAATGGCTCAGAGTATGATTTAGGCTAAAGGTGGCTTAAAACATAATTTTAGGGTTTTGCTGTAAGCTGATTTTGGGTTTTTGGGGCTTGTTTTGTCCCACAGAGGGTGAGCAGCCCTTACACAAAGGCTGAGACACACATATAGGTAAGGCTGTGGAGGTGTGTAATGTATACACCCAGCAGACCCTAATGATGAGCCAAATTAGCCTAAATTCATTAAATTCTCATTATAGACCCAGAGATTTAATTCTTTTCTCATCTTCTCTAACTGTTGAGCAAACGCTTTGCAAGTACTGCAGTCTTTGCAGCCCCAAATTCCACTTAGTGAGAGAACTTTCCAATTATTACCATTATTATCTCAAAAGAACCTGACCAGAACCCCAAACCCACACTCAGTCGATGCCTCACTGCCCGTATCAAAGCGTGGATAAAGTTAATCCACTCCATCCCAAGGCTTTTCCCACAATAATCCTGTAACCAGATGTCACACAAGGAATTATCAGGGAAAACCTGGCTTTGCCGGGGCGCTGCTCCTCTTTATCACCAGATTACACCCAGCGAAACCCTGAGAGATTTGAGGCAAGCAGGAGCTCATAAAGGAAAAGGGTCAGGAGGGCAAAGGGACAAGGTTTGGATGTCAAGCAAGGACTCGGGGAAGGAGACACAGCCCGGGATCACTCGGCATAAATCGGAGGATGCGGCGGCCTCGTAATGTAAAATGCATTAAGCTGTCAAAATGAAGATCCTGTCTTCAATCATGCCGAGTCCCCCAGGCCCCCATGTTAAATATTACATCAAGACATTTCCTGTCTGGCATTTAGGGGGGGGGGAAAAAAAAAAAGGAAAAAAAAAGGGAGAAAGCAAAAAGCAAAAAGGAGAAGAAAGGCGTTGGGCCTCGCAGTGCGGGGCTGTTCCCGGTGTGAGTGTCACATCCATGGTGACACAGGGACCTGCTCTGTGGAAAATTTTGCTCTTTTTCGCCTATAGATGCAGTTGGTTGGTGAGAAGAATTCCCAGGGAAAGCTGCCGTTGTGTTCTGAGGGGGTTTTGGCTTTTCTGAGGCCTGCAGGCAGCCCTGGCTTCACCTCTAACACCAAGGCCTCTCCCCTTAACCAGGCCCGTCATGGAATGTCTTTGTCCTTCCTTCCTCCCAGCCTGGGGATGCTCAGAGAACTTCATCTGAATTAATTTCTAAAGTGGATTACCTAAACTTCATTAAAGCCTGGTGTAGACAGTCTTTTTCAGAATTAAGTTAGCCTTAATTTAATTGACACAGGAGCTTAATTTGCTTCAATCAGCTCCTGGTGCAGGTCGCAGGGACAGCCCCAGGTGGCCTCGGTGACTTGTCAGCATTGCCAGGACATTTGGGGACAGCCACCCTGCTCCTCCCTGTATCACCACTGCCACCCCATCCCAAAAAGGCAGAATTCATCCCAAAAATAGGCGATCCAGAGTGACAGAATTCATCACCTGAGCTCAGAAGAACCACAAACCCCATTTTCGACCATGAAAGGCTCCATGAATAACTGAACCACTGCTTCTTAAAAACTTTACAGCTTCCCTCATAAAAAATGCCAATAAATCCTGCCCTGGAAGCAATTTCAAAGCACGGATTCCTGTCTTTCCTCTTCTGCTTTGATGGTTGCCTGTAAATTCTCCTGGCATCACCTCCAGCCTGGAATAGGGAGCCCTGAATTTCAACTCTGGTGTTTGCAGCTTGAATGCCTGTATGGAATTCTCGAATCCCAGAATAGTTTGGGATGGAAAGGGCCTTAAACCCCATCTTGTTCTACTCCCTGCCATGGGGAGAGTCACCTTTCACTGTCCCAAGGTGCTCCAAGCCCCAGCATTCCCAGGGATGGGGCAGCCACAGCTTCTCTGGGCCACAAATGTCCTTTCTAGAAAGCAGTAAATGTGTCACCCCTCCCTGTCCCCGAGGCCATCATTTCATTTAGCAACAAGAGCTGGAAAAAAAACCAGACACTTCCCAAAAATCCTGACCATCACCAAGTCCTTCTCTCCTGACACAAGATTTGTAGGAAGTTGTAAAGCCCCTGATTAAGGTCTCCAGGAGCTGTGACACCCCCAGGGATGCTGTTTTCCATAGAAAAGCAATTCCAGGGAGCTGCTGGAGCAGCAGACATTGGGGGCTGCATTTTGAGCAGTTTTACCTCATTGTCAGTGGGTTTGTTTTTGATGAAAGCTGGAGCCATGCAGATTAAAGAATAATGTCACAGAAGGGGCTGATCAAATTGAAAAGATCCATCAGATTAATTACCAGGCTTAAAGGAGCTTGTCCATTTATCAGAAACAAAAGCCTTGGGCTTGCTACTGAGATTATGGTATCTCCCATTTTCCAATATTTCCATTTGATCTTGTAAAACCAATTCACGGCACTGATGTAAAGTGAAAAAGAATTTGCACGGAGCCTTTCCTGCCTGCTGGGAATGCTCACTGGATACTCACTGGATACTCAGCCTGTGCTCACCATTCACCTTCACCCGTTGGAGCGCTCGCTGCTTTTTATTGAAGTGTTCCAAGGCAGTCCTGGCTGCTTTCCAGTGCTCACCCGGACCTGTCTGAGCACAGCAAGGCCTGTTTGAAATGCTGCATCAATATTTATCACAACTTTGGAGGATAAGGAATATTTTAATCTTAAAACACCTCCCCGGCTGGGGCGAGATTAAATAAATGCATAACTAAAAAATGTAGGCAGTGAACCTTTTACCCAGCACCAGCGACTCGGTAAAGGCACAGGGAGGCAGTTCTGGGGCTCCAGACTCTAAAGCTGTGATTCTAAATTAAAATCATCTGTCAGCTCACCCAAAGCCTTTGAATTCGCACATTGCAATTTCCTTTCTGACCATAATAATGAGCGCGGTGTTAATAAAGCAGCCGGAGCTTTTGCTGCGTGATCTCCTAAAGCTTCCCAGACAAACAAAGGGGTTCAATTCTCTGTGTCCCCAGAGAATGTGGCATGGTCCAGGTGGTGGATTCCCATGGGATAACCTGGAACCTGCTCCAGGTCCCTCGTTGGAGCCAGGCAGGAATTGATCTCTTCTCCCAGGTAAAAGGGACAAACCAGCCTCAAGTTATGGCTCAGAGAAGCTGTGGCTGTCCCTGGATCCCTGGAAATGTCCAAGGCCAGGATGGATGAGCCTTGGAGCAGCCTGGGATGAGTGGAAAGTGTCCCTGCCCATGGCAGGGGGTGGAATGGGATAATCAAGGTCTCTTCCTACCCAAACCAGTCTGGGATTCTGGGATTTTACCAAATGACCCATCACAGTTTGAGAAATTGTCATTAGAAGCTGACGGAGCTCACAGGACCCCAGGAGGATGTTTTCCTAAATTTCCTGTAGTATTCCCATTCCATCTCTGTGGATTTTACTAAATGACCCATCACAGTTTGAGAAACTGTCATTAGAAGCTGACGGAGCTCACAGGACTGCAGGAGGATGTTTTCCTAAATTTCCTGTAATATTCCCATTCCCTCTCTGTGGTAGGCCAGGAACGGTGTTTGCACCAGCCACTTCCCAAGGAGCTGTGCTTGGAATCAATTCCCACCATCCAGGACATGCTCTGGAACTCCACCCCTTCCACTGCCTGTCCTTCAAGCCAATTATCCCTCACGGATGATCCCAGCTCAGGGAAAACACCTTTGTTTTATTGGGAAGGAAGCATTTCCCCTTGCAGACGTTGCAAACGTGATTTAAAACCCCGGGAAGTTTTCCACCCGCTCCTCCTGGGTGGGATTTCAGCAGGGAGCACTTGCAAGGCTTGGAATTGCTGTGGGTTTCATGCCTGGCTGAGAGGATCCGCAGGAGGCAGCGCATGGATGAGCATTTTGGGTGTTTTCCCTGCGGCTCGCAGACCTTGCCTGAACCCATCAGCCACAAATCCCTCTTCTCCTGCTTGCCAGCATCTCCCAAACCCGGAGCCAGCAGCTTTTCCAACACACAGCAGTGCAAAAGAGACATCCTGAGCCCCTAGTCCTGGATGAGATCCCTAAATCTGAGCGTGGCTGGGGCTCCTGGCCACACTCAGTAAACACCAGAGCTGATTTTCTCAGGGCTCTTCACACCCCTGCAAGCAGGGATCGTATTTTGAAGCTCCCACTAAGCGAAGCTCCCCTATAATTTGCTAAATTTATCCCAAACACAATAGCGTGTGTGTAAAGGGGAATCTAAGTATGGAAGCCACTGTTTTAATATAATTGGCCTTTTAGATTAAAAGGCTCTTGTAATAACCTTTTTCTAAGAAGCAGAAAAAGTCATAATTACAGAGCAGCCACACATGACAGATAGATGTTCCAAACTGAGAAAATTAACTCTTCCCTGCGTTTCCTACGGAGAAATCCCTGCCAGGATCAGCCACCAACGTTGCAGAAAAGGAAAGACGAAACCCCCTCACTCACCTAAACTCATTTTTAGTAACTTGGGGTTTCTCCCCTTTGCCTGGGAAATCAGTGTGGGTTTTTCTGCTGGGTTAAGGAGGATCTGAACCTGAGTTAAGGAGAATGTGAACCTGGCTGTGTAAGCATTCATTATTTATCATTATCTTCGTATCCTGCCTATTGCAATACACCCATTAAATGTGACAGGAATCACCCTGCTCTGAAGGTGGGACCAGCCCAGCTGAGCTCCAAGGGGCAGATCCAGCTGCTGCTTCCCAATCTCCAGGTCCTGTCCTAAACAAAGAGAAGGAGGTTGAGATTGGATATAGGGAAAAATTCTCCATGGAAAGGCTTGTCCAGCCTGGCACAGTGGTGAAGTCCCCATTCCTGGAAGGAATTCAAAGCCCTGTGGATGTGGCACTTGGGGACGTGGTTGGAGATGGGATTGGCAGTGCTGGGGACCGTTGGATGGTCTGGGAGGGCTTTTCCAACCTTAACAACTCTGCGATTCCCTGTGCAAGGAATACAACGAGCTGCTGCCAAGGAATTGCTGCCAGGAGAAGAATTCCTCACTGGAATTAACTGGGAAATAAATACGATGAGAGTTTATCCTATTGCTGGGCAGAGATGGAAAGGTTTGGGAGCTCCAGCTAGGAAGCTGGTGATGCACAGAGGGTGCAGTGACCTCTGGTGACAGCGGTGTCACACCAGGAGCAGGGCTGGCACCACCAAGCAGCACCCAGCTCCCCTCAGGATGCCCTCAGGATGCCTGCAAGGCCCAACATTCCCATGCTGGAACGTTTCTGCTGCTTTGCCACCCGAATAAACACCCCAAAGGCAAATCCTGTGCCCTCCATTTTCCGTCCTCATGGAAACCCCCAGGATGACTCTCCTGACTCACTGCTCACAGACACTGTGCCAGCTGCTGTCACTCCACTCTGGGCTTGGAGGTGTTTTTCCATCATGGCCTGGAACTGTTTCTGGCTGGTTAGAGAGGGAATTTTAACTCGAGCTGACTGGGCTCACATCGAGGAATCACCTCCCTCAAACATTTCACACCGAGCGCGTCCGCGTCAGACACCGCTCCCCCCTTCTGCAGAAACAAATCAGAAAATTAATATTTAAAAATCCATCCATCACAAGATCATTTTCCTCTCCTTAGCAACACGAGAAAGGCATTTGTGACCACCATTTCCTCTACGCCGCCTTTAATTTTTACATATCGGTTTCAGCGTTAAAAAAAAAAAATGGGACCAGTAAATCAGCCCATTAATCATTCCAATCCCAGAAAGCTCCAGTAAATCACCCAAGTTTTATATCTCTATTTTTTTGAACTTAGGCCCAAGAGCCCGGGGATTGAGGCCATGTGGTATTAATTTGCCAACAGGCAGTTCACATTTTTGCCTGCTGACCTCAGCCCTGCAGCCCCAGGTGCGGCGCGGGGAGAGCGAAACCCGCGGCCGCGGCGCACGAGGAGATGATGTGTCAAAACAAATGTCAGGATTTGGGATTCATTTCACGGGGCCCCAGCAGTGCCCAGCTCTGATTTATCCACAGCCCGCTCGCGTGATTCACAGGAGACTCGAGCAGGGCTGTTAATAATGAAATAATCCACGGGATTATTTATCGTGGGTAATTAAAGCGAGAAGTCTCGTCACTCATCCCGAGCTGGCCTTGCTGGTGTCCCTGGTTTTTCCTGGATGAGAGCTGGCACCCTGCTGGCTGCTGGGGATGTCTTGGGGCAGCAGCCAGTGTGGCCCAGGTGACATTAAAGCAGGATTTGTCCCCCAAGCCATGTCTGTCCCCGAAGCCGTGTCTGTCATCAGCAGTGCTCCAGCTGAGCCCGGCTTTGCCCTTTCCGCCCCTCCTGCCTAACGATCCGAGCCGAGGATCTAATGAGGGAGAGGATGTGGAGCCATCCACGGCCAGGGGAGCAGCTCCAGCCCCTTCCCTCGCTGACCTCTGAATTCCCTGGAATCACAAAGAGCTCATTTCCAGCGCTCCCCGCTCCAATTCCAGCCCGCTGCCCACCCCAGCGTTGTGGGAACACCCAGGAGTATCCTCAGGCTGGAGTGTTGGTCAGTGGGAGCTGGAAGGTGCAGAAAATTCCTCTCCCCAAGATTCCAGGAATGACTGGAGCCCCAGGAATGCCAAGCCACCATAAAATCCACGTGGCTTTGGCTTCACTGGAAAACCTCAAACAGCATCTGAGGGACTAAAGCCAATTAACGGGTGCAGATGTGAAGTTTTTAATCCTAAAAGTTGGAAACGCCCTGTGGGATCATCGAGTCTGACCGTGCACCCAACACTGCCAGGTCCAACCCTCAGCCCCAAGTTCTCATGGCTGGGAAGCCATGGCACAGGGATTTCTCTGCCCAAATTGCCTGCAAGGAATAAACATCCTGAATCCTGGGTTCCTGCAGGTCTGGAGCAGGGAAGACCTGCAGCGCTGGCAGGGCAGAGCTGTGGGTGGGTGCCCAGCACCCTTCATGGGGATTTTTGGGGTCCCCTTCAAAGCCCTCCCAGCCTAAATGCTCAGGGACCTGGAAGACATCTCACATCACTAAAATTTATCCTCTGCTACAGATTTTCATTGTTTCCCCAGCACAAATTTGATGCAGAACAAGAGGGATATGAACAACTGAGGATTAAAGAGAGATAAAAGTTTCAGGGTTGTTCTCTAAATTATTATTTTTTGTACTTTTCCACGCTGTCCTTGTGCAACCAAAGAAAGGCTTCCAAAGGCTCAGCTTGGGAGGTTCTAAAAGCGAAAACCAAATTATTTATCCCATATCTGCACAGTTTGTGGTATCAGTGGGGTGGGGCTGGGGGCAGCAGATAAAGGTTCCCACGTGCTGACCCCAAAACAACACGGCCCCATCATCAGGCATTAACCCCTTCAACAGAGACCTCAGCTCCTTCCCCCTCTGGGCACCTTCAGTGTGGGGTGAAGGATAAATCGAGGCTGGAACTCAGGAGGGATCATTAATATTGGAACCTCCAAGACCATCAAGTCCGACTTTCCCCCACTAAACCACGTCCCCAAATGCCACATCTTGTTTTTTAACACTGCCAGGGATGGTGACTCCACCACTGCCCTGGGCAGGCTGCTCTGATGTTTAATCCCTCCTTCAGGGAAGAAATTTTCCTTCCTATCCTGCCTGAACCTGGTGGCCATTTCCCCTTGTCTTATCACTGCTAAATGCTCCACGAGCTCAGGAAAGAGCCCCTGGATTCTGAATAGCACCAAAACAACCCCGAAACTTCTCCCTAAAGGCACCTGGGCCTGCAGCTGTGTGTGACAGCTTCGTCTCAGCCATGGGAAAGAGGTTATCCAGGGATTACATTTAATTATGAGGCAGAGATGGGAATGATCGCATGGGGGAAAAAAAAAAAAGGAGATGCCTTAAAAAACTGTGAAAAACGGAGTTGACTTTCTTGGTAAATTTTAAGAAATAAGTTTAATAATAAAAAATAAGACAATTAGGAAATAAAAAAAGCAAAGTGCAGCCGGCCGGGTGAGTTGGCATTCAGCTACAACTTGCTATTTCAGAGGCCTTCTTGAAATACCTTTTCTATTGCATTAGAGTGTTGAATATTTATATTTTTCTATAAACTAGTGTTTATATTCCAGGAACTGCTCAGCATAGCCCTCCTTGGGTCTGCCTTTCTGGAGCATGCGTGTTTCCTGGCTGTGTTTTCATTATTACTTCATTAGCTTGGACCTTGGCCTATACTTTGTTTAGATGTAGATGCTGATAGTTGGTACATCAACAGCAGGGTTTTTTTACATGTTCACTGGATGTTATTCTGATCAAACAGACAGTTTAAATATAAATATAAATATAAATATAAA
>VZDJ01000019.1:1587280-1601252 GCA_008694505.1 Cyanoderma ruficeps | reverse complement strand
TTTTTTGGTTGGTTGGTTGATTGGGTTTTTTGGGTGTGGTTTGTGTGGGTTTTTTTGGGGTTTTGGGTTTTTTTTGGTTTGGTGTGGGGTTTTTTTTTCATTTCTGCTTTATCCCAGGTTTGGTTTCGTTCGGGTTTTTTTTAATTTCAGTTTTTTCCCAGTAATAAAAATGTGGAATGTGTGTGAGAGTAAAAGGGAAAATTTGTAGAAGGTGCTTGAGAGCCAGGTGTGTGAAAAACAGTGTTTTTCTGTGTGTGTAAACAGAGCAGGGCGGTTTGTGAGGGGACGATTCCAGTGAGTCTTTCCTGCTGTGGGATCACAGAATCCCAAAAGGGTTTGGGTTGGAAGGGAAGTTAAACCTCATCCATCCCACCCCTGCCGTGGCCAGGGACACCTTCCCCTACCCCAGGCTGCTCCAACCTGGCCTTGGACACTCCCAGGGATCCAGGAACAGCCACAGCAAACCTGGAGTGTCTCCCCACCTTCCCAGCCAGGAATTCCATCCCAATATCCCATTTAAATCTCCCCTCCTTTTCCATTCCCCCTCGTCCAACCACCAAAATCAAAATGCATCTTCCCCATTTTAATTTTTTTTTTTTGCAGTTTTCCGCCTCATAACCCACATTTCCCGTGGCAATTCCATAAAAAAAAACCTTTCTCCTGAGATTCCACGGCAGGAATGGGCAAAGTGGATGCAAATCTTCCAGATTTCCCCTGGATTTATTGCCATCAAACAGCACCAGAGTTTAGCATACATTTACCAGCACGGGGCTTTAAATCAAAGGAGCATTTCTTAATCCATTATTTATCATGAATCAATTATTAATGGAGATAGCTTTTTCTCCCCTAATAAATTATTATAAACTCTGCTGTAACACGCTGTACCAATATGTACTATATAAATTATGGGATGTGGTTCAGGTTAGGAGGAATTTAAGCAGCTCAGGGCTGGGAGCGTTGCATTTATTGCAACTTCAAGCAATCAAAGCTCCTCATTGCTGCTCCTTTATTTGCTGGGAGACAGATCCTTCAATAAATCAACTGGTAAAAATCTCTATTATTTACACAGCACTGGGAATAAACGTGGGGTTTGGATAACTGGAAAAAAGGAAACTTTTTCCTCGAAGCTTTTTCAGCTTTCTTGTCTTCAGCGCTGAATTTTTTCCTTTTTTCCAAGTTTCTTGGTGCTTCTTCTGAGGTTTTTTTTGGGTTTTTTTTCTGTATTTTTAGATCCAGCCCTGTGGGTCTGGCTTTGCTGTGGTTTCCCAACACAAGCTTGTGACTGAGTGAGGGGGATTTTTCTGTGGCTCTGGTTTTGGGGTCCTCCCCAGAGCCCTGCATCTCCTTGTGAGGAGAAGAAGAATCTCCAGAACCACAATTCAGGAGGATCAATAAATAAATTCAATAAATCCTTCAATAAATCAACCGGTAAAGATCTGTATTATTTACACAGCACTGGGAATAAACGTGGGGTTTGGATAACAGGAAAAAGGAAACTTTTTTCCTCAAAGCTTTTTCAGCTTTCTCATCTTCAGTGCTGAATTTTTTTCCTTTTTTCCAAGTTTCTTGGTGCTTCTTCTGGTTTATTTTTTTTTTTATTTTTCTCTGTATTTTTAGATCCAGCCCTGTGGGTCTGGCTTTGCTGTGGTTTCCCAACACAAGCTTGTGGCTGAGTGAGGGGGATTTTTCTGTGGCTCTGGTTTTGGGGTCCTCCCCAGAGCCCTGCATCTCCTTGTGAGGAGAAGAAGAATCTCCAGAACCACAATTCAGGAGGCTCAATAAATAAATAAATTCAATAAATCCTTCAATAAATCCTTCAATAAACCCCCTGGTAAAGATCTGTATTATTTACACAGCACTGGGAATAAACGTGGGGTTTGGATAACTGGAAAAAAGAAACTTTTTTCTTGAAGCTTTTTCTGCTTTCTCGTCTTCAGGGCTGAATTTTTTCCTTCTCATTTCTTCTGTTTGGTTGTTATTATTATTATTATTATTATTATTATTATTATTATTATTATTATTATTATTATTATTATTATTATTATTTTTCTCTGTGTTTTTAGATCCAGCCTGGCCTTGGGCAGTTCCAGGGATCCAGGGGCAGCCACAGCTTGTCTGGGCAACCAGGGCCTCACCACCCTAAAAGGGAATCATCATAATCATAGACAATGATAATCATAGAAAAAAATCCCCCAAAAAAATGCAATAATTCCCTGGTGGGATCTGGACATGAGAACAGGGTGTCTGATATCCAGCACATCAAATCCTGAATATATCAGGGATAAACCTGTCCTCAGTCAGCCCCGATCCCATCAGAAAACCCTGTGGAATCCTGCCCGGAGCATCTCCACGGCAAATTTACCTCTCCAACATCCTCATGAATTTCCTGAACGAACACAAAGGCCCGGCCTCTCCCTGGCCTGAATCCACACGTTCCCATTCCAAAGGCTCCCATTCCAAAGGCTCCCATTCCCGGAGCTTTCTTTCCGTGTGCTGGCGGCAGATACCGCTGGGAGAACCGCAATCAAAATCCCGCTTTTATCATCATATCAAAGAGATCCGTTTCCATTTTAATGCCTCCCTGCTCCCGCTTTTAGTCGTTTTGGGTTTAACGACATCGTCTGCATTTAAAGAGCGAGTGAATTCCCTGTGAATTCCCTGTGAATTCCCTGTGAATTCCCTGTGAATTCCCTGTGAATTCCCTGCTTTCAGCCGGCTTCCTGCGTGGATCCCGATGAGCCACGGTGATCCACATGTACAGACCTGTATCCCAGAGAAGCTCTGGCTGCCCCTGGAAGTGTCCCAGGTCAGGTTGGACACGGCTTGGAGCACCCTGGGATAGAGGGAAATGTCCCTGCCCGTGGCAGGGGGTGGGACTGGATGAGTTTTGAGTTCCCTTCCATCCCAACCCATTCTGGGATTCGATGATCCATGAAAATCCCGGAGAAAGCTGCAGTTGCAGGGTCTCTATGACAACGATGACAAGGCCGGGCTGGCTGTCACTGTGTTCCCTCCTGTCACAGGAGCCAGAGTTTCCCATCAGACAGGAACATTCCCCCTCCGCTCCTTTGTGAACCCTCCTCTGCCCGGTGCAGTGACCAGCAGGTGGTCACTGAAGGAAAACTTCCCCTTTTCCCAGGAATAATGACCTCATTCCTGGAGATCTGCACAGGAACTCTCTGTGCTGTTCAGGTGACAGCAATGGTGACACAACTGTCCCCGGTGTGTGACCTCCAGATGGACATAACCAACCCTGTGAGGATCCTGTTCAGGTGACAGTGATGGTGACACCAGCTGGACATAACCAACCCAGTGTGTGACCTCAGCTGGACGTAACCCACCCTGGGATGGTCCTGTTCAGGTGACAGCAATGCTGGCCCTGCTGTCCCTGCTGTGACCTCAGCTGGACATAACCAACCCTGGGATGGTCCTGTTCAGGTGACCGTGATGGTGGCCCAGCTGTCCCCACTGTGACCTCAGCTGGACATAACCAACCCTGTCTTGGTCCTGTTCAGGTGACCGCGATGGTGGCCCTGATGTCCCCAGTGTGACCTCAGCTGGACAGAACCAGCCCTGGGATGGTCCTGTTCAGGTGACAGTGATGGTGGCCCAGGTGTCCCCAGTGTGACCTCAGCTGGACATCACCCACCCCTGCCTTCAGGAGGGCTCCAGGCCTTTCTTCCCTGGATTCCTTCCCCCAGGCTGCTAAATCCCGGGATTGCTGCTGTGGTTCAAGGACCTGCCGTGATGCCAAGGGCCACCAGAGCATTCCTGCTCCGAGAACAGCCCTCCATGCTTCTGGCAAAGCTGCATCCACCCATTTAATCCATCAGGATTTTCCCACATTCTCCCACTTTTCCTTGACCCGTGCTGGGTGTGCCCACAACGGGGGGAGGTCAAACTTGCCGATCCTTAAGGTCCCTTCCAATCCCAACCATTCCAAGACATTTCTTTGCTTTCCACGGGAATGGCTGAGCTGATTTTTCCACGGCAGGACCCCCGGGATCCCAGCAGTGGAAGGGGCCATCCCCAGCAGTGCTGGAAATCATTAAATTGGAGCAGTTTCGGAGCAGAGCCGCGGGGCCGGCGGAGGAGCTCGGCCGATAATGAAAGACGCCGGGAACTCGATTTGTTTTCCTTAACGAACAGAAGGTTAAGAGAGGATCCACTGGCAGCCTCTAATTACTTCTGGAATTTAAATGTGATAATGGAGGGCTCCCTGGCCAGGCAGATGAAAGTACACCCAACCCCGTGCCTGCGAGATTAAAATTCAGCCTTGAATTAAAAGCACCTTTTTAGCAGCGCACGTTATTAAGCACCGAAACGACCGTTGAGAGATCCTCTGATTTGAAGAGGGTTTTTGGTTTTTTTTTTCCCTTTTTTCCCCTCCTTTCCAAACCTAAAGCTTTAATTCAAATGGAAAAGTCCCCAGGCATGTTTTACGCGGGAGTTCAGGCCAGATAATCACGATGGCTTTTTGCCAACCTTATCAAGTATTAATGTGCCGTCACCCCGCTGCCCTCCTTCCGTGCTCTGCTCATCAAGCGATAATTTTGTCGGTAAACACCGGGAACTTCTCCAGCGTGGTGCCACCAGAGATGGGCAGCAATGAGGAGTCCAGGGCCGTGCCCATAAAACACCCTGGACATGGTAGGAGCCACCTGTGGGTGACAGCTGAGCGTTGTCAGCAAATCCCTGGCGGGTTTTTCCACCTGGATATTGAAAGGACACGCTGGGATAGCGAAGGGTTGGTGGCCATGGGGGCAGCTTGGGGACAGGCTCAGCTGGAGGCAGGAGCAGGAGCTGGAGAACCACCAGGAGGCTGGAGAAGGTGCCACCAAGATAGAAGATGCCGCCACAGTGGAAGGTGCCATCAGCATGTGAGGTGTCACTGCAATGAAAGATGCCACCGCCACACAAGGTTCCACCTCAGTGGAAGGTGCCATCAGCATGTGGGGTGTCACCACAACGGAAGATGCCACCACCACTCACAAAGTCCCACCACCACTCAAAGTGCCACCACAGTGGAAGGTACCACCACCATGTGAGGTGTCAGCACGATGGAAGATGCCACCACCACCCAAAGTCCCACCACTCTAAGTCCCACCACCACCCAAAGTCCCACCACCACTCAAAGTCCCACCACTACTCAAAGTGCCACCACGGTGGAAGGTGCCACCACCATGTGAGGTGTCACCACAATGGAAGATGCCACCACGACTCAAGGTGCCACCACCACACAAAGCCCCACCACAGTGGAAGGTGCCGTCACCATGTGAGGTGTCACCGCGATGGAAGATGCCACCGCCACACAAGGTCCCACCTCTTTGGAAGGTGCCACAGAGAAGGTGCCACCACCACACAAGTGGTGAAAGGTGCCACCACCCCACAAGCTGTCACTGTGACAGAAGGTGCTACTGCCAAGCGAAGTGCCACCACAGAGAAGATGCCACCAACACTCAGGGTGCTCTCATGATGGAAGGTGCCACCACCACTCAAGCTGCCACCCTAATGGAAGGTGCCACCACCCCACAAGCTATGACAGAAGGTGCTGCTGCCATGCAAGGTGCCACTGTGAGAAGATGGCAGGTGCCACCACGATGGCAGGTGCCACCACCATGTGTCGGTTTTAAGCCCAGCTGGAGATGAAAAACCTCGGAGCCTCTTGCTCTTCNAAATAAAATAAAATAAAATAAAATAAATAAAAATAATAATGTCAAGAAGCAATTTCTCACCATCTACTGAGTGATTCCAGACCCCCCTTCCCAAATCCAGACCGGCCCTTCAGGGCTGCTCCTTCTCTCCTCCACACAGGTCCCATGGGTGCATTTTTAAAAATCCACACGTGGAGCATAAATCAAGAGCAATTTCCAGGCCTCTGGTTGTGGTTTGTGTTCCTCACACGGTGCAGCAGGTGGGATGGATGGTGGGATGATCCAGGCTGCGTTCCCCACTGGAATGTGCCCTTCCCAGAGCTCTGGTGATTCCTCATCAGACCAGAACGTGGCTGAGGAGCTGCTCTGCCTTTGGAGAAATTCTGTCCAAGGAGTAACGGGTTCAAAGTGAGAGAGGGGAAATTTAGGTGGGATATTGGGATGGAATTCCTGGCTGGGAAGGTGGGGAGACCCTCCAGAGAAGCTGTGGCTGCCCCTGGATCCCTGGAAGTGTTCAAGGCCAGGTTGGACAGGGCTTGGAATAGCCTGGGATAGTGGGAGATGTTGGGGTTGGGGTGGGATGGGATTTAAGGTCCCTGCCAACCCAAACCATTCTGGGATCTCAGGACCTGCACTAAACAAGCCCTGTGCTCAGGAGACGTCACTTCAGTGACAGGAAAAACACCAAATGTGTTTTCAGGGAGCTGTTGGGAACTGGGAACGAGGGCAGGACCTTCAGATCTTGGTGCCCCCACGGGCAGGGCCAGGAAAAGGGTGGAGGCAACTTATGGAGAACAACTGATCCAAGTGCAGGAACAATCCTGGGACAGTCTTGACACTGGCAGGGGCTCTGAAGGGAAGGAATTTCTTTTGTGTTTCCTCTGTGCCCCGAGCAGCAGGAACCTGAGCGAGTGCCCTCAGCACATCCTGCTCCTCCAGCCCTGCCTCCCTCTGCAGCTTCACAGCTGAGTTAGCTAAAAATACTCCTTTGTCCTGCACTTTCTAACTTCCTGCAGCTTCTCTGTAGTCAAAAGTGGAGCTCGTTGCCAAGATCAGATACTCAAGGAGCTCTATTGCTTATAAAATCAACTGCTACCACGTGACAGCTGCAAACATCTGGAATCCATCGCCCAGGCTCCGTGTGGGACTTGATCCTGCTCAAATATCAGCCTGGAGCTGGAGTTTCTGCAGCTTTCTCAGCCCACAAAACAATTCCTGCAGAAAGTGGCTTGCAGATAATCAAAATTTCAGGGGAAAAATAAAAAAAAAAACCACCAGAAAAAAGAAATTAACGCTGTCAAAACAGAAGGATTTTTAAAAGCTTTAATGATATTTTTTTAAAGCTAAGGGAAGCTTTTTCCTCCCTTTTTCCTCCGAGGGGGGTGGGAGGTGTTTCTCATTTGAAGGGAAACGCTGCTGCCCAGCGCTCCATGAGTTAATCCATCCATGGAGCTGCTCCCTTGGGCAGCACAGGAAACCTTCCCAGGGTGTCCTGGGAGGCTGAGGGGACACACCTGCATCCCTGGGAGGTGACAGCCACTCCTCCAGCAGCACCTGGACATGTCCTGGGGCAGGACAGGCTCCTGAGCACCATCCTGTGCCACCCAGCCATGGAGAGAACATGGAATGCTGAGTTAAGATTCGTGGATCTGGGACAAAACCACCTGGAGCACACGTTGTTCTGGGCTGCCTCAAACGGTGCCCAGCATTCCTGGCACATCCCTTTCCTGGCAGAAATGCCAAGCTGTGATCCAAACATCACTGTCAGATTAATTTCTTATTTTCATGCAGTACTACTGAGAATAGCACGTGCTTTCAACCCACATTCCCAAGATGGATTAATCCTAAAAAAATCCTTCTATAATTTTATTGTGGGTGTAGGATCCGTGCAGGGGGATTGGGAAGGATTCTCTGCTTTATGGAAAGGGTGGAAACAACTTTTCCACCCTCGTGTCCAGCCCTCAGGTCACAGCAGGCAGTGCATTCCCTGCCACTCCTGCTGCACCATCCCAGCTCCTAAAACTCCTGGGATGAGTCCTGTGTGGCCAGAAACAGCAGAAAAACACAATAATCAGTGCGTGATCTCTCTATCTAACTAGCTAAAATAATTATAATTAATTTCTATAGAGGATGAACTCTGGGAAGATGCAACCACGGCCTTCCCTTCTCCCTGCGGTCCCCAGGAGCCCCTCAGGGCACGGCTCCAAGGGCTCAGGCCCTGCAGGGGGGTCGAGAGCCAAACAGGACTTTGGAGCCAGCTCCTCCTCTTCCCTGGCTTTGGGATTTTCCTTTATTTTCAGGCACATCTCCTCCCAGCTGCCCGTGCACAGCTGAGCCCCCACGTAGGGAATATTCAGCAGGAAAACAGGAACGGGCCCCGAGCAGCCTCATGAGGGAGGCCTGGGAAAAGAGAGGAGGGAAACACCTGCACTCCCAGCCCTATCCCAATTAATATTTGAACATTTTCCACGGAGCTGGGACCCTCTGAGCAGAGAGCTTTGGAAAAACTCAGGGGTGGTTTTAATCCAGAGCTTCTCAAATTCCCTGAGAAGGTTTGAGATGTGCACGAAGGCCCGGGCCCAGCTCTGTCCCCCTCCCCTGCCGCAGCTCTGAGCTCCTCCTCTTGAGAGGATTTTATTAATTAAGCTCAGAGGTTTTATTAATTAAGCTCAGAGGTTTTATTAATTAAAATCAGAGGTTTTATTAATTAAACACTGAGTTTTTATTAAGATGTGGATCAATGTGGAGTCCTGGGCCACTTCAGCTGCCAGGGGGAAAGCTCAGGAGGAGATGGAATTCCCGGGTGGTGTCCAAAGGCAACTCCAAAATTGTAACTATTAATTCCTAAAAATGTCAGGTACTGAAAACTATATGGGAATTCCAGGTTTCTTTTTTTCCCAAGTCGTGCACCTGTAGATGGCAAATCTCTGATGGCTGCAGGCTCTGCTGGCAAAACAAACATTCCTGAATTCAATCCTATGCAGAAGAGTTACAACTCCAGGGTTTTTCCCTTCCCCACATTCCCTGGGCAGTTCTTGTCCCTGGAGCTCCATATATCCTCCTCATAAATTAACCAAGGAATGCTAAAATCCCCCAAATCATTGCCACAAGGTCCAGTCAATCTGTGCCTGCTGTCCCAGGAGGAGCTGCACCTAAAATAAAACCCTGAGGCGCCTCATGCAAGTCCCTAAATCTCTAACCCCAAACACAGCAATCCCAAAAAGTCATATTCCTACAGCTCCTCAGGATTAATAATTTTTGTGCTGTGGTTTGTTTAATTTTCCTTTTTTTGTCATATCACACAATTTGTCACCCAGGGGAACTGCTCTACTCCTTGCTTTGTTCACTAGAGCAACACCCTCAGGGCAATCCACGCTCCCAGCAGCCAAAACCTTGGGATTTGCTCCAGTTTCTGGCCCCAAAAGCTGTTTTATGGTTGACACATCCCTTCCCATGGAGTTTGACCCTTTCAGGAATTGACCCGGAGCAATCCTGGAGCAATCCTGGAGCAATTGACATGGGACAATCCATGGCGTGGGACAATCCATGACATGGGACAATCCATGGCGTGGGACAATCCATGACATGGGACAATCCATGGCATGGAACAGCCATGGCATGGGCCAGTCCATGGGATAGGATAATCCATGGCATGGGACAATCCATGGCACGGGACAATCCATGGGATCGGACAATGCATGGGACAGGACAATCCATGGGATAGGACAATCTATGGCACGGGACAATCCATGGCACGGGACAATCCATGGGATCGGACAATTTATGGGACAGGACAATCTATGGCATGGGACAATCCATGGGATAGGACAATCTATGGCATGGGCCAGTCCATGACATGAGACAATCCATGGCATGGGCCAGTCCACGAGATAGGACAATCCATGGGATGGGACAATCCATGGGATAGAACAGTCCATGGCATGGACCAATCCATGGCTGTCACCGGAGTGTTTGGGATTCAGGAATTCAGGAATTCATCTTTATTTTCACAGATTCACAGGGACACAGAATTTGGGTTGGAAGGACCTTAAAGCTCATCCCGTTTCACCCTTGAAACCTTCCACCATCCCAGGGCACTCCAACCTGGCCTTGGACACTTCCAAGGATCCCGGGACAGCCACAGGGTCCTTCTCTGGGCACCTTCCCCACCCTCCCAGCCAGGAATTCCATCCCAATATCCCAGCTGATCAATGTTCCTTCAGTTTGAGGCCATTCCAATGTGGGAGATGGATTTGCAGGGAATTCTTAAAGCTCAGATAATTTTGTTTATCTGTGTGCAAACTCAGAGGTGTAAAATGGTGACTTAGAGAGGCCGTGGGACAGGACAGAGATTGCTGAGAGAGAAATGGAATTAGAAAAAGGTTTCCGAGGGTGGCCTTGCAAACAGACCAGATATTTTGGAGAAATAGAACTATGGAAGGTGCATCGTAGTAAGACCCACGTGGGGTGTTTTTATATGATTGGCTTTAAGGAATTAGCAGCACGGTGTGGCAAAAGCTGAGAGGCCAAAAATTGCTTATAATTAGTGTTGTAATTAGGAAATAGAGGGGGAGAAAAATGTGAGGGGGAAAAGGAGGGGAAGGGGGAATAAAGGGGGGAAAAGAAGGGGTGAAAGGGGAGGGAAAAGGAAGAAAAAAGGAGACAAAAAGTGAGGAAAAAAATGGGGGGAAAAGGGAAAAACGAAGATTTCCTGAGGAAATCAGAAGGTTCTGCATCCTCTCGTGATGGAAAATCCTGTCAGGAAATGTTCCCAGGCTCCCTGGTGCATCCCCAGCCCGAGCTGAGCTGTCCTTGCCCCTCCAGAATTTCATTTCATTCCCCAGGGATGTCCTGGAGCCCAAACATCCAAGGATTTTTTAAAATTTCCATATTTATTTCCCCTCTCTCCACCCCTACAAGGCCACAACAAACTGCTAGGCATGACATTCAATAAATTGAATTTTATTTTGTTTCAAGGGATCTGGGGCTCATCCCTTCCCCTCCCCTCAGGAAGAGGAGGGATTCCACCCCAGCCAGGATTGCTCCCCAAAAAAATCCTCCAAGGGAATTTTCTCCTGGTTTAACCTTCCCCAGCCCCAGGTCAGAGGTCAGGGCCCAATAAATGAGATTTCTGCTGGATTTTCTAATCAGTGTTAATCCCATTACAGCGATCCCAGCCTCCATCTGGCCTCCCAGGCTTCTCACTTCCACTTTTCCCACTCCTTCCTTCTCATTTCCCAGGATTTCTCCAAGCGCATTTCTGGTTTATTTCCCCCTTTTTCTAAATCTGGAATTCTCAGCCTTTTTATTTTTTTACACAAAACTGCCTCTCAGATCCTCCAAATTTGTGAATTTCTCATGTCAGGGCTGACAAAACATTACAGAAAATTATATATTTTTTTTTCTAGTTCACTTCCTACATATCCTAAATTTCTGCTAAATTTCCCAAAGCTTCCTTTCCCCTGGATCCTTTGAATAACGTTTATTTTAATCTCTGGCTCAACAGAGCTTGGATCCAGAAATTTTCCACCTTTTCAAGACCTTCCCTCTCCATATATTCTCTGGTTTTGATCTTAAATATAATGAAAGTTTCTATTCCTGCTCTTCTTTTTAATTGATTAAAAACATTAAAATTTATTTTAAAATAAATTGAAACTTTCTCTTCATGCTCTTGTTTTGAATGTATTGAAAATATTAAAATTTATTTTAAAATAAATGGAAAGTTTCTATTCATGCTGTTATTTTTTATTTATTAAAAATATTAAAATTGATTTTAAAATAAATGGAAACTTTCTCTTCATGCTGTTATTTTTTATTTATTAAAAATATTAAAATTGATTTTAAAATAAATTGAAACTTTCTATTTGTGCTCTTGTTTTGAATGTATTGAAAATATTAAAATTTATTTTAAAATAAATTGAAACTTTCTATTCATGCTCTTGTTTTTAATTTATTACAAATATTAGAATTTATTTAAAAATACATTTTTAATTTATTTTTTTTACCTCTCCCACTTTTTTGCTGGCACAGGTGGTTGGGAACTTCTCCTTAACTTCTCAAAAAAAAAAAAAATTGCTCTCCTAAAAAAATAAAATAGGAGCAGAAATTGTGGAGAATTTTTTTGGTTTCACCACCGGTGATCAACCAATTGTGGGACTTTCTCCACTGCAGGAAAAAAAAAAAGAGATTTTTTTAGAAGGTGAGGAGGAAAAAAAAACCAACAAACCTGATTTAAAGCAGCGAGCAGAACAAACCTGGGAAGTTTTGAATCCTCAGCTCTGTCATTTTTGTGTCAAGTTGTGCAGATCCCAGGAATTATCCACCTGACAGGATGGATGCCTGGGCTTCTATTTTTAGAATAAAGAAATAATCTTAATAATCACCAGTTTGTCAGCAGCCAGGCAGGCGTGTGCAGGGGACAACGCTCCTCAACTCCTGCTCTGTTTGCTGGGGGGAAAAAAAACAGGAAAACCAACCAAAATTCCCGTTTTCCCTCCTTCCTTCCAATGGCAAGGGCTGAAATTAAAGATATTTGGGGTTTCCTGCCGGGAGGAACAACTTTGGTGCTAAAGATGGGTTATAAAATATTAATAATCAGCAATATCCTGCTGTCACACAGGTGGTGTTGTGCTCAGCCCAGAGGAGAATCTCAGGTCAGGCCGAAATTTTGGAATTTGGGATGTGAGCAGAGGAGCAAGCCCCGAGTGTTCTCCTGGGATGGACAATTCCTGGGCTGAAACCAGAGAGAATCCTGGGCCAGATGGAATCCTTGATTTCCTGGGAAAACTGGGGGTCAGAGCTGTCCCTGTTAGGAAAATCAATCCACAAACACCAGAGGTTCGTGTCCAAAAGGAGACAGAGGAGTCCTTGGACTTTATTCCAAAAAAGGGAGACACCATGGGGCATTTCCTTGGGGTCTCTCCAATTTTGGGGGACACAGACTCCTATTTATCCCAAATTCCCAGCCCCATTTCCCTCTGTCTTTCCCCACTGGCTGAGGTGCTTGAGAGTTCCAGACTTCCCAGACTTCCTAATACCTAAAATTCCCCTTTCTTTTATAACTCCCCCTCTCAATTTTTAATTCTTATGGAATTTATGGGTTTTCCCCCCTCCTTTCTTGCATCTTTCAATGCCCAATTTCATTTTCCAGCCAACCCACAGTTTGTTTGTAAAGGCAAACATCTTTTCCATCCATGGATCAATGGGAACCTTCCCATGGTTTCTTTTATCTCTCAGTGCTGGTTTGATCCCCCAGCAGACCCAGAGTTTGTTTGTGAAGACAAATCTTGTCATTCCTCTCATCCCTGTCCCCAGAGATGTTCCAGCATCCCCAAATCTCCTGGACAAGGCAACCCAAAAACAGCTTCCCCCAGAGCTAAAACTATTAAAAAAAATATTTAAAAAATAAATAAATTTTCTCCATCCCTCCTTTGAAAGGGCGATTCAAATATTTTGGGATGATGAAACATCTTTCATCACGGTAGAAATGGAATTTGGGGTTCAGCAGGACCTCTGAGGAACCTCCAAGTGCAACTTCGGAGGAACATCAGCGCCCCAAAAAAACCAGCTGAGCACCAAAAAAAGGCTTTTTTGGAAGGGCAAATTGGCACCGGGGGCTCCAAATGGGCTCCTCATCATTTAAAGGTCATTTCTGATAAGGTCCAGACAAGTATTTAAATTTAAACTCGGGGTTAAACATCGGTTTTGTCAGGGCTGGATGGCTCCAGCCCCGCCTGTTCACATGGAAATGTCGATTTTTGTCACCCTAAACCCACCCTGGGGACATTTCTCTGCGCCTGACTCCGCAATCCAGAAGAACCAGCGCTGGAATTTGGGTTTTTTCATCTTTTGGATGGGGAAGGATTGGACCTTTCCTCCACCTGAGCGGGTGTGAGGGATTTCAGCCCATTTTCCTTCAGAATTCAGCTTTGGGAGTGCTCCATGCACCAATCCAGGACCGTTCCAGGGATTTCAGGTCCTTGCTGTGCAGAAAAAAAAATAAAATAGGGAATTTTTACTATTTCACGGAATTTTTTTTGTTTTTGTTTCCTTACTCCAACCTCACAAATTCAGACTGGAGGTCAGAGTTGAGGACCTAACCCCCCAATTTTTTTTTTTATTTCCCCTCCAAGATTATTTCTTTTGCCCCAAGATTTTTTTTATTTCCCCGATCTGAACTCGGGGGGAATCATTTCCAGCAGCAGGGATGTGACAGAAAAACCAAAAACAACAACAAAAAAATCACCCTCCAGGCAGAAAATGAGGCTTCACCTCTCCCCCAACTACACCTGCACACAAAGAAATCACCCCCCCCCCCC
>VZDJ01000019.1:1531668-1586913 GCA_008694505.1 Cyanoderma ruficeps | reverse complement strand
AAAAAAAATATATATATATATATACATAAGTGTCTGCAGAGAAGTCAAAAAGCATCTCCCTCTTCGCCGGCGCAGCTTTTCCTGCTCTTCCTTTAATAACAATAATTACTTTTCTTGAGTGATGAGGGAGGGGGGCACTGGAAGCTCCCAGAAAAACGGAGCCTCAACTCCTCTTCTGTCTATCCCTTTAGTCTGAGCTTTGTTAGTCCCAGCTCAAAGGTTAAAAGATGTAACAAGGAAACCCCCAAAAATAATGAGAGGTTGAACTGAGAGCAACTCAGGTCCGACCAATATGGTTAATTCACACATTCTCCGTTTATTCAGCCTAAAATGGCAGGTTATATACAGTTCTATAGAGTTTATAGTTACAGCGACACTTTAACTGGCACACAGCACAGAGAAAAATGCAAACACACACTGTTTAACTTATTCTTAAGGTGGCTAAAGCTTGCCCACTGATAATTGCTCTCAGTGACCTCCAGAAAACTCACTATCTCACATTAATACCTTAACATCTAATTTCTGCTGGGCCACAAGTGATTTTAACTGTGCAACAGGCCTCAGGGCCTCAGGGCCTGAAGGCCGAGCCTCAGGGTGAGGCCTCAGCCAGGCAGGCCTCAGCTGGGTGGTTCAATATCTCATTCTAAATACAGATCGTGCCCTCCTTCTCTCAGAAAATCTGCTACAAAAAGAAGGTGTCGGGCATCATCTCTCAAGCTGAGCTCTTTTCTACCCCAGGAAATTTCGTGGGGAATGTCCAAGAGTGCCTCGTAACACTGAAATTGCAGGCAGGGACAAAGATCTCAGCCCGGCCTATTAAAATCCGCGGCGAAATGGAAATATAAAAATAGCTGGAGGCGAAAAGAAAAAAAAAAAACGACCAAAAAAACCAACAAACACGGCTGTAAAGTGTTTAGGCCAAATTAGCCAGCCCAGAAATGCTTAAGAGTTGTTGCCATGGTTTCCTGCGCTGGTAGGATGCTCTGCCAGCCTCGCTCCACGGTTTTTCCCGGGAATTTGGGAATTCCAGATGTTTCAAAAGGTGATGGAGTGACTCCAGCTCCGCCCTGGTGGGATTTTTAGCATGGGCTAAAATAAAAAAAAATAAACTGTGAGCTGCCTGTGCCAGCTGCTCTGTGGGGTTACAGGTGTTCAAACTCCCGGATTTTCTGGGATTGGAGTTTGTGGAGCTCTTTGGAGCTGTCCCGGTTTTCCTGGCACTGGGCAGGGCTGAGCATCCCGTGATCCATCAGCACCTCGAGGATCTCCGGGTGGGCATTGATGGATTTGGGGAGGGTGGGAAATGCTGCCAAATCCCCGGCTCTGCTTCTCCAGGTGAGCACCAGAATAGAAGGGAAATGAATTCTTAAAAAGCTGAAGTCTTAAAAAATCCGAATTCTTAAAACCACAAGTTCTTAAAAAACCAAATTTGTAAAAAACGCAAATTCTTAAAAACCCAAAGTCGTAAGAACTCAAATTCTTAAAAAAACCCAAACCTTAAAAACCTGAATTCTTAAAAACCTGAATTCTTAAAAACACGAATTCTTAAAAACACGAATTCTTAAAACCTCAAATTATTAAAACCCCAAATTCTTAAAAACATGAATTCTTAAAAGCTCGAATTCTTAAAAACCCAAATTCTTAAAAACTAGAATTTTTAAAAACCTGAATTCTTAAAAACCCAAATTCTTAAAAAACCCGAATTCTTAAAAACCCAAATTCTTAAAAAACTGAATTCTTAAAAACCCAAATTCTTAAAAAACTGAATTCTTAAAAACCAAAATTCTTTAAAAAATAAAATTCTTAAAAACCCCAGATTTTTAAAAACTCGAATTTTTAAAAACCCGAATTCTTAGAAGGAACCTCCTCTCGAAAGGAGCCTCCCAGAACAATAAAACCAAAGAGGCTGAGATCTAAACCCATCCTCTGCTGCAGCAGAACACCTGGAATGAGGGAGCACCCATGGGATCAGCATTCCCTGGGATGGGGAATAACAGGATGGGCTCACCCCCACCCAGGATCCCACTGGATTTTATGGGAACTCCCAGCCCAGCAAGGAGGGATCTGAGAGTTCTCCTAAAAACCACACAAAGCCAGGCCTCAAAAATTGTGCCACAGAAGGTTTATTTGGGATATTAAGGGAAAATTTCTATTCCTGGAGGAATTTCCGAGCCCTGTGGATGTGACACTTGGGGACAAGGGGCAGTGGTGGCCTGGGCTGAGCTGGGGATGGCTGGACTCGATCTCAGAGGGATTTTCCAATCTCACCAACACTATAAATCCACATGAGATTCCCACTCTGGATATCGCCACCATTTTCCAGCGGTTCAATTTTTTAAGGTTTTAATTTTTTAATCTTGGCAGCTGAAACCTGGGAATATCCTGAATTTTTGGTGGGTTTGGAATACATCCCCAAGGCAGAGCGCTCAGCACTTTAGGGACACAAACACCCTGTGGGGTCTGGTGTCCTGCACTTCCCAAATTCCCTAGGCTGACCAAGTGTTCGTGTTTCCCTGGCCTGACCTTACTGTCAATTTTTATTCTCCCATTGAATGTGCAGCCCCGGGGCAAGAGTTTGCCCCTCTTTGCTTCCATTTTTTCCATCCATAAAATGACAAAGAAATTCCAATACTTCGACCGTTCTGAGAGCACAGAATATTTATGCTCGTTTTACGTAACGCTCACTTTTCCAAACAATTGAGGCGCTGCCTCAAATTCGATGTTGAAGTGCTGGACCAGCATGGGAAACAGCTCCAGAAAAATTGGATAAAATTCAGGTGGAACCCAAACTTCCCAGCACGAGGCTGCAGCAACCCCCTGGAGTCCCAGGAAAACCAAATCCTCTTGTTCCAGGAGCCCCAAACCCACGCTGATATGTTGGAAATAACTCCAGAGGAAATAGGATAAAATTCAAGTGGAACCCAAACTCCCCAGCATCATCCCAGGAAAACCAAATCCCATTATTCCAGGAGCCCATATTCCATGTTAATAGTTGGGAATAATTCCACAGGAATAGCGTAAAATTCAGGTGGAACCCAAACTCCCCAGCAGCACCTCAGGAAAAACAAATCCCGTTATTCCAAGAGCCCAAATTCCACATTAATATGTTGGACTATGGTGGGAAATAATTCCAGAGGAATTGGATAAAATTCAGGTGGAACCCAAACTTCCCAGCATGAGGCTGCAGCAACCCCCTGGAATCCCAGGAAAATCAAATCCTGCTATTCCAAGAGCCCCAAACCCATGTTGATATGTTGGGAATAATTCCACAGGAATAGCGTAAAATTCAGGTGGAACCCAAACTCCCCAGCAGCACCTCAGGAAAACCAAATCCTGTTATTCCAAGAGCCCAAATTCTACATTAATATGTTGGACCATGGTGGGAAATAATTCCAGAAGAATTGGACAAAATTCAGGTGGAACCCAAACTTCCCAGCAGGAGGCTGCAGCAACCCCCTGGAATCCCAGGAAAACCAAATCCTCTTGTTCTAGGAGCCCCAAACCCACGTTGATATGTTGGGAATAATTCCACAGGAATAGGGTAAAATTCAAGTGGAACCTAGACTTCCCAGCAGCATCTCAGGAAAACCAAATACCATTATTCCAGGAGCCCAAATTCCATGTTAATATGTTGGAAATAACTCCAGAAGAAACAGGATAAAATTCAAGTGGAACCCAAACTCCCCAGCAGCACCTCAGGAAAACCAAATCTTGTTATTCCAGGAGCCCAAATTCCACATTAATATGTTGGACAATGGTGAGAAATAATTCCAGAGGAATTAGATAAAACTCAGGTGAAACCCAAACTTCCCAGGATCATCCCAGGAAAACCAAATCCTGCTATTCCAGGAGCCCAAATTCCACATTAATATGTTGGAAATCACTCCAGAGGAAACAGGATAAAATTCAGGTGGAACCCAAACTCCCCAGCAGCACCTCAGGAAAATCAAATCCCGTTATTCCAGGAGCCCAAAGCTCTGGAATATTTCCCGAGGCTGAGGTGCCACAAACACATTTGTGGGAATGATTCCAGGCTGCGGAGATGTCTCAATATTGAGGATTAACATTCAGAGGGAATAATTAGTGCTGATGTGGTGCCTTTCACTCAGGCTCTGTCAGGGTGCAGAGTGACGGCCCTGGAGATTGAAGGCTCTGTAGAAATCTTGAAAAATGGCATTTTTAACACCAAAAAAAAATTTAAAAAAGAGTCAAGTTTTCCCTGCCAGGCTTTCCAAAAAAACAGGAGGGATTTATCCAGCTGTGGTTGAGCCTTGTCCAGGGTGATCCTGCCTCTTCAGCCTGTGGAAATATCTGAATTTCTGGAGCATTTCCAGGTGGTTCCTGGGAGGAGTGAGTGGCGTGAAGCTCAGCCTTAGAACCTTATATTTATATCAATATAAATAATGTATTTACACTTCTATAATAATATAATTAAATTTTCACCTACAACACCATACGAACATATATAAACACGGCACATTCTATATAAATATATAAACCATATTTCAATAAAACAATGTATCTAATACAGACCACATAGAGACATTAAATATAGAAATAAACAAATTTATTCCAGTCCAGCCCATGGCCCTGCACAGACACCCCAACAATCCCACCCTGTGCATCAATATCTGAATTTTTGGAGCATTTCCAGGTGGTTCCTGGGAGGGGTGAGTGGTGTGAAGCTCAGCCTTGGAGCACTGCCCACATGAAGAGAAATTAATATTAATAATATATGTACAGTTCCATCATAATATAATTAAATTTTCACCTACAACACCATACAAACATATATAAACACGGCACATTCTATATAACTATATAAACCATATTTCAATAAAACAATGTATCTAATACAGACCACATAGAGACATTAAATATAGAAATATATAAATTTATTCCAGTCCAGCCCATGGCCCTGCACAGACACCCCAACAATCCCACCCTGTGCATCAATATCTGAATTTTTGGAGCATTTCCAGGTGGTTCCTGGGAGGGGTGACTGGTGTGGAGCTCAGCCTTGGAGCACTGCCCATATTAACAGAAATTAATATTAATAATATGTGTACAGTTCCATCATAATATAATTAAATTTTCATCTATAACGACATATAAATATCTCTAAAAACACAGCATATTCTCTATAAACATATAAAACATATTTAAATAAATCAATGTATGTAACATATATCGCGTAGATACATTAAATATAGAAATATATGAATTTATTGATATAAAATCTAAAATAAATGAAATTTTTTAGGCACCTCCTGGGGTCATATCCCATGGTGGGGGGGATTCCCAAGTGAGCAGGTTTGGCATTTCAGGGCGTGGTTAATGGTGGCCTCAGTTCCAGTTCGTGGCTGGATTTAATGACTTTAAAGGTCATTTCCAACTCAAGCACAGCCTGGGCTGGGACGATCCTGAGGGAAACTTTTTCCCCATCATTTTTCCAGTTTCCCCCATGTTCGATACAATCCCTGAGCAGCTCCTTGTGTTGTCCTCAGTGTCCGCCCTGCTGGAGCCCTGGGCACAGAGAATTCCAGACTTTCTGAGCCCACAGGCACTGACCCCCAGGGAAACACTGCATTTCACCTTGGAAAAGGCTCCCAAAATTAAACAACAGAACTAGAATTATGGGGGTGTGGTTTGAATAGAAGTGTGTGATATCACAGGGTGGGAAACTTAAGAGTTTAAAGGTTTAGAATATAGTAATGTATATCTAAGGCAAGGTGGAGGATTTAGGGCAGAGGCTGAATCCTTCTTTTTCAACTTCTTCTTCAATATATATCTAAGGCAAGGTGGAGGATTTAGGGCAGAGGCTGAGTCCTTCTTTTTCACCTTCTCCTTCATGGTCTAGGTGGGGTTTTGTAATTGGGTAGGAAAATCCGCATTGCGGGCCAGGGGTGGTTGGTTATTGGGTTAAAAGTAAAAATAATTGAGGTGTCATTTCTTAATTGGACAGTTTGTGCTTAAAAGGCCTTGGAGAGAAAGGGATTGGAGCCATTTTTTACTTTGTTAGGGAGAAGTCACGGTCTGTGAGACTGTGACACGGATAAGAATTAATAAACATCTGAGTCTGAACACAAAACAACACATCAAGCATTCAATCCTGACTCTGGCAGAAAAGACGATAAAAAACTGACATTTAATGGTGCCCCGTGTGAGGATGGAACTCACGACCTTCAGACATCCAACCCCAGCCATCCCAAAAAAGGGATGGATGAATTCCCTGCTCCCTTTGAGGCGATGGGAAGCTGGGACTGACCTCAGCAGATGCTGCCCACCCTCATCAAAACCACAATTATTTCAGGCAAATGAATGGCTCAGGAAATTCTGGCGAGGTAAGACAAGGTTGGGTTGGACAGGGCTTGAAGCCCTGGGATGGTAGGAGGTGTTTTCCTTGCCCATTGGAAAAAAAAATGGGCTTTAAGGTCCCTCCCCACCCAAATTTCATCTCATTTGAAGACAAACACAACCCTCGAGGATCTCTCATTTGATTAAGAATTCAATCTGTGATTCCTACAGCAGCACTGCAAGTCTGGAAGCTCTTCAAGGTTACTCACATTAAAAAAAAAAAACAACTGAGAACGCCAAAAAAAAAATTAATTTAATAATAACAAAAAAGCTCGGCATTTAACCAGCCCCAAACAGCAAGGCTTTAAAGCCCTTTGAGGCTGCTGGCATCACACAGCGAGGTCACCTCTGGTCCCCAAACAGAGCAGGGCACGGGGTGTGAAATCGGGAATGCAGAGAGGAATTCTGCTCCCTCTGGGAACAGGGACAGATCCGACAGCTGCCTCCAATCCCTCGGCAGCTCCAGGGGAGTCTCAGGTTTGGTTTCTCACCCCAGATTCAGGTTGTTAAAAGCCCTCGGCCCTCTCAAAGCCCTGAGCCGCGTCCCAAGAGACAAAGCGCAGTCCCCAAGGCCTCGTGTTCAGGTTTTGGTGTTGTTTATTATTTGGAATCTCAGAGATTGCTCCGCACCCGGCCGAGGTCGGACAGCGGCTGGACACGGGCACTGACTGCCCGTGGGGCCTTGCTCTGCTCTGACACAGAGAGTTCCGTGGCCACCAGTTACAGTTTGGTGCCCATGTGCAGCACCTGGACTAGAAGGGTCATTTCTGCCCTGACCCAATCCCCTCCAACTGCTTCGTGTCATCACCACATCGGAAGATGGAGGGCGAGGAAGGAGGAGGGGAGCTCGGGGCAACACCCCAAATCCTCCATCTTGTCCCCCATTTACCTCCATCCTGAGAACCCCTAAACTGTGGCTTGTCGAGGCTGGGAGTGTCCCACTTCAGGGACAGAAAAATGAACAGGCACACAGCATCATGAGGGAACAGTTCTTCTTTATTTACAAATCTGACTCCTTTATACATTTGTACAGAGGTCAAGAGATTGGCTACAGAGGTCGTCACCTCTCTAACCTGGATGGTGGAACATCACCATCAATCAGTTCTTCTCTCAGAGGAGAAGTGTGCAAACATTCTAAAAACACACATTGTTTAGATGAAGCTGCATGAGAATTTGCAGCACAAAGACAGAAGGCAGAAAACTCAGGGCGACACCTAAACTACAAAATTTTTTCACCCCGTGCTGTGCTAAACTACTATTTTCACACCTTTGAGGTTTGTAATTCCTCTCTCAGTGTTGGAAGCCTCTCCCATGGACTAAAATCAAACCCAGGGTCTCCCTGGGCTCTGTGCCAAGGTCTCCAACCCCCCTGGACCGGCTCCACACCCCCTGTCCAGGGCTCAAACTCCCTTCCTGGGGTCCCAGATCATCCAGAGGGATGCCCTGGACTCCAACAGGGGAGAAGGACTCCGGGGTGCCGAGGGGCAGAGCAGGATGGGGATGGGGATGGAGAGATGTGGGTGGCACTTTGGGGACAGCACTGCCACCAGTGGAAACAGCAACTTATAAATGCAATTCTTCAACAATAAATGCAGATATTCTGCTCTGATTTCAGGAGGGTTTAAATGCTATTTAAATGCTGTTTTTTCTGTGGGTTTTTTCATCTTCCTCTCCTCTGGAGCTGATTTACCCGGGTTTGATCTTGGGGTGGCTCCAACAGCTCCCCGTGTGGGGGAAATCCTCCACCTCCCACAAACCCAACATTTACAGCCGTGTTTTAGGCGTGTTTTTGGAAGCTCAGCCATATCTGGGTAAGACTCTGCTCCCTGTTCCTGTCTATTTTTTTTTATTTTTTTTGCATCCAAACGAGCCCCCTGCCCTGCAGGAATTTCTGTAAATCCCAGCACTCCCTCCAGGCTGTTTTTCCCCTATGGAAATCCCATTCCAG
Organism: Cyanoderma ruficeps; assembly: GCA_008694505.1. Lineage (NCBI taxonomy): Eukaryota > Metazoa > Chordata > Aves > Passeriformes > Timaliidae > Cyanoderma > Cyanoderma ruficeps. The sequence goes on along the minus strand of VZDJ01000019.1, from coordinate 1,578,608 downwards.
CCCCTCCAGGCCAGGCTTTAACGAGCTGGCAAACCCCTCCCTGCAGTCACTGGGGTTGGCAGGGCAGATGCCGGAGTCTCTCCGGGTGTTACTCAGAAAGTTTGGGAGATGCGAAGTGTTGGGACGTTGAAGGTGTTGAGAGAAATCCCAAACCCTTCACTCCTGGGGGAGATGTTCGTACAACAAAACCGGGAAAAGCCTCTCAGGGGGGTTTGGTGAGGGCATTCAAACTTTTCACTTGTTCAGGGCTGGTTTTATCCACACAGAAGCTTTTTGCTCAAAATTAAAAGCACCCAGATGATGGTGAAGATGATGGTTTTATGCACAGCAAGCCCCCAGTGCAAGCCAGGCAGAGCACAACTCTTTATGACATTAAGGAGTGAAACAGCTTTTGTTGTAACACCAGGAAAAATTTGTCACAATCCACGTCAAAGCGGAAGTGAAAATTTGTTTAAATTTTTATTTAGTTATAAAATTTTTAATTTTTTTTTTTAATTTGACCTGACAGTCAAACCTGTGGTGGCACTGACTGCAGCCTGGACAAGGGAAGGGTTAAATTCCTCAGCACAGCTGTGGCCGGGAGCTGGAGGTGTCTCTGCTCCAAAATCCGTGTATTTGGAGATCTGGAATGATCAGGAGCGATCAAGATAAGCCGGGATCAGAGCAGGGCCTCCCCCCGAGTGGTGGGAGATAAAAGGGGCACCCCCCACACAGAGAACGGTGGTTTGGGGTGGAAAGGACCTCAAAGACCCTCTCACTCCGAGCTGGGAATTCCCTCCTCTGTCAGCACGGTGGGCACTGAGCTCACCTGGCTCCGAGGGATGGAATAATGGCTTTAACACGGGATTCGTTACAGCACGCTTTAATTACACCGTGTTCAACAAGGGATTAATCACAGCCCTGTGCTCAGCACGACCTCGGCGTGAAATCTTTTTATAGGAGCTCGAAAGGAGGTGCTGGGAGAGCATCCTGGGCAGGGAAAAACGGGAAGGAGCTGCTCCCAACCAGGGAAAGGTGAGCTGAGGTCGGGTTACGGCAGCTCAGGGATGGAGCAGGACCTGACCCCAACATCTCCTCCAGGGAAAGGAGCTGAGCTCAGGGATGGAGCAGGACCTGATCCCGAAATCTCCTCCAGGGAAAGGAGCTGAGCTCAGGGATGGAGCAGGACCTGACCCCAATATCTCCTCCAGGGAAAGGAGCTGAGCTCGGGGATGGAGCAGGACCTGACCCCAACATCTCCTCCAGGGAAAGGAGCTGAGCTCAAAGATGGAGCGGGACCTGATCCTGAAATCTCCTCCAGGGAAAGGAGCTGAGCTCAGGGAAGGAGCAGGACCTGACCCAAACATCTCCAGGGAAAGGTGAGCTGAGCTCAGGGATGGAGCAGGACCCGATCCCAACATCTCCTCCAGGGAAAGGAGCTGAGCTCAGGGATGGAGCAGGACCTGACCCCAACATCTCCTCCAGGGAAAGGAGCTGAGCTCAGGGATGGAGCAGGACCTGATCCCAACATTTCCTCCAGGGAAAGGTGAGCTGAGCTCGGGGATGGAGCAGGACCTGATCCCAACATCTCCAGGGAAATATGAGCTGAGCTCGGGTTCCAGCAGCTCAGGGACAGCGCAGGACCCGATCCCGGCGTCTCCTCCTCCCGAAGCTGGGCAGGAGCCCGGCGCAGCCCATGGAATTGCGGCTCCAAAGCATCTGGCTCCCTCTTGTGTTCCCGAGCTCACGGCAGGAACGGGCGGATGGGACAAGGTCCGGCCGGTGGCACCTGCCGCTGTCCCCGTGTGCAGCCCGAGGAGGGATCCAGCCGCAGCTGAGAGCCCGGACTGACCCCAAATGGACCAGCTCGGGGCTCGCAGGATCATCCTGCTCTTCCCGCAGGGAATAGGACGAGCGGCAGCTCCAACACACGCAGCCTGCTCCATCAGGGATGAGCTGGGAGCAAATCCCCCCTGGAGAAATCCCTCCTTCCCTACACGATCCCGATTTGGACATCCCACCCCCAGCATCCCTTCCTCACCGTGCCAGGGATTTCAGGAGGATGAAACCATCCCAGCTGTACAAACACAACAGAACTTTGGTTTTCCAGTATTTTATCCCGTTTTTGGGTGGTTTTTCTTTTCCCTTTGGCATTCTGTGCCAGGGATTTCAGGAGGATGGAACTATCCCAGCTGTACAAACACAACAGAACTTTGGTTTTCCAGTATTTTATCCCGTTTTTTGGGGTTGTTTTTTTTTTTCCCCTTTGGCATTCTGGGTGGCAGGTGCTGATCCCCACTGCTCCCATGACAAAGGCAGGAGCAGGAAGGACAGGGAAAATCCACCTGGAAAACTGTTTTTAATGCAACACCCCAACACTGGTGGCTGCTGCCTTCAGAGGGGGTGTTTTTCTTTAACTGAGCCCCTTTTAGGAGATTTCTTCAAAGGTCATTAATGGGTGTCGGGAGACAAAGGAAAGCTGTGTTAGGAAAGTAAAAAAAAAGGGGGATTTGTTTTCCAGCAGATGTTCTACAACTCCTACAACAAAGGAAAAAGTAAGTACAAGCAGGCCAGGTGCTGTCAGCCCTGAATTGTGCAGCCTTACTCGATTTTTTTTTCCTGGTTTGCTTTAAATCATAATTAAAATTAATGATTTTTTTTTTTTAATCCCCTTGGCCAGGTTGCCTGGTTATCTTCAGGCAGCTGCTGCAGGAATCAGGGAAGACTCGAATCTTCTGATTTAGGTGAAGGTGGTAAAGGATCCAAGAGGGGTGTAAAAGGTCTTTTCACCGGCAACTGCAGCAACCGAAGGGAAGGAGCCCAAAGGAGCCATTTGGAATTAACCGGGATGGAAGCCTGGAACACCGACCACCCTGGATGTGAGGGAGAAGCCACCTCGGAAGGGTTGAGCAATGCAGAAAACATTTCCAAGCATTTCCCACCCCCCAGGGCAGGGTCACAGCTGCTTTTCTCTCGCACCAAAACAGGAACGAGCGTTTGTTCCCGGAGCCGGGGGAGATCCCTGCTAAATCCATCTCCTCTCCCCGGCTGGGATCCACCCCCGGCCGGCTGCAGGGACTCACCAACCACCCTCAGCGAGTAAATATTCCCATTTTCATCCCGGTTTGATGCTTCCTCGGTCTCCAGCGTGGCCTGACAAACACCTAGGTGTGAAAGTTGCCTCAGATAATGAGTTAATTGTTACTAATTCCGTTTATTGTAGTTCTGGGGGGGGTTATTTTTAAACAAAACGCACGGCTCTGCAAAGCAGAATATTCCTTCAAGAACATCCCTCTGGGATCGCAGTTTTTTCAGGAGATGCGACAGCTCTTTTGCAGTTTATGCACTCGGAATTAATGCACGAAGTTGGAGCGCGGCTCAAAGGTGGCAGAGGCAGCTCTAGGGACAAGGAATCTGCAGAAAAGGCTTTTTTTTTCCTCCTGGAAAAACCTCCTTCCTGCAGGAACGGCATCCATCCTTCCCGCGGCATAATGGGATGCACAGACAGGTACAATGGGGAATAGGGGAGGCTTTGTCCTCCCTCCCCGGCAGGAGCGGCCCTTTGTGTCAGGGATGCTGAAGGCTTCCAGTCAATCATTCCTGCTGCATCACCTCCCCCAGCCCCTCAGGACAACCAGGAGATTGCTTTTGGCCTCCAAATTGGGTAATATTTTCCTGCTCAGAGATATCCCGCAAATCCTGGTGGTTTTATGCAGTTTTTAAGGTGTTTTTATGCAGTTTTTAAGGTGTTTTTATGCAGTTTTTAAGGTGTTTTTATGCAGTTTTTAGGGTGTTTTTAACCAGTTTTTAAGGTGTCTTCCCCACTGGCTGTAGTGAGGTGCTGCCAAGAACTGAGTTCCCATTCTGCTTCTATTTCTGCCCTTTTAAATTATTTTATATATATATATATTTTTAGGCTTTTCCAGTAGGAGCAATGCCTCAAATCAAAATTAGGCTTTGTATTTTTACAACTCTCATTTATCCCCTTCTGGAGAAGGGCAGCGAGTGAGGGCACAAATATTTCCTTGAGGTCTCCTGAGCAAGATTTATTTTTTTTTTTTAAATTCAAATTAATGTGCAAACCTGAGAGTCCTGAGTCAATCGACAGATCCCAGGGATAACAGCTGTTTCCCAGGACATTATCCAACACACACAAATATTTTTTTCAAGTGGAATTTCATAAAGAACAGCAGAGCTTCGCTCGCCATAAAAATAACTGTGGGAAGGAGAGCTTGGCAAATCTCTGAGTGGCCCTAACAGGGATTTGTTTGGTTGGATTGATTGGAATATTCATGGAAATGACCAAATCGGAGGGGTTTGGGCTAAATGTCCATTGTTTTCCCATGGAATCTGCAGGGTGAGGGAAGGAATACACATTTCACTGGTGATGTAGCTCTGGGTTTGAGCTAAATGTCCATTGTTTTCCCATGGAATCTGCAGGGTGAGGGAAGGAATATGCCTTTCACTGGTGATGTTGCTCTGGGTCTGATGTAGCTCTGGGTTTGAGCTAAATCGGAGTCGTTTGAGCTAAATGTCCATTGTTTTTCCATGGAATCTGCAGGGTGAGGGAAGGAATATGCCTTTCACTGGTGATGTTGCTCTGGGTCTGAGCTAAATCAGAGGGGTTTGAGCTAAATGTCCATTGTTTTCCCATGGAATCTGCAGGGTGAGGGAAGGAATACGTGTTTCACTGGTGATGTTGCTCTGGGTTTGAGCTAAATGTCCATTGTTTTTCCATGGAATCTGCAGGGTGAGGGAAGGAATATGCGTTTCACTGGTGATGTAGCTCTGGGTTTGAGCTAAATGTCCATTGTTTTTCCATGGAATCTGCAGGGTGAGGGAAGGAATACACATTTCACTGGTGATGCTGCTCTGGGGGTGATTTTCCAGCACACGCTGGGCTGCAGGATCACAGCTTTGTTCCTGTCACAAACCCCACCATCCATCCCAGGTGCCAAAGGTGAAGCGTTCCCAGCCAAATCCCTGCTGGAGAAAGCAGCCCTGGAGCACAACAGCTCCCCTGCTCCTTTTTCCTCCACCCACCACCCCCAGATGCCTCTTTCCAAAGCACTCCACAAACAAAACCGCCGAGGCAAAAAGCTCTTTTTTGTCTCCAGAAGCGACATCCTGGGAAATGAGAGCGGCAGATGGGAGAGCTCCAGGAACAATGGGATAATGCTGAAGGGGTGCCAAGGACGTGGGGGCAAAGGGGCTGCCCGGGGAATGTGAAGAGGAGCTGTTCCAGCTGAGGCAGGACTCGAAAAGAACATTTTATTCAGCTGCGCTTTCAAGGTCTGGAGGTGCTGACTGCAAACACTCGGGTAAGGAGGAGCTGTTTGGCAGGAAACCAGACCTGAAGGACACCTGAAGTGCTGCTGCCAACCGTGCTGATGCCAAAAGTGACTCAAAAACCAGCAGGGTCCACACAGACACCAGTGCCACTGGTTTGCCACTCGAGCAAATAGGAAATTCCAAAGCTCTGAATCAGAAAAAAATAAAATAAATAAAAATCAGGCTCTTCGGGAGAAAGATGAGAAGCTCAATGTGGACACTGGAAAACAGCACCAATTTCATTAAGGGATTATCCTTCATAGGGGATTTTCTCTTTGACAAGGTTGAAAAACTTCCCATCTCTGCTTGAGTTCTGTGGGGATGACCCCAAGGAGCTCCAGGGGGAGTTTTCCAGAGTTTCCCATCCCTGAGCAGAACCTGCAGAGCACGGGGGAACTTGGAAAGGATGAAACCTCTAAATGAGCACTTAAGCTCCTCAGCTCGCTGCTTTGACAACCATTTTTAATACACTGCTTTAACACTTTTCATTGGCATCAATGGGTAATCAGTCACGACAAGAAAATGCCTCGAGCATTTCTTGGGCTTCAGGTTTGGGCTTCCAACCAAAAATCTGGGATTTGGTTAAAATAACACAGACACGATGTTTTGGACAACTCCTTTCTTTAATGGCACGAACCCCTAAAACTTTCCCTGCACATCAGGCAGAAGTGCTGGTGCTCTGAATGTTTTGACAAATTATTCTAAACACGCAGATATCATGAAATAAAAGCCATTTTTCTAAATTGGTTTAAAAAAAACCCCACAAAAATAACAAAACCCTTCGTGGCCTTGTAATGGATCTAGAAACAGATTTGCATAAACAGAATCTGATTCCAAAGTCTGAATGCCCCCAAATTTTCCCATCAAATCTCTGGACACACTTTCATGTTTAAATGATGTGCTGTCAAGAGATGCTGCAGAAGCCTTTACAGCTGGGAAAAAAAACCAAAAAACCATTATTGCTCCTGTGAAAACAAACTTGCCAGTTTCCTTCAGGGAAGGATTTCCAAGGCTTTCTCAAGCCTGCCCTTTCCATGTGCAATTTGCTCTGCCAAGTGTCCCAGCTCTCTCCTATGTGCACCTTAAAGGGGAGAAGGTCCCTCTGCAGATGAAGGCTGCAGGAAAGGTCCCCATTCCTGCCTGCTGTGGTCACCTCCTCACACAACCCCTCACACAACTCCCCTGCAGAGGGTTTCCTACAAGGCTGGCCCACCCAGATCAAAAAAAAAAAAAAGGAATCTCTTTTCTCATCATGCACTGAGGTATCAAAAGGAAAATGTGGTTCTTTCTGGAGAGAAGAGGTTTAAGTTCTTTGCTCTCTAAGTGCAGAGATAATTTGTTTCTTGTTTTGACCTTCATTTGGTATTTGGGGCTTGGTCACCCTCCTGTGCAGAGCTGCCAGCCTGTGCGTGTGACAAAGTGACACCCCAGTGACAAAGTGGGAGGTGTGCAGGGCCACAGGCACAGCCTGGGTGAGAACCACAAGCTCCAGGAACACTCACTCCTACCTGGAGTGTCTCTTCACGTCCTCTGTAAACCCAAAAACACCCGCGGAGGTTCCTACAACGTCAACGTGGGTGTCATAAGGCAGGACCAGCACCCCAGGGTGCCGGGGCTTCAGCTTTTCACAGAGCTGTTTGTATCTCTGCTTCTCACCCCTGCTGGGCTGCTTGAAGCAGATCCTTTCCTTCCTTAAAACCCTCTGCAGTTCCACGGAGGAATTTTCGATCATCCTCTTGGCCCTCGATGCCCGCGCAGCGCCGGCCTTGCTGCCGGCACTCTCAATGCACACTGTGGTGATGTCGCCATCAGTGACAGCAGAGATGACAACGTCATTTGCCTGCAACGTCTTGGGGTGGAAGGACCTCATGTAGTGATAGATATCCGTGTCCAGAACCACCACTTGTGTTTCCCTGGGCGCGTCCTGAACGGAATTCCTCATCTCCGCGGCACCTCTGTGCTCCTGCAGCTTCCTCCTCAGTCTCTGATGGGATTTCTCCTCTCTTTTGTCCTCCTCCGAGAGGGATTTTGCCTTTAACAAGAGGAATTCTCTCAGTTTCCTGAGGGCTGAGAAGGAACCTTGCACGGCAATTTGTCCGTCAGGCTGCAAAGGCCCGAAATCCAAAGCCGGGCTCTGCTTTTTCATCTCTTCCACCAAATCTTGTAAAACAAAGCGACCTCTGAAAAGAGCCACGCTGAGGGTGGATGTGACACAGAGGAAGACCTGGAATGGCGAATGGGAGAGGTTAAAGAGCGGTTAATGAGGCGTGAAGCAGGATTAGATGGATCGGGGAGGAGCTCACCTTGCCGCAGTAGCGGGTCACCGTCAGGGGGTAAGGCCGGGACAGCCTCTTGTCCTGCAGGAGATGCTGATCCTTCCTCAGAACCCTCTCCACAACTGAAAACAAACCCGGGGTCACTTGTTGAGCAGTGAGACAGTCACCCCCAGCCTGCTGCAACCCTTCATGTACCCAAACGCATGCAGGCCACTCGATACCCTCACCTAATATTTTATGTATTGCTCCAAATTGCTCTGAGAGACACGAGCCTGTCTCCTCGGCACATTAATTGGCAGAGATTTATTCCCCTGAGCCTGGCTACAGAAATAATACGTTATTCATGGCATAAATTTGTTCCTGCAGAAACAAACACGACGCTCTGCATGACGAGTGAGTCATTACTTCAACGAGCAGAAACAAAATCCTGAAACTTGGCCTGATTACCAGAGAGGCTTCAGCTTCCCAGCTCTATAAAATCCCAATTTAAAATCATTTGGCTTGGGAATGAACATTCTGGGGCTAATTCTTCGGGGGCTGGCTGTGCTTTTAACACATTAATCCAAATACCTCCTTGATCCTCAAAGGTTATGTAGGCAACCCCTTCATTCCGTGTGGGATACGTGACCTCTTCCACATCCCCGCCGTTGTTCCTGGACATTTGGAAGTGGATGGTGAGGATGTCAGCCATGACATCATCCTGCAGGAGGCCAGCTGGGACACCAGCAATGACAATTGTCCTCGTGGATCTGGCAGCTTGGCCCGTGGCCTGGGGGAGAGATGGCACACGGTAAATGCAGCAGGTTCCCACCCCTGGAGAGACTCCCATTCCCTCTGCAATGTGCATTTAGGGGTTAATTAATCCTGCTCAATCGGATCTCAGTGCCTGCCAGGCTGCCTCGGGCACCTGCATCGCTGCGCGCTAAAAAATGGTTTTAAATGCCATTTAAACCCTCTCGGTATCTTCTTAAAGCAGTAAAAATGAGCACTAAATTTCAGTTTGTCAGCTGGAAAGTCCCACTGATGACGTGGTTTCCTTTGATTCTAATATTCAAAACCAGAATAGAATGAAAAATTGTGACTGCACGTGGTGCTCAGCAAGGATTCCTCACAGAGTGAAGGAGCAGATTCCTTGTTAAATTCAGGAGAGCTGGGATCGCGGGCTGTGCTCTGACTCAGCTCCCTCCATTTATTACACGGATAACCTTGTTAAATTGGGAGAACATAATCCCAGCCAGCCCAGACTCGCAGAGCGTGAAACAACCAACCACACACACGATTTCCATCAGAGCCAAAGCCCCAGGAGCAAACACAAACCCCAGCCCAAACAGGATTTGCATCCATATCTTGTTAGGAAGAGCAGATTTGCCTTCCATTCTTATTACCCAGACAAAACCGGCAACATTTCACTGGGAATATCACGGCAAAATCACCACAAATTGTAGAGCACTGACTAAACTGAGGAACAGCTCACTGACTCTTTGGAAGAAAGGAGGTAAATTTGGGTTGTCTGCACGGCAGCGTTTGTGGGAACGAGCTGTCAGTAACCACACTTGAGGTCAGTCACTCCATCTGAATCCTTTAAACTCCTCTTAAATTTTCTTTCTGCGCCTGGGCTGCCTAAAATATGACCCCAGCCCCAGAGCAGAATGTGCTGCTGAGGGAGCGAGTCCGTCCAAACTCCTGAGGACCACCAGGGCTCTGCAGACAAACCCAGCCAGAGGGTTTATCTCCTTTCATCCCCCTCCCAATCAGATTTCCGAGAGCCAGGAGCTTTTAATTAATCACAGCAGGCAATTCTCCTGGCGGTGAAGCTCGTGTGAGAGCAGGTCCCCGCTGCAAGGAGGGAATACAAACAGGGCGCTTCCAAGCTGCAAGGCGGGATTTTCTCACGCCTGGCACAGCCGGAGCTCGGCTCAGCTGCCAGACAGCCCTCACACCTTCCCAGCTGGTGTTTGGGAGCAACACTCGGGCCTGCTAGTGGGGTTAGGGGGAAAAAAATAAAAGAAACAACAACCCCAAGAACACACGGTTTGTGCTGAATCACTCCCGAGACGCGTCTGTGCCGAGCAGCTGCTCCCAGGCAGGGATGGGCGAGCGGGAGGGGCCGGGAGGGAGGGAGGGATGGGGCAGCGGCTCCGGTGACAACGGGGTCCTGCCGTGGATTCCTGGCAAATCCCACACTGGTTTGGCTTGGGAGGGACCTTAAAGTTCATCCCATCCCACCCCTGCCGTGGCCAGGGACACCTTCCGCCATCCCAGGCTGCTCCAAGCCCTGTCCAGCCTGGCCTTGGAAACTTCCAGGGGTCCAGGGGCAGCCACAGCAAACTGGGAATTCCAGCCCAGCCAAGAATTCCCAATTCCCAATCTCCCATCCAGCCCTGCCCTCTGGCAGTGGGAAGCCATTTCCCGGTGTCCTGTCCCTCCATCCCTTGTCCCCTCTCCAGCTCCCTTTCCATCCTTTTCCAGCGCTTCCCACCAGCTCCTCCCGGCCCTGTCCCTCACGGTGCGCGGCCCCAACTCCCCCGGCACTTGCCATGGCCGCCGCTCCAACGGGACGGGATCCCCCCGGGACGGGATCCTACCGGGACGGGGATCCCTTTGGGACGGGATCCTACCGGGACGGGATCCTACCGGGACGGGGATCCCTTTGGGTTGGGGATGCCACCAGGAAGGGCCCGTAGCGCCCGGGGAAACGAAAGCGAAAGCCGTAGGGAAGGGCGGGGCCGCCCCTCCGGCCGCCTCCAGCCCTGGCCGCGCCCGCGCCCGCCCTTCCCCGCTGGAATTGCGGGGCTGGGAATGGGGACTGGGATGCGCCGGGACACGCAGAGAGAGGGACAGGGATATGTACTTGGATAGGGACACGCAGGGATAGGGACACGCAGGGACTGGGACACGCAGGGACAGGGACACGCAGGGACTGGGACACACAGGGACTGGGACACGCAGGGACTGGGACACGCAGGGATAGGGACAGGAGTGGACAGACTGTATGGACAGGGACACGCAGGGACAGACAGAAACATGTACATGGGCAGGGACACATGGAGAGGGACACAAGGGAGAAGGACACACGTGGAGAGGGACATGTACATGGACAGGGACACGCAAGGACAGGGACATGCCTGGACAGGGACACACGTGGAGAAGGACACAAGGGAGAAGGGCATGCATGGGGAGGGACATGCAGGGACACGTGTAGAGAAGGACATGTGTGGACTGGGACACGCAGGGACAGGGACAGACGGGGACATGCACATGGAGAGGGACACACATGGAGAGGACAGAAGGGAGAAGGGCATGGATGGAGAGGGACAGGCAGGGACAGGGACATTCAGGAACAGGGATACACATGGAGAGGGACATACAGGGAGATTCAGGGACAGGGATACACATGGAGAGGGACAGGCAGGGACAGGGACATTCAGGGACAGGGATACACATGGAGAGGGACAGGCACAGACAGGAAACACTCCCGGGGATCCAGGGGCAGCCACAGCTTCTCTGGGCACCCCATGCCAGGGTCTCCCCACCCTCCCAGCCAGGAGTTCCTTCCCAAAATCCACAGCCCCAGGTTTGGCTCCACACCGAGGTTTGGGTGAAAGCTGCAGCTGGGAAATGTTCCTGTCTGTAATTTGGGTATAAAAACCTCCCAGCCCAAGAGAAAATCGCCCCAGCGGGGAGGAAAAAGGATTCTGACATTTATAGAGCCACCACTGACACTTTATTCTTATTTTTCATTGTTAAAACCAGTCTCCAGCCTTTAAAGCACCACTGCTGCCTTAAAATTTAACAGGGTAATCATCACAAGCCGTAATTCATCAGGGACAAAAGCAAGACATTTTACATACATTGTCTTTAAAATGTAAAAAATCTGATTTATTTTCTGGGCTTTAAAACCTGCAGCTTCTCACTACTCCTTCTGAGTGACACCTTATGAGAATTTTAAGCCTTTTCCTTTTTAAGGATTTACTTCTCAATATTTATCAGTGAGATACAGTTGAAATTCATGACATTTTTTCCCTTTCTCAGGGTTTTTTCTCCTTTCTTTTTAAGGTGTCTGGTCTTACCAAGTTTTTGAGAGTGCAAAAGGGCACAGTCTCCATAAATTCTTCAGCACTACTTTGTTTGAAGTAATTATTATTATTTTGCAATGGTCAGGTAATCAATCCCTGTCTTTGCATGCCCTAAACAGTGAGAGGTGCTACAGTCCCATGTATCTCACTTGGCAGCAAATTCAAAATAAACTGTGGTGTTTGCAGCTTTTCAGTTTTCCATATTCAGCTTTTATCCATTGCCAATTAACAGTTTGTCTGGAATAATAATCCCCGAGGTATTTTTGCAGTGCTCTTCTCAGCGGGCTCTCCTTTCCCTGCATATCAAGATGTCAAATACCCCGAAAATGAATTATTTTCAATGTCAGGCTCACGTTAATTTGGAGTTAAGATTGTTGGGACCAAACCATTTCAAGCCTCTAAGGGTGGCAAAAGTGCAAAATCAGAGGAGGAGTTGTTTTCTAAGGGTGACAGCAGCAAAGAAAAAACATTCCTCCTTGGAAAATTACTCTGTCCAAGCCCTCCCAGCCCCAGCCTGGGATCACCAGAGCCCTCAGGGCTGTTCCCCCAGCACGGTTACAAAACCAGGCACAGCATCTGCTCAATCCTTGGCTGCAAGAGTTTAAAATAACCAAAAGCACGAACAAAAGTGAGGGAAAGTTTAATTGCAGAAAGAATTATTAAAATCAAACAGCAAAGCAGGCTATGAACAGGCAGAAGCTCAACAACGGAAGGCAGCAAATGGCAGGGCATTTCTTAAGTGCAATTTCTTGGTCTTGCACCCCCCCCCTCCCCTTTAATGAATCTGTTTTAATTCTATCACTAATTCCATAAGGTGGCTTCCATGAAATTACAGGATTCTTTCAGCTGTTTGAGTTCTGGTGGCATTCAGCAACCTCAGCAGGACTGGAGTTGTGTCAGAGCCACCTTCTGAAAGTTCTGGCACTTCAACAAAGCAGGGCTGGGAGGAGGCTTGCATTGGGATTAAATATGGCTTTTGTATCCAGACTGTAAGAAATAACCCAGTCTGGAGTATTTTAAAATCTGCAAGGTATAAAATATGCAAAGTTGCAGCAAATCTGAGATTATGCTTCAGGGGCTGCTAAGGCTTGGTCTGTGCTTTAATCTGGAACACAGGCAGGAAGCTTTGCTGACTTCCTGTGCAAAGTCAGTGCCAGGAGACAACACAGAAAGGCAGGGACTCCTCCTCTACAGTATCAGTTCCAGAATTAAAGCACAGTGTCTACATAATTCCTGTGCCTCTGAGGAACAAACCCTCAGAACTTCACGGGCCCCCTGTGATTTGTGAGGTGGCATTCCCATTATCCTCCTCAAAACAAACACAGGCTGCTCCTCTGGAGATGTATTTGATTTTCTCTGTCTCCCCCCCACCGTTGCTGGGCTTTTGGAAGTGAATTTCAATCATGTCCTGCACAGTCTCCTCATCCTCTTCCACCTCTGGGATTCCTTTCAGCAGGATGGTCTTCTTGGAAACGCCGTAGTATGGCTGGGGAGGACAGAACAAACCTGGATTAGACAGCAGAACTGGGAGAGATGGGAATTAAATTCCTCACTCGGGTGTGGCCGGGATCTTTGATGAGGTCAAGACTTTAGACAGTGGAAATTTCTCTGGAAAGGGCAGGAATTCTGGATTCACACTACAGTGATGGATCTGGAGGGGCCATGGAGGAGCAGCTGAGGGCTAGTTTGTTGGAGGAGAGTGAGGGGAGACTCATCTCAGCCTGGAGCTTCCTCCTGAGGGACAGGTCCAGTCTCTGCTCTCTGGGAGCAGAGGAACAACAGCTGGAGCTGGGCCAGGGGAGCTTTAGGTTGGATTTCAGGGCAAGGTTCTTTCCCCAGAGGGTGCTTCAGGCTCCCCAGGGAATGGGCACATTCCCAGGAGCTCCAAGAGCATTAGGACACTGCTCCCAGAGATGCCCAGGGTGGGATTTTGGGGTGTCTGTGAGGGCCAGGAGCTGGATCCACGATCCTGTGGGTCCTTTCCAGCTCAGGACATTCCCTGATTCCACGATTCAGAGCCCACACCTTAACTGGTGTGTCCTGCCCTCCTTAATGCACCCACACTCTGGATTTGGGGATCTCTGATGGCCTCAGACAGCACCAACCCATAAAATCCCAGCCAGGACATGTCCCACACCTGCAGAGAACCCTGCTGGGTGTCCTGCAGCCCAGGCTTTAATTACAAAGGCCTAATTATATACACAACCCTGAGCTGATCACCATCTACTCATAAAGCAGCAGGCAACTGGAGGGGGAAGACGATGAGCCAGCTCTGTGTGACAGAGTCACTGTTTGGGCAGGAGGGAAATCAAGGAGTGAATGTTGCATTTGCTGGGCCTCTGGGATCCTGACAGAGCTTTGTGACCTGGGGAGCTTTGTGCTCCTTCCCAAAGAGCCCAGCACAGCCATGCGGGGAGTGCTGAGATAATCCCATCAAGGAAAAGACAAGCACGCCCTTTAAAAATAAACCACAGCTCCCACACTGCAACAAGGTGAGCTCAGCTGCCTATTTCACACTCACACGGGCTGTTAAAGTCACACAAAAGGAGAGAAAACTCTGCCCATCCTCCTATTTCCCACTTATCTCTTCTATCAGCCTGCAGTAGATTCTTTTACCTGAAACTTCCTCAGGTGAAAATCAATATGTGGGGAGACAGAAAGGTTGAACCACCTCCCCTCTGCATAGAAAGGGTATTTAGTACATCGCACAAACTTGTTGCTTGCTGTAAGAGAATAAGAAAAAAAACCCCCAGTTAATTATTTCGTATAATTAAACCAGTCTTTTATAAACATTTCAAAGACCAGACTCATCTTTGTGGATGTAGGATTAGATTCTTCATGTGCATCCTGCAAAAAGTCTATTTGGCACTCCCCAAAAGAAAAAGCCACGTTATTAAATGCCCACAAAAGCTCTGAAACAAATCTAAAGCAGCTGCTCTAAGTGGATGTGGCTCCAGTGACCATGGAATTCCATCCAGTTGGGCAATAGGAATGCCTGTCCCACCTCACTGTCGTGCAACAGGAGTTAAACCCAAACCCATTTTCCTGGTTTTCTGTTTGCAACATGAGTGTCTGGCAATGCAGAGGAAAAAAACCCAAAAAAAACCACAGGTTTTTTTTTGGAAAAGTTCTGACAGAAAGCTCAAGAGCTGGGTGCAGGTTATGTTTGCTCAAAAAGGCTGTGATGAGAAACTGCTTTATTTACCCACATCTCTGAGGGAACCCATGAACTCCCCCTGGGAATTGCAACACTCAGTGCTTACCCCAGAATGGAACCCAGGAAGGACAATCTGGCCTGAATTTGGGTAAGAAAATACTCCAGACTCTACCTCCAGGTTTGAGGAAGGTGATGACAGCTGTCCCAGAGTCCTTGTTGTAGGTCACATTTTTTATTTCTCCTCCTCCTGCTGCCTGCTCAGTTTTGTAGAAATGCAGCTCAAGTTTGTCCCTCATCCAATCTTTAGGAATGGGAAGCTCAGGGATTTCTGAAACGTTGATCTTCTTTCCAGAGATAGTGACCTCGAGCTAAAAACATCAAAATTTTGTGCATTCCGTGACTGAAAACACTGAAAAAAACCCCAGGACCTAAAGCTTTTAAAGAACTCGGATGTTTAGAGTTGCACATTTCAGTTGTTTACCTCGAAGTGGAATCCCATGTCAAGGTCAAAAGGCTTCACAGTCACATTTGCTGTTCTGTTGTCCAGTTCCACATAGTGCTTGCCCATCTTTGTCAGTCTCTGGGCAACTGAGGGAAACCAGATATGAAAAGCTTTGTTTAATCATTGTAAACCCCAAATTATTCCCCAGTCTCTTAAAAAAAAATAAATCTCCTTTTGCATCAGTAAAGGAGAAATAAATAATAATTAGGCAGGCAGATCCATGTCTATTCCCATGAAATCTCTGTGGTTTTATGTAGGCCAAATAATAGAGTAACAAAGTATTATATCAACTTTGATAATAACAAACGATATTATTAAAATAATATACAATAAATATAACAAATATCATGTTAATTACACGTATAAAAATAGATTTTGAGTGGGAATAGCAAAACTTTCAAGCTGTCAAACGATGCTCTTATTCTATAAAATATTAACACAAGATTTTTTTTTTCCCATTCCATTCAAAATACCCCTGGGGGAAAACCACACCACTACCAGGTGAAACACATCAGGGACATGAATTTTGTAATTAAAATACACATCCTACCTTCTTCATCTTCAAAAGTCAGCAATGCGTGGTTCTGGTTGAGTCTGAAGGGGATTTTTGTGGCTGCCCCAAAAACACAGTGGGTGTCCATATCCAGATCTGCCCCATCGTCCTTCACGTTTTCCAGGTGAGTGAACTTCAATTTCATTTCTGCCACCTTCTTTTTAATCTCCAATTTTAGAATTGACACGGGAAAAAAGAAAACTTGAAAATTCCCAATGCCATGAATATTCCTTTTTACTCCACTGCCTTCCATTTAATAAATATCTGTTTGTTCTCATTCCTCTCACGCTTTCAGTACCTCTTGGATTTATTTCCATATCCTCTGCCTGCTTCGAATTGTCTTGCCAGGGAAAATAAGAAACTTTCAGGTTTATTTTATATTGGGATTAGTAGAGGTTCAAATGCTGAACGAGTGGCCCTGACAGTCTAAGAGGGACAAATTCAGTGGAATTGTCCCTCTTTCCCCTGGAAGTGTCCAAGGCCAGCTTGGACAGGGTTTGGAGCAACCTGGGATAGTGAAAGTGTCTCTGGGGTTGGAATGACATGGGATTTAAGGTCACTTCCAACCCAAACCATTCTCTGAAAATAAAAATCTGCTTCCTTAAAAGACAAATTTCCAAATATCTCACCCCCTTTACTGGATTATCCTTGGAACTGTATTCTTCCAGGTCTTCCTTGAGCTTTTCGATCTCTTTTTTCAGCTCAGTTTTTTCTTGGTTTAGCAGAAAGAGTTCTTGCTACAGGCCAGAAAAACATGAAATGCAAAATTAAACACTTAAATAAAGACAGAAATATATTTCAGCATGATCTGGGAAGCTTCTGCCATGCTGCTGCTCTTCCCTCTTCATGTCCTTCTCCTTCCTCCTGTCTGCTCTGTAATTCCTCCAGAACAATGAATCCTGCTTGGACACCAAGCTCTGTAACCAAATCCAGGATTTCCTGGACAGGGAATGTGACCAGATGAGAAGGAAACAGAGCAGCCACAATCAGAAGGTGGCTCCTGTAAAGTCACCAACCACTGGAGACACTTGGACCACTCCCCATCAGCTGAAGGCCAAAGCCTGATGGTGATAATGACCTTTCCTGGCTATAAATCCAAATTTTTATCATTAAAGAACCAAAATCAGCTTTCAGAAAACACTCTCACCAGTGTTTAAGTGAGCGTGTTTCAGCTGTTAGTTAGAAGTGAATAGTTTGAAGCCACAATTTCTCATCAGTCATTTACCACTGCTCCTTGGCAGCCTGTGGAAGCTTCTGCTGTTACTGCACGTGGAATATTGAGGGGATGAACCAAAGAGCTCTGGAACCAAGGAGTTCTGGAAGGAAAAACCCTCTTCAATCAGGGCCTGGCTCTTGCCCAGCTCACTGGCACTTCAGAAATGCTGATCCTTTGGGTGCTGTGACCCCTCACAGGACAGGGAGTTGGCAGAGCTCAGTGGAATTCAGTGGAATCAACCCACTGGGTTTTATCCACTTCACCCAGGCCTGAAACTCGTCTCTAGGGGAGAATCTCGGAAGAGGAAGGTTGGTTTGCCCAGGTTTCATCCCAAAATAGATTGAGTTTATTGCACTCTTTTCTTTGCCTGCCAGCGAAAAACTAAAGCAGTAAAAAAAAAAAAAGTGTGGAATATTCGACCAGATTTTCTGAGAGAAAGAGTCTCATTCTGAGAGAGATATTGAATAAGACAATTATTCAATTGAATAATTGAACTACCCAGCTGAAGCCAGCCTGGCTGAGGCTTGGCCTTGAAGGCCCTGAGGCCCTGAAGCTGTTGCACAGGTAAAATTAATTGTGGCGCAGCAGAAAATTAGATATTAAGGTATTAATGTTAGATAGTGGGTTTTCTAGAGGTCACTGAGAGCAATTATTAGTGGGCACGTTTAGCCACCTTAAAAATAAGTCAAACAGTGTGTGTTTGCACTTTTCCTGTGTTGAATGCCAATGAAAATGTCACTGTAACTATAAACTCTATAGAACAGGATGGAACCTGCCATCTTAAGCAGAATAAAGGGAGAACGTGTGATTAACCACATTAGTTAAACATATGTTGCTCTTAACTCAATCTCTCTTTATCTTAAAAGTTCCCTACAACAGAGCAGTACTGGTAAAGCCATTGGAGCTGGGAATATTCCTCCCATTTTCCTAATCCACACCTCCCTCAACACCAGCAGCCTTCTCCACACCTCAAAGCTGATCACTCTGTCCTCAGGCTGTTTCTCCTGCTCCTTCAGCTCTGTCAGCTGCTCCTCTGCTCTGTCACACTCCTCCTCAGCAGTTGATTTGGAGAGAAGTTCAGCTTTGACATTTTCAGCCTCTTCAACTCTTTTCTGGATAGCAAAAAGGAAAAGATTTAAAAAAATTTAAAGATTTATTCCTACAGGAACAAACCAAACCTTGAGCAAGCCCTTTGTTTTTATTTGTTTTTAACACTTTGGGTAAGAATTAAACTTCCAAGAGTGGGATCAACACGAGCACAAAGCACTGAAGAACAGAACAAATGAAAGGTGTTATAAATGTGGGGGATTTGATCTGATTTTAGAAGGATGCACTAAGCTCTGTCTTTTAGCAGATTTCCATGATTCCATGTGCTTTACAGAACTTGCCTTCCACATCTCCAGCTCTTCCTTAAGTTTTTCCGTCTCTTCCTTGGAAGTGTCAAGTGGATCAGCGGGTACCATGCTCTGCAGAGAGAAGAGGAACACGTTGGTTTTCTCCTCTGTTGGGCAACAATTAAAAAAAAAAAGTAAAAAATTTAAAAATTTAAACAAATCTGTAAAACATTATTAACTTAGGTCAAATCATTGAATTATTTTAATGGCTGGACAGGACAAAAATCCACGAAAATGCAAATTATTGAGCAGCCATTATTGTTTACTAATTATCCAGCTGCTAAAATCCACAGGCTGATATTTAGCTAAATAATAAATCAAGTTGTCTCCATGTTCTTCCACACAGAACTAAGCCCCTCAGCCCCACAAAGGTTTAGCTCTGTGCTTTCTCAGCAGCTCCTCCAGGAGGAGGTGTCAATAAAAAAAAAAAAAATAAAAGTGAAAATGGGATTTTGATCTTCCAAGCTCGGGGAGACTGGATAATAAAGGGTAATATCAAGGAAGGTGATAAAAGAACCATTTCAGAATTGAAATTCAGGGCAGAAGTTCACGAGGGCAGGGAAACTACAAAGCCCAAGGAGAGAGGAAAAATCTCTGTTCTGCTTTGTTTCTATGGCTGCAATACTCTGCAGGGGAAAAAAAAGATAAATCCAAAGAGAACTGCTGAAATATTCCCTCCTTTTACTCAAAATTACATAAAGCTTGAATGGGAACCATGAAATCTAAGCATGGAAAAGGTCTAAATTAGATAATCCATGGAAAAGATCTGAATTAGATGATCTTGTCAGTTCCACGGTAATGCTGGGTATTTCCTAAAAAATAATAAAATATGAAGTATTTCTTCCAGTTTCAAATTAAGCAACAGGGAAATACCCATCTGTGTCATCATTAAAATGGGAAAAATATTCCTTCACTCCAGGGATTGAGTGCAGGGAATAAAAAGGATGCACATGCCAACAGCTGGAAGATAATAAGAAAAAAGATCCCTGTTTTTTACTAAAAAATGGTTTCACCCGACAGTTTCCATCCTGAAAGAAGAAAAAACAAAGAAAACCAAGAAAACACAAGAAAAGCCAGGGAAAGTCCCATCCATACCACTTGTGCACTGCTGGAGCTGAATCCCAGGAAAAGGGAAATTCCCCTAAAATCTTCCACAGAGACAGATGAGTAAGAGAGGCAGGACAGAAAGGTCTAAGAGGATCTGTGATGCAGAATCTTGGGAATGGGATTCTCCCTATGGAAACAGGAGGTGGAAATGAGGAATGTCCCAAGTATTAAAGGGTGGAAGAAGGTGAGACAAGCAGAAGCAGAGGTAGCACAAACTTTCAGTCAGAGATACAAAAGTCAAATAGAGATTTCACTCCCAGGCAGCACATCAGGAAATACTTACAAACCCATTGTCTTGGAGAGATAATGGGGGGCTTAATGGGGGGCTTGTAACATCCATGGAAACCTGAGGGAAGAGGAAAAAAAGATGACAACTTTGTGTCCATTGTTTGAGGATTTTTTTTTTTGTGCAACAGAATATCAGGAATACCAGAAGCTGTGCTGAGCTGAAAGAATTTTTAAACATAAATGTGTAATTTCACAGGTGAAAGTGACAGATTTTGGGTATCTGAAGCTTCCTTCCTTACTAGGAAATGGAATATTGGGAATACCAGAAGCTGTGCTGAGCTGAAAGAATTTTTAAACATGAATGTGTAATTTCACAGGCAAAAGTGACAGATTTTGGGTATCTGAGGCTTCCTTTCTTATTAGGAAATGGAACATTGGGAATAACAGAAGTTGTGCTGAGCTGGAAGAATTTTTAAACATAAATGTGTAATTTCACAGGCGAAAGCGACAGATTTTGGGTATCTGAGGCTTCCTTCCTTACTAGGAAATAAAAGGCAGAGACAGATGTGAGGAATTCTGCAGTGCACAACTCAACTTTGCTCTTCTGGTAGTTCTGTATTTACCTTGATGCTGCTTTTGTGCTGTTACACACATGGGAACAGCCTGCACATTCTGTGCTTGAGAGCCTGGGGAAAAGGAGACCCCAGAGCCCTTTCCAGGGCCTGAAGGGGATCCAGGAGAGCTGGAGAGGAACTGGGGATCAAGGGATGGAGGGACAGGACACAGGGAATGGCTTCCCACTGGGAAAGAGGAGATTTGGGTGGGATATTGAGAAGGAATTTCTGGCTGGGAGGGTGGAAAGGAGCTGGAATGGAATTCCCAGATTTGCTGTGGCTGTCCCTGGATTCCTGGAAGTGTCCCAAGGCCAGGCTGGACAGGGCTTGGAGCAGCCTGGGATAGTGGGAGGTAGAGGACAGAACTCATCCCTGCCCATGGGATGGGATGAGTTCTAATGTCCCTTCCAACCCAAACCATTCTGGGATTCTACGAAACCTGCTTAACACAAATGGAAACACTTTCGCACAGAAGATAATTTCAAGCTTGGAATCCGCTGCCACAACATTTCGTGGACGCAGCTAAAAAGGAATTCGGGGAAGTTCCCAGGTCACTGACCCGAAGCAGATGCCAACGTGCAGAGGGTCCCAAGCCAATCTGTGGCTGCCAGGGCAAGGTTTGATCCTCTGAGATTTAGGTTGGATACTCCACAGGTCAGACACTCTCTGACCACGAGATCCCAGCAGGAGGAGCCCAAATTCCCGACCCATCCGGGCAGTTCTGACCCTGTCCCCTGGGAATCCTCACCTTGATTCTGACCCCCTCACCGCCGAACCTGTTTTACTCAAAGGCTCGAAAGGCAGATTATGGATCCCGGAATCCCCTTCTGTTTTGGATCGAGCAGCCGAAATTGACAGATGTCGGTACAGTTTCCCGGGGGGCGGGGAAGGAAACTGAAAGCATAAAACCCGATCGCTTCCCTCGGTTTATCAGCGACTCCTCCGCCGCCGCGGGCGACCCAGGGGCTCCCTCACCGCTCACCTCCCGATGGACACGGCCGGGGACGGGACGGGGACGGGCCGGGGGCTCCGGCAGCTCCCGGCTGGTTCCTCAGACACCTCCAGAGCCCTCCCGAGACCGCCTTTCGCTTTCGCTTCCCCTACCGCGGAGGAAGGAGGAGCCGCAGGGCGGCCGGCGCCTCCCATGCCCGGGGAGGCGCGGGGGGACCTGCCGGGGTAGCCGGTGGCTTCTCGGCCCGTCCCTATTGTGTGAGGGAGGGGGTGCTGCCACCTCAGCCCAGCCCTGATGAGGCCGATGGGCACAAATGTGGGGAAAACGGGGAAATCCCGGGAAGAGGCGGGGAGCAGAGGGCTGGGAAAGGGCGCTGGGGCAGCGCCCTCAGGGCAGGCGTGAGGGCGGCCATCGCCTCACGGTGGAGCCGCTGCTCGCCCGTCCCGCCTGCGAAATCAAGTGACGCAAACTTAGCGGACTCTGCTGAACTTGTGTGTTTATTTAATTGTTTTATAATTCTCTGGAATTACGTGTTGTATTATAAAGAATATGGTTTCCTTCTGGGGCAAAAAAGCATCCCGGGCAGAAAGAGCTCTTGTGGATGGAGATGCCACATTCCGAGAAATTAATGTATAGGAGAATTCTGGAATGCCAGCTTTTCACCGAAAGGTGACCTCCAAAGAGATTTGTGGGAAAAATAAACCCACTTTGATTTCAGTGGCAATCATTTTGAGGAAGAGAAAGCAGTGGGTTCTCATCCAAGGGAGGGTAAAAGGCTGCAGAGGGACTGGGGACGAGGGATTGAGGGAAAGGACACAGGGAATGGCTTCCCACTGGGAAAGAGGAGATTTGGGTGGGATAGTGGGAAGGAATTCCTGCTGGGAGGGTGAGGAGGAGCTGGAATGGAATTCCCAGATTTGCTGTGGCTGCCCCTGGATCCCTGGAAGCGACCAAGGCCGGGTCGGAGCAGCCTGGGATAGTCAAAGGTATCCCTGCCCATGGCAGGGGGTGAATGGAATCTTTAAGTCCCTTCCAATCCAAACCATTCCATGATTCCACATAGATAACTAAACAAAAGAGTCCACATCCAAGACTAAGAAGAAAAATGAAGATTACTTTCAGGTTTCCGTTCAAAGTAAGCTGACGGATCTGTTTGTGTTCCCCTCAAAATTGCAAACAGACTTGTACTCATTGGCCAAAGGATTTTGCACGGGTTGCAGTCAACACAGCGCCGACTGTTCGAGAAATTAATCCTCAAAAATTCAAAATATGCCAGATAGTTGGGGAAAGTGTAAGCGCCGACTTTGTCACTTAGCAGATGTGGAGGGTGCTTTTGGAGAAAACGCAGATGGAGCTGGATAACAGCGAAGCTCTGTGGCGGAATTGGTTGGGCTCTGTGAGCACACTCCAGGAGGTCTGTGCTGGAGCAGCCAGATTAAGGGTTTCAGAGTTTTTGTTTTCGCTGGCTCCACAAAGGGAATCTTGGATTGCCCCCTGCTTGGATAGTGATCACCTCATGCCACTGAGTTCACTGGGAGTTTTACCCACAGCATGGTTGTTAGGGCAGCTTCAAAAGTCCTTATCTGTTTCTCCAGTTAAGTGGGTGAAACTCTGACCCTGAGTTTTGAGGGCTTATTATTGTTATTTTTATTATTATTTTCTGCCTTGACAATGGCTAACAATGTTTACTATTGCTTTATAAACACAAAGCTGGTTACTAATGAGTAAAAGGGAGAGGTTTGCTGGAGTAGCCAGGGAGGAGGAGGTGGTTCTGTTATGACCTAAGTCCCGCAGATTTTCACATTCAAATGTCAGGGTGGTGGGCTGCTCTCCAGTGACCGTGGTCATGTTGGGATCTGAAGGAGCTTTGTTTCCCCGAACTCCAGGGAACGAGGAACGTCAGTCTGGTTCCACGGCCAAGCTTTGGGATTTGAGCTGAGCAATGTGTTTGTGCTTGTTTGGTAAAGGGGATTTATTGGAGATGCTGACCTGGGCCAAGTTCCTTCACTGAAATGGGGTTGACTGGGAGTTGATATCTTCATGGATTTCTGGGTGTTGTGGATTTATGGTGTTAACCACATGTGAAGCAGAGGAAAGGGAAGAGCGTGGATTTCGTAACTCTGAGGAGTTTAGCTGAAGGGGAAAATGGAGGAGTAAAATAAAATACACCATGGAGTACAAGACACTTTACAGCTCTCTGAGCTGCCTGCATTGATTCCAAACTTGCTCTTCAGGAGCCTGAAAAACTCTAGACAAGCCCAGGAAGCTGAACTGGAAATTTGAAAAGGAAATCATGATTAGGACTCATCTACAGCAAGAAATATCCTGATTAAGCTGGAGGAAGTTTCACAGCCAGAAGGTACCTTTTGTTGGTAACAAAACTGTTTGACCATAGCTCAGTATAAGAATCTCATGGCATTGCCTTCACAGGGAGAAAATTTGGGTTTTTTTTTAAAGTTACAACAGATTGAAAGAGGGAAGTAAATGGAAATTAGATGCCTAGGAATTAGTGGTGTCCTCCCTGCTCGTCTCCAGGATTTCCAGAGTCTGGAAAATGGGCCGTGCTTTTGTAGTTTATTAGTATCTGGGAAAAAGGAAATAAATTTCCAGGTTTTTCTTTAAGGAGCTGCACATTATGACACAAGCAGGACACGCAATCATGGTGACTGCTGTATCCTCAGGAATCCCTACTAAATTACTGCAAAAAATCCCAGAGACCTCAGGCAAACAAAGAAATCTTTGTGTCCTTGATGCCGTGCCAGTGTTGAGGGGTGGATTGGGATCTTACATTTATTGTGTTCTCGGGATCTATGGGTGATAACTTAGGCTTCAAAAAGCAGCGTCAAAATCCATCGGGATTGGAGTTCTGGATCTCACTGCTGAGGCACCAGAACCTGGAGTTATCAGAGCCTGATGTCAACGAGACTCCAAGAACACGTGGATCCCTCGAGAAGTTTCCTATCCTTCAATTCCCTGTTTCTCCTGACTATTCATGCAGCCAGCCCAGGCTGGGGAATGAACCAGCTTTCAAAGTAACCCAGAATAAAGCTGGGTTTAGCTGGCTGGTTTCTCCACTCCAGCTCGTCCTGGCCCATCCCAGGGGGTTGATGTGCAGCAGGGTCAGCTCAGTGAGAATGAAGGAAAACTTAGTTTAGGGTGACAGGGCTTCAGTCTCCTCTGATGAGGGCCAAGCTCCAGATTGTGTTTTAAGGGGCCAACGTTGTAGGCAGCACAAACCCAGTCCTGCTCTCAGCCCTTATTTTTTTCCTGGCAAGGCAGAGGAGGGGAACAGACCTGACAAGGAACATCCCGAGTTTAGGTGTCCAATACCTGCCTCACATGAACATGCAATTCCCTTCCTAGCACAAGCAGAAGGATGAAATAAATACTCTCTACCCATCTCCATCCTCCCCAGGAAGGATTCTGAAACACATCCAGCAGGAGCTGGGGCTGTTCCAGCTTCCCTGGGCTGTGTGTCCCGGGAAGCAGAGCTATGAGGCAATGCCCTGGGCTGGGAATTAATCCCAGCACGGCTGCTGAAAGCAAACAATGCAGAAGGAATCATCTGAGCTGCACATTGGCAGGCCTGAATCCCACTCCTGTTCTTAGGAAAATCACTGCATGCTGATGAAAGAATGAAATTCAACTCATGGCAAAAGGCACCATTGGGGTTGCGGGGAGGATTAGTGGTTTATTGAGGCAGAAAAAATTCCAAATTTTTTGCTGAGAAGATGTAAATGGGAGGGCAGGGAAAGGAGGAGTGGGGATGTGCCTGACAAAAGTGTTATTCTATGGGACACAGGGAATGGCTTCCCACTGGCACAGGGCAGGGCTGGGTGGGATATTGGGAAGGAATTCCTGGCTGGGAGGGTGGGCAGGCCCTGGCACAGGGTGCCCAGAGAAGCCTCTGGATCCCTGCAAGTGTCCAAGGCCAGGTTGGAGCAACCTGGGATAGTGCAAAGTGTCCCTGCCCATGGTCTTTAATGTCCCTTCCAACCCAAACCACTCTGGAATTCCATGATCCTATTTTAAAAAACCAAATAAACACCTTTTCTGTTTCTTGCTGAACTTTGTAGTCAGCAGGATTTCTGAAAGAATATAACTCTGAATGAAAACTACCAAGGTAAAATTTTTGGTAATATTTAAATAAGTGCCTCAGTCTCTAGAAATGATTTTTTGAAAGCAATTGTGACATTCTCCCCCTCCCCCCTTTTTTTTTATTCCCCAAAATTATTTTATACAATCCATTCTTGAAAGAAACACTTAGTGAGTATCCAGCAAAGTCTTAAATAGGAAGCCATGATGCAGCTGAGATGAATTAAAAAGTGAATTCATGCAGGTTAAAACATGGGAATTGCTCATGTAGATATTTCTAGGAAGGAGAGTGATCCCAGTGTTCTACAGCTCTGCCCTTGACACGTTCCTGGAAAAACTGGTGAGTGGTGAGGAAAGGTCATTTCTGAGAAGCTGTTAATGAGAGCTGAGTGTGTTGGGGATGGTTCATTAACACCCGTGGTTTAATTCATCCCACAGCCCAGTCCTGACAAACCCTCATCCCTCTAGCCTGACATTCCAGACATTATCTCCCACTTCACCAAACCTAACTGGGAGCAGAGCCCGTGGGAAGCTCCGTGTTCAGGGGATGCAGCTTCTCCTTCCAGCCCGAGCATGAAGGGTTCTTCTTTCCCTTTCCGTTTTTCCTTTTTCTTTTCATCTTTCTTTACCTTTCCCTTTCCATTTTTCCCTTTCCCTTTTCCTTTTTGTTCTTCTCCTCCTTTTCCTTTTTCCTTCTCCTTTCCATTTCCATTTTCTCCTTTCCCTTTCCATTTTTTCTTTTTTCTATTTATCTTCCTTTACCTTTCCCTTTTCCCTTTTCCTTTTTCCTTCTCCTTTTTCTTCTTCTCTTCCTTTTCCTTTTCCCTTCTTCCTTCTCCTTTCCCTTTCCATTTTCTCCTTTCCCTTCTTCCCTTTCCCTTTCAATCTTTTCCATTTTCCCCAAAATAACCCAGAGCCGAATTGTTTTGGATGCACTCATATTTCAATTTCTGCCTTCACTCTTGTACACAAAGCACCTTCTGAGGATAAAGACCCAACAACTCTCAGCCCAGCTCATTCCCAAGTGTTACCAACTCCTAAAAGCTGTTGAATTTTTACAGGATTTCTTTAAACTCTGTTTTTTATGACACTTGTTCTGGGTTGAAGATACTTTCCTGTATCCAGCTCTAAAAGAAGTGGCTCCTAATCCTGAATTTTCTGGTTTAGATCTGACAAGTTTCACGTTAATTCAACATTAAATATCTACTCTGATGTTACTCACAGCCTTAAAAGTCACTGAATAAATTTGTATTTTTATTATTTCACCACACAAAACTGAGTAAGTTCTAGGGAGGAGAAAACTTTTTTAAGAAGTTGTGTAAAAAGCTGAAATATATTGAATTCCTCAGGAATTACCTTTCCCAGGATGAGTGTGCTGGCAGGAAGGGTCCTGCATCAAAGCCTCGGATATTCCACAGACAGTAAAGTTAAGTTTGGTAAATTTGTATCACCAGCTTTTGGGGAAAGATGATTCATTCTGCTTTCATCACCCTGCTCTCAATTCGGGATATTGATTTATTTAATGGGATGCAGCTGCTGCTATTCAGGGACGAGAGGGAACGGAGTTTCTGGGATGACACTGCCAGTTTGGAAGCTTGGAAAATCCGCTCAAGTTGGCCTGGAAAAGACCTGGATCTGGTCTGCAAACCGCTGGATATCAAACTCCACTCACGTTCCACCAGGATGGAAGCACGAACATGAAAAAAAAATCAGAAAAATGGAATAAAACAGAAGGAAACAAAAATTAATCTAATTTTCACTGGGGGAATCCATTATGGCAATGATGACAAGGAATCTTTGATCATCAGTTTTTCTAAGGCTGAATTTGAATATTTTGAGGTCATGGCATGACAGAAAGGCTTGGGTTGGAAAGGACCTTAAAGATCCTCTCAATCCAAGACACCAAATTCAGGCTGAAGTTCCATCCTGCCTTTGGCCTGGATGCAGATCCCAGTTTGTCACTTGGATCAGCCACTTTGGGTTTGTGACAGTGCAAAGTTGGCCTAAAACTGTGAACTCATGGACATCCATCTTTAAATGCAGTAATTCGTACCCCACAAGGGCACTTTGGTGCTGTTTAAAAACTCCTCACACTGAGAAAAGAAATCTTTTTCACTTATTTCGTGAGAGCTGCAAGAATTCTTGTTTTACCTTTTCCTCTTCAAGTGGCAAGAAATACAATTTTCCATTTATTATCTCACTGTTATTTTTTTTTTCCACAGTGCCTGGAGTGGTGTTTAATAATATTTGCTCTTAGGCAAGATAAATATCAGAGGAATATTAATCAATTCTATTGTAAATAACAGGGAATTGTGTTTTCCATTCACAAGCTGCCGAAGCCTCGGGATGACTGGGAATGTTTAAGAGCAATTAGCTGGGTTATTTTGATCCATTTTTGACACTTTGGATGTGGTGTTGATTTAAAAGAACTCGAGTTCATGGATGTATTTGTACAATGGAATTAATTAATGTCGCTGGAGGGGATCGGTTTGCCTTTGGAATTGTTATTTAGGACTGGAGTGTTCTAATGGCTCTCAAGCTGGCAAGATTAAGGGAAGCACAGGCAGAGCGTGAAAAAACAAAGACAAATTAATACTATGAAAATAAAATGTGATCAGTCACAACCTGCCAAGCGCGTGAACAAAGCAAAGGGGAATTTTAATAAATGTGTAAAGAGGAGGTTGAGGCCACAGTCACGTAACAATGACTTTAATGGAGTGACGTTACCATGGGATAGGATATTCCATTTTATTTCATAATCAGAAAGATAAGAGAGGAAAACAGACTTCAAGAAAGAAGTAAAGGAAGGAGAATTCCAGCTCCATAAAAAACCCACACACCCCAGGATAATCTGGGAAGGAGACAGTGGCTCACAGGCACAGGAAATAAAGAAACATCTGAACCACAGGATGATTAGAAGAGGAAAGTGTGAGTTACCCACAGCCAGTAATTTACTCAGTATTTCCATCAGGCTGAAAAGCTGGAATTGCCTCCTTTGGAAACCCAGACCTCCAGCAGGTCGTTCCTTAGGGGAGATGCTGATTTGGCCCACCTAGAGGAGAAATTCCAACCATTATTTCCAAAGAAGATGGAATAATCCACACTCTATAAACCCGTTTCCAGCCCAGTTGTGCAAGCAGGAATTTCCAGGATTAGGAGGCAATGGCAGGAGCATGAGTTGGCACCCGGCTGGATGCTGCAATCGTGGAATTCCATGTGTGAGGCCATGCCAGAGACAGCAGCTGCCTTCCCCCGAGCCCACAGGATGGGAACTGTGCCCATGGATATAAGCAAACCCACAGCCCAGCCCTTCGCACAAGTGAGGAAATGGGTGACGGAGATCTCACACATCACACTAAAATAAATAAATTAAAAGTACCCAAAGAAAAGCTGATAAAATATTGAGTCATTAGGAAAAGACAGAAAGTTCATTTCCTCAGCAGCTGGAGCAGACAGTGGGAGGGAGGAGAGAAAATCCATGGGCAGGGGGTAGGAAATGAGTGCTGCAGACATGAGGGGACAACTTCAGCAATGCCTGCTGAGACTAATCCCAGAGTGTGATCACCAAATCCATCTCTCTGAGATTCAGGAGGAATTTACCCTCAAACTGCAAACACATCAGTGTGTGAGCTCATTTTTTGTGGAGCTGGAGGTTCTGCCCTTGAGCTGACCTGGTACAAGGACAGATTCCACCACCACCATATCAGTGTCCAGGGTGACAAGGTAATATTTGGATTATCCCTGTGGAGAATCCTTGGATTCAGCTACAAACTTTGGAATAGCACAAAGTGAGGAGTGGGGGAAGCTGGTGATGGCCTTGCTGGGAGACCAGGACATGGCACAGGCAGGGGTTTGTCCTGAACTGTGAACACCCTTTAAAATGAGACTTGCAGACATGAGGGGACATCTTCAGCAATGCCTGCTGAATCTAATCCCAGAGTGTTGTCACCAAATCCATCTCTCTGAATTCAGGAGGAATTTACCCTCCAACTGCAAACTCATCAATGTGTGAGCTCAGTTTTTGTGGAGCTGGAGGTTCTGCCCTTGAGCTGACCTGGTACAAGGACAGATTCCACCGCCAGCATGTCCAGGGTGACAAGGTAATATTTGAATTATCCCTGTGGAGAATTCCTGCATTCAGCTACAAACTTTGGAATAGCACAAAGTGAGGAGTGAAGGAACCTGGCGAGGGCCTTGCTGGGAGACCAGGACATGGCACAGGCAGGGGTTTGTCCTGAACTGTGAACATCCTTTAAAATGAGAGTTGTAGACACAGAGGGACAACTTCAGCAGTGCCTGCAGAGACTAATCCCAGTGTGTGATCACCAAATCCATCTCTCTGAATGCAGGAGGAATCCACCCTCCAGCTGCACAGCAGATGAATTTGGTGCTTGGTTTTCATGAAGCCAGAGGTCCTTGTCTGACTAAGGACAGATTCCACCACCACCATATCAGTGTCCAGGGTGACAATTTAATATTTGGATTATCCCTGTGGAGAATCCCTGCATTCAGCTACAAACTTCAGAATAAGACCCAAAATGAGGAGTGAAGGAACCTGGTGATGATCTCCTGGAGGACCAGCCCAGGACATGGCAACAGGGAGAGGTTTGTCCTCCAAATCATCCTTTTCCAGACCTAGGTGACATTGTCCAGCTGGGATTCACAGTGAGGGTGGACACCTTGTCCCACAGTGGGCACAGGAAGAGGACAGCTGGTCTTTGGCTGGTTTTTGTGGAAGGAGCTGCTGGCAGAGCTGGAATTCTGCATCCCAAGGCATTGGAAGGTGTGAGGCTCAAGGAATCCTGAGGAAAAAAAGGAAGAGAGAGCCTGAACAGGCAGCTGCTGGAGCTTCAGGGATCTTCCCTTTTCCCTGCACTCCAGACTCTTTCTGGTTTTCCCACAGCTGTGTTTTTATGGTTGGACTCGATGATCCTAAAGGTTTCTCCCAACCTTGGTGATTCTGGATTGCTCTGCCAAAAACAGCCAAGGAGTTCAGTGCCCTGCAGCTTTTCCCAAGTGCAGAGTTTAGGGAGGAATGATGGAGGGCTGGGCTATCCAGTTCCATCCTGGGGCTAAGAAATTCCTTTTTTAATCCATCCACCAGGAATATCGATCAGGAACAACACATCAAGAACACAGAGCAGGAGACATTTGGGTGATGGCTAAAACAACCAAAAATTTAAAAGTATTCACGGACTTGTCTAAATTTTCTCAATTATCATTCCCAAAATATCGTTTTCTCAATTTTTAATCCCTGAACTCATGGCAATATTTTGCTTCTGAGAACTCCCAACCTGCCTATGCACAGCTTAGGGGATGAAAGGAATTGTTATGATTCCTTTCTCAGAAGTAATTATTCCTTGCATTTTATTTATGCCTTTGTAGGCATAAATAATTATCTCTACTATTTCACATATGGGAGGACTTCTTAGAATTCCCCATTTCTAAAGCTTGGGAGCTTACAGGAATATTTATTCCCCCAAACAGCTTGAACAGAGAGTCTTTTCCCCAAAAATTGTCTCCACGAGCTTGAATGGTCACCAGTGATTCAACTCCAACCTTCCTTTCCCCACTGTGAAAATAATGAATATAAAATGCTTTAAAGATTCCTGCAATGTAAATCCCAGATGTTTCATGCACCTCTGCCAGGCAGCAATATTTTTATTTTTATAGATATAAAAACATAATATACGTTATATAAATATACATCACATTAGGCCTGCCAAATCCCATTGGATACTTTCATTTTGGATGCATTTTCCTGCTTAAGGCATCTTCTTGTCAAAGCCATTTGAAGTGAAAGAGGTGTTTTGAAAAACCTGACTTAATTCTAAAGGACACTTCTCCAGCAGCAAGTAAATATCTATAACATAATATTTTGATAGATAGATGATATATAAAGGAAGAAATAATATCTAATGCATATTGTGAAAGGACATAATTTATAACCTCTGGTTATTTGGTGTCTGTTTAATACCCAAGGAACAAATCTCACATCTCCCACCTGTGCTCCTAAAGGCCCAAATTCCGCTCATCTGCCCCTTTGCACACATTAATTCTGCACTTGAACATTGATATTTTCATAAACCCCCCCTCCCCAAGCTGTTGCAGTTGGCTTTGCCCTGGCTGGGTTGAGCTGCGAGTTGTTTTTCATTTGCAGAGTTTCTTGGCAGTCCTTGGAGCCTGTTTGTCTTGGCATCCCCCTACCCCATTACCTATTCCCCGGCACCACGGGCTGCACGCTCTGTTCGCAGCATTTTCTGCTTTTTCTGCTTTTTCACTGGGTTTCTGTCATTTCAAAATGGAAACACAGAAGACACTTGTTGATTTTTACATCTATTTTATGCCCATCCAGTCTCTACATCTCAAATGTTGATAGGTTCAACTCTTTTTTCTCCAGAGCAACTGTCACTGTAGGACTTCAAATATTTGCGCTTGGCAAAGGTTCAGGTTCTTTATGAGTGAATCCATTCTTCTCTGCTCACATCTGCTCTTAATAATCCCAAATGTTTGGGGTTTGTTCGGCTTCCACACGGAGGTTTTTGTTTGTTTTTTTTCCTAAACCAAAGCACCGCTGCACACAATGGTCAATTCTTGTCCCTCCTTGATGTTGCTGATAAAAAATGGGAATCGGTTTCGAGGAGAATTCGACCACAAGGCAAAGGAGAGAAGGTTTAAAAATATTTACTTCGGAGAGAAAATCTTTTCTGAAAAATTAACTTAACCCCGGGACAATAAATAGTAACATCATTGGCCAAGAAGTTCTCACGTTATCAAATTCTTCTAAAATTGCATCATCTGAAGCCTATAAGGGACCGAAAAAGTTGGGAAATACCATAAAAAAATTCTCCTTCTTTCCTTAATTACAACAAATGTGTGAAAAATTCAGAAATCTTGTGTCTAAACAACAAAATATCCATGAATATCCATACAGGAGCTTTTACAACAAGAAATCCACAAACAGTGATTTTTCTTGTTAGTCTAAACCACAAATGTAAATATTTCATCAATTCTTTCCCAAAAAAACACCATTTCTGCAGCACTTTTGGCTTTCACTGGAGCACAGTCATCCAAGCAAGGAGAGCTTGGAAAAGCAGGTGGATAAATCCAGTCAGGGCTGCCAAACCTCACGGGATTCTTTGACTCTGGCTGCATTTTCCTGCTTAGAGCATCTTCTTATCCAAGCAAAAAAAAAGGTGTTTTAAAAACCCGATTTGTTGTTTTCAGGGGGGATTTCACCAGCAGCAAACATCCAAACATTGTGTGGGAGCAGAAGTGACTCAGCCCTGCCCTGAAAGGGCCCAGCCTTTGGTTGGAGCTCCGTGTTCCATTCTTGGCACGGCCCCTCCAGAAGGATCTCAGGACACCTGGGAAAGGAGCAGGGGCAGCAGCCAGAACGAGCCCAGAGGTTGGAAAATGTGAGCTGCAGGAGGGATGGAAAGGGCAGCCTGGTGGTTTTTTAAGGAGACCAAAAACTAAGAGACGATTAAAAGTTGCAACATCATTTTCCTGCCGTGAAGAGGCACTAAAAAAATTCGTTTAATTGCTAAAGAGAAAAATAAAACAAAGAAACAAGCTGAAGTTGCAGCAGAACAGATTGAGTTAATTCAAGATGTTACGGGAAAGGAAGGTTTGAGGATCCAGCAGGAATAATTCATGCCATGATAACTATTTCTGCCATTTGGGATCTCAGGGCTCCTCAGGGGGTCCTGGGACAACCCTTCAACTCGTACCTCAGTTTATGGAAAAAAAGCTTAAAATAAAATCAAATTGGTTTCAAACGGGATAAAGATAAGATAGGTGGAAGTGGCCTCTTTTTAAAGAACATCAAGTCCAAGTTCCTGCTCAAATATCCAGAATAAATCAGGTGTTCTTCTTGTTTGGCTGTTCTAAAACTTACCTCAGCTTCTGGTTTGAAATTATCTTCAGCTTTTCAGCCTAAATTTAACTTGGGATGAGATGGGTTTATTTATATGGGATAATTTGATTGTCAAGCTTTTTCCTCTCTTTAGGTTAAATAGCTCTTCATCCATTCCCAGGTTTCCCTCACTGTAAATTCAGAAAGTAAATTAAATTCACAGCAGCTGTTTCTAGGGTTTTTTTCTCATAAGAAAAAAACTAACCTTAATTCTCCCACCTCCTCCTTTCCCTGCACTCCTTTTCCTGCACTTCCCTCCAAGTAATTTTTTTTTGAATGAGATTACAGACAGTTTTTTCTTAAAAAAAAAATAAAATCCTAATGAAAGGCTTTTCACTGCATTCCTTCCATTTAAATCCATCATTTTTGGGATTGTTCTCAAGATCATTCTCAAAGCCATGAATGATGCAACTGTAATGTATTCTGCACTGCCAATAGTAAGATATGAATACAAAATCTAAAATCTATAATTCGTCTATAAATACTCTCCCCTGTGTATATAAATGGAAGATGAAAAATAAAGTTTAGGTGCTTGATATTTAAATTAATGCAAAGAGATTCATGACCCACATACGCATATTTTTTAAAAAAATCCTTCATCCTCAGTGGCTCATTCATTAAGCTCCTGTGTGGGGTTTTTTTTCTCTCTTTTATCACCGTGGGTGTCACACCAGTTTGGGAATCACCGAGTTCAGGGTTCACTTTGAGCCCTGGTGAAACCCAGAGGAAAAAACTTTCAAACTATTTCTTGATGAGGAAAGAGTTAAGGAAAAAGTTAAGGCAAGAGTTAACAAAGTCACGTCTCCCCCTCCAATTTATATGAGATTTGGCTGGGATATATTTCAATGTGGGAAACTTGGAAGGAAGCTGAAGAGTGTCAGCTGGCTGCTGCGTCCAGCTGGGGAATGTCTTCCTGCTGCTGAGAGGTTCTGCCGGGATTTGCAGGTAGAAACTTTCCTTTGCAGCTCCCTGGGGAGGGCAGGCCTGGAGGTGGGAAACTTCACTGGCACTGCAAAACACTCATGGTTCACTATAAATCCTGTGCTGAGCCCTGCAGGGCTTTTTCCTGGATCACTGAGGCTGGAAAATCCCTCCAGGATCATCCAAGCTGTGCCCAGCTCATCCCCAGCCCGGAGAGCTGAGTGCCACCTCCAAGTGTTGCCTTTTTCCCAACCTGGAAATGAAAGTGGGAATAATTTTAGTGAGGAGGCAATAGAAAAGTGGATCTTTATTTGAAGGCCTTCAGGGGTAGTTATGGAAGGATGTCCACAAAAGCCGTGTGGTATGTTTTTGTAGGTTTTAGGAAATTAGCATAATTGATAAAAAGCGGCAATTAGTCCATCAAGGGAATCAATTTCACCTCTGACTGTAAAAAAATCTCTCAGCAACTCCCTGACACAAGGGACAGGAGGAGAGGGAACGGCCTCAGGCTGGGCCAGGGGAGGTCAGGGTGGACAGCAGCAGGAATTTCCTCATGGAAAGGGAGCTCAGGGATTGGAAGTGCCCAGGGAGGTTTGGAGTGCCCATCCCTGGAGGTGTCCCAGGAATTCCTGGAGGTGGCATTTGGGGACAAGGTGGGCATCAGGCACAGCTGGGACTCCATGGGCTGGAAGAACTTTTCCAGGCTCAGTATTGGACTCCATGGGCTGGAAGGACTTTTCCAGGCTCAGTATTGGACTCCATGGCCTGGAAGGATTTTCCAGGCTCAGTATTGGACTCCATGGGCTGGAAGAACTTTTCCAGGCGCAGTATTGGACTCCATGGGCTGGAAGAACTTTTCCAGGCTCAGTATTGGACTCCATGGGCTGGAAGAACTTTTCCAGGCTCAGTATTTCTGGGATTTTTCAGCATTCACCTCTTGAGGGCTGGAGTGATGAAGAACCTTCCTCAGTGGTACAAATCATCCGTGCTAAAATATCTGTGAGTAGGCACAGGCACCTCCACCCTTCCCTTTTCATGGATCTCATTCATTTGATTGTCTGCATGCTCATGAGCACATCCCTGCCTGCAGCTCCTGACTCAGAAATTAACCCTCAGAACTGGAGGGCAGAGTTTTCCAAGGGCTGCTGGCGAGTGTGGAGCCCTGGACCATTTTTCCATCCCCTCATCTTTCCCCCTTTCTCCTGTCCCACTCATCCACGCGGAGCAGCTGCAGGATTCCCTGGCAGCCAGAAGGGAAGGCAGGCAGACAGCTGTCACGCTGTGATTCAGCCCCTAAACCGTGGTTTGGAGGGGAAGTTTGGAGCTTGGTTTCCCACTCGCAGAACAAAGAGCAGCTGCTTTTGACACTCGCAGCTCTGTGCTGCTGAGGGAGTTCGATTTGCAATCACAGATGCCATGTAGGGAGACTGAATCCAAACAATCACTGCAAAATACTCTGTGCCGACTCCTTTTCATTGATCAGATCGCCGTGAAAATAAAACCACTGTGAAAATGAATCCACCACGAAAAGAAACCCAAATTCTCTATAAAAGGAGGGAATGTTTAAATGAGGATGAGGGGGAGCGTGTGGGGGATCTCTTGGATGCTGTAAATGGTGTGGCTGGGAAGACTCTCAGCAGATAGGCTGGCTCCTGGGTTTATTGTATGGAATCTGAGTGCTGAGGAGTGAACAGAGCTCAGCCTGGGCAGATAGGCTGGCTCCTGGGTTTATTGTATGGAATGTGAGTGAACAGTGAACAGAGCTCAGCCTGGGCAGATAGGCTGGCTCCTGGGTTTATTGTATAGAATCTGAGTGCTGAGCAGTGAACAGAGCTTGGCTTGGGCAGATAGGCTGGCTCCTGGGTTTATTGTATGGAATCTGGGTGCTGAGGAGTGAACAGAGCTCAGCCCGGGAAGATAGACTGGCTCCTGGGTTTAGCTCGGTTTGGGCAGATAGGCTGGATCCCGGGTTTATTGTATGGAATCTGAGTGCTGAGGAGTGAACAGGGCTCGGTTTGGGCAGATAGGCTGGCTCCTGGGTTTATTGTATGAAATCTGAGTGTTGAGGAGTGAACAAAGCTTGGCTTGGGCAGTGTCTGTGTGTGCTGCAGCTCCGAGGGCCGGGACGGATCAGCTCCGAGGGCCGGGACGGATCAGCTCCGAGGGCCGGGACGGATCAGCTCCGAGGNCGGGATGGATCAGCTCCGAGGGACGGGATAGATCAGCTCCGAGGGCCGGGATGGATCAGCTCCGAGGGCCGGGATGGATCAGCTCCGAGGGCCGGGATGGATTCTTGGCCAGGCTGGGCAGGAGCAGAGCCAGCCGTGAGTCACCCGGGCCGCTGCAGACAGCCCAGCAGCCGGGGAAGGAGCGCAGCAGCACAATTGGAGCAGCCCCGCTGACCTCAGAGCCGAGCTCTATTTAAGATCTGGCTCCCAGATGTTGCGGGAGGATCGCGGCAGCTGCAGAGGCAGCCCCGGAGTGTGAGAGCCGGGAACCATCCCAGCCCCTCGCTGCCCCGGAGATGATCGCGCTGCTTTTCCTCTCCGCCCTGCTGTGGGACCAGGCTGGAGCCTGGGGCTTCAAGGATGGAGTGCTGCACAACTCCATCTGGTTAGGTAAGAGAAAACTTCCTTACCGCCCGTCGGTTCTCGCTGTGTTTGTCCAGCAGGGGAAGGATGAGCACCCAGCGCTGCCAAACCGAGCTGCGCCTTGGTATCTGCCAAATTCCGCACCGAAATTTATTGAAATCGCTTTGCCTCAGTGGTGACTGTCCCTTTTTTACCAGCTCGCTGTTCGTACAGTTTCACTGAACTGCAGGAAAAGGTAATTACAGAACATTTCATCCGAAGGTATTTCCCTGCAGCAGGAGGTAAAGTGAAAACTGTGTTCATTAAATAACAGCAGCTTTGTTTTGAGGGAGAACGAGCCCGAAAAGCGACTTTTGCCAAAGGAATGAATTATTTCTGCCTGAACATACTTCCCATGCCTGGGGTCCTGCATGTGAAACTAAATGATCTGGAAATAATAGTGATAATATTTTCTGGAAACGTGCAGAAAGTTGGGCCATTGGTTCCTTCACACCATTCAGCAGCACAGAGGAGATTTCAAAAGGGCGAGACAGAAATGCTGTGGGAATGGTTTTTTGTACCTCAAGTGGGCTTCAAGAGCTCTGAGGGTTCTTTTACAGCTCGTTGTAATTATCCAGTGCAGCAGAGAACTGACTCGGGATGGAGCCTGGCAGAGGATGCCAAAATAAAATAAAGGCACTGTACAGAGCTGTTTGTTTTCCAGGCAAACTCTCACAAATCCTTCATGCCCTGGAGCATGCCGTGTGTTTCCCCGAGGATTTTCAGGAATCCCTGGAGCTGCCTGTGCTCAGGTGGCTCATGAGCCCCTCTCAGAGGAGCCTGCAAAGCGCCAGGAGCACAAACCAGGCACAGAAAGGAACTTTTCCATTTGGCTGCACGTTTTTAACGACTTCCCTTTCCCCACCTCGCCCCCCAAAACCTTCCTGTCGTGCCTCACAATTCCTGAGGGTGCTCAGGTGGGGAGAGCCCGAGAAAGAGCAGCTTGGCAGCTCCAGGCTCCACCTCTGCTGTGGAGAGATTTGGGGTAAACAAATTTGGGGTAACAGAGATCATTTGAGCAGAAAAATTACCAGCAGAAAGAAATTATCTCTGTTACCCCAGAAAAATTTGGGGTTAACGGAGATCGTTTGAGCAGTTTCATGAATTGGAGCCCAGTGGAAGGAAAAATCTTTTAAATGGTTTAAAATGGAGCAAGTGTGTGCTAATTGGAATGCATCATAAAATTCTGTTTGGCTACACCTCTAAGCATTTACCAGGAGAGTAAATAAAAATAAACCAGGGGGTAAAAAAAACCC
Source organism: Cyanoderma ruficeps (assembly GCA_008694505.1). Lineage (NCBI taxonomy): Eukaryota > Metazoa > Chordata > Aves > Passeriformes > Timaliidae > Cyanoderma > Cyanoderma ruficeps. The sequence goes on along the minus strand of VZDJ01000019.1, from coordinate 1,540,403 downwards.
CCGATGGTTTCCTTTAAATAAACAAACCAAAACAGAAATGCACCATCCTGTGTAAGTAGAGCAATAACATTATTGAAATGAACCTCAGGGTGCAGTTAATTGAATTACCAATGGAATTCAGTGACTCTGTATATAAATGAAGGTAAAATTGGCAAATTTGCAGCCGTCCAGTTCATGCTTCTTTGCATTTAAAATAAAATAACTTGAATAGTAAAAGAGATCACCCCAATCTCAGCCTCACTGTGCTGGAGCGTCAGTGGAATAAAACCTGGGGATGCACAGTGACATCAGAGCTTTGTTTTTCTCCTCTTCTGATTGAGAACCAAACTCAAAATTCAGGAAAATTTCCATTTTACCTTNCATTAATTATCCACACACACATATATATATTTATATATAAAATCTTGAATTTCTGTCACTCAACACTCCTGGCTTTTACCTTTTTCCTCGTCACAAAACCTCTCTTGCTTCTCAGCCGGTGCTGTCACCTCCTTGGAGATGGTGCCACTGGAATTTTGGTGCTGCTCGTTGTTGTCACCAGGGATTTACTGTCACCTCTGGGGTGAGGTCGGCACAGTGATGCCCAGATTTGCTCCCAGGCTCTCTCCAGTGCCAGTTCTCAGTGCTGTGGGGTTTTCCAGGCCAATTCTAATCCCTTTCCCATTCCGTGGGTTGGGGGGTTTAGGGGCTGCACTGACCCCGTTGGTGAAGTTCTCTGAGTAGCAGAGGCCAGTGCCAGAAGCTCCACGTGGTCACCCTGTGCTTAAAAGTGAAATATTCCTCTTCATTTAGCATTTCTCGGTGGTTTCATGGACATTGCAGGTACTTTATTGGCCACATTTCAGGCTGCTCATGTTTGTGGGTCGCATTTCAGCCTCTCCTGCTGCTGTGGGGGACTGAGGGTCACTGTCCTGGCAGGATCCCGCTGGCTCCGGGCTCCAAGGAGGCATTTTAGGAAGAGGGAGTTGGAACAAAGGTGTCCTGGCAGCTGTGGAACCCATGGCTCTGTGGCACGTGTTTGTGCTTGCCAGAAAAATCGACATTTCCTGCAGGTTTATCTGCAGGGCCACGAGCTCACCTCCAGAAACAGCAATTGGCAAATAGCAAATAGCATTTGCCTGGGAATATGCACAGGGAATTACATCCACAGACATCAATATGGAAATGAAGAGTTAACCCTGCTCTGACCTGGGTCTGTGTTTGATCATGGCTTTATCTGCCTGCACAGCCCCACGTGGAATTAAGGAGCGAGGGGAGGGGAAAAAAAATTGCCAGTGCAAGATCCCATCAGTTAATTAGGATTTTCTGTCAGGCAATGCTGTGTCATTAATTGGGACACCCAGGGCCAGCAGCAGCTCTCAGAGCTGGGGGAGGACGTGTGTGTGTGGTCTGTTTTTTCCAGAGGCTGTTTTTCCACGCTGCAGAGGGATAAAAGAGATAAAAGCCGGTTGCTCCTCGCAGGGTGGTGCTGCCGTTGGTTTCAGCCTTGCAGATTCTGAATATCCCGGCAATATTCTGGCAAATCCGCTGCCTGCCCACAGTGACATGCCAGCAATAAGTGAGGGGACATTCCTTTAGAGGGGTGAGATCTGAAAACAACATTGCCAGGTGAAAAAAAACCCCAAAAAACCAACTGAAAACGGTGAGTTTGTAGTGGCAGCTCTGAGAGCTCAAGGAACACCATCAGTGGTTTCCAACAACCTTCCAGCTGCTTTCCCTGGGCTCTGCAGGGATCAATCATGTGGATTCCAGGCTGTCCCCTGAGCTGGCTCCTGAGGGATTCAGGGATTTACCTGCCCTGCATTCCCAATCCAACCCAACATTCCCAACTCTGCACACACACTGAGCTGGTTCCTGAGGGATTCAGGGATTTACCTGCCCCTGCATTCCCAATCCAACCCAACATTCCCAACTCTGCACACACACACCGAGCTGGTTCCTCTTGATTTCTCCTGAGCTTAGCCGTGACAGGCTATGGAGTGACTGAAAAGTGATACTTCCTACGAATTAAATTCTTCATTAAAATGGAGATTTTGTAACAGAACACTCCAGGATCCCCCAGCTGGGGGTTGTTATGGCTGATGGAGCTGCTCCTTCAGGGAGATTTTTCCACGGAGGAGCTTTTCTCCCGTGCCCATGCCAGTGATATTCCCAGGGATGCTGCAGAAAGAGGCTCTCCCTCTCCTGAGACTCTTGTCAGCATTCTAATTTATTTCTCTGGGCACAAGGCCAGCCACTGCAGGTCCAAAAACCACCCTGGCGAACGTCATCCCGCGTCTATTAAGGGCTCTCACCATTCCTAACCACAATTCAGTGGCTTTTCTTTAAAAAAAAACCTCCCCTGACCCAGCCAAAAAGCGCTCGCTCCAAGCGTGTCCCTAGAAAACACATCCTTTATTTCCCTGCTACAAATAACTACTGTGAAATCCCTCCCTGCTTTCCATCTTCCCTCAGTCACGTTGGCCGGGCAAGAGCTGCAAACAGCCATTCCTCTCAGGTTATGCTGAATATAAGCACAATTATACAAAGCTAAAGAAAAAAAGCCCCTTCAGGTTAGAAATGCAGCTTGGTGCTGAGACAGATTTCCGTGCATATGGCACCAGACAAGTCAAACATGCAAAGATTGTAAAACTTGCAGCAGCGCCGGCGGTTTCTGGGTTTCCTCGGAAAGCTGTTTGAGCTGGGACTTGCCACAGCAAAGTAAAAAAAAAAAAAAATAGGGGGAAAAAATAAGGAAGAAAGTGCTTTAATTTTCTGTGCAGCAGAAATGTCAGCCAGCAATTGTTCTGGTCCTGCCCTTCGTGACACACGCTCAGATATTTTTATTTCACATTTCCCCCCCTTTTAATTTCTGCCTCTCCTCTATCCAAGTAGCTGTGATTTCACTTCTTTGGAGGTTCAAAACAAAGCTCTGATTCATCTTCCAAAGGCTCTTGGAGTTGCGGGCAGAAGGATGCTGTGATAGGGCTCCAGGAGGAGTTTCCCCTGAGTCAGAGAGAGCTGGGGATGCTGATTCCACATCGTTCCTGCCCTCCAGGCATCCTGGGGGAGCCTGCCCAGCTTTTGGTGATTTTCTGTTGGTCACAAACTCTCCGAGCACCGGCTGGCCCCGGTCTGAACTTCCACAACATCAAATCTTCCCTTGGGGTGTCGCGCTGATGCCTTTTTGGGCTACCTAAACCAGAGGCCAGACAGAATTCAGGGAATAAAAAGCAGTTGTATTTATTGAAGGGCCTGCAGGTACATTTCAGGCAGATGAAACCCACCAGGGGCTGCACCAAAATGGACAATGGTCACGGGCTTTGACACTTTGATAAGTTTGGTCCTTTTTCATATTGGGGATTAATCTTCCAGTTCCAGCTTCAGGGAATTAAGTCGTTTACCCCAAGTTTGCTGCCCCCAACTCACTTTTGTTTCCATCTCTGGGGGCCTGAGGCAGTGAGGGGTCCTTGATCCCCAGGCCTGGAGAGGAATTGTTGTGTCTGAGCAGAATGGGGGAGCAGCAGCTCCCACTGAGTGTGGGGTTTGGAGTCCTACACTAAAGAACTGCAGGATTATAAACAGGTGAAAAACAGAAAAGCTGAAATCCTGAGGCATCAAACACATCCCTTTGGGTGTCACTCATCCCTTTGGGTGTCACACACATCCCTTGGGTGTCACACACATCCCCTTGGGTGTCACACATCCCTTTGGGTGTCACACTCATCCCCTTGGGTGTCACACTCATCCCCTTGGGTGTCACACATCCCTTTGGGTGTCACACTCATCCCATTGGGTGTCACACATCCCTTTGGGTGTCACACATCCCTTTGGATGTCACACTCATGCCCATGTATCCCATGTGTCCCCGTGTGTCCCATGTGTCTCCCTGTGTCCCCCTGTGTCCCTGTATGTCCCTGTATGTTCCGTGTGTCCCCGTGTCCCCCTGTGTCCCCCTGTGTCCCCCTGTGTCCCCGTGTGTCCCCGTGTGTCCCCGTGTCCCGGCAGAGCGAGCGGCGGGGGTGTATCACCGCGAGTCGCGCTCCGGCAAGTACCGTCTGACGTTCGCGGAGGCCAAGGCCGTGTGCGAGTACGAGGGAGGACACCTGGCCACCTTCCAGCAGCTGGAGGCCGCGCGCAGGATAGGTCTGGACACGGCCGGGGCACTCTGGGCTCCTTCTGAGGGGGTTGGTGGCGCGTTGGCCTCTCTGCTTGTGGGGAGCTCCGGGGCGGAGGGTTTGTGGGTTTTGGGGGGTTTTGGCCCAAGCTGCCAAGCTGGTAACGGAGCATGGTGAGTGTCCCCACCCTGCCAGCCAGGAATTCCCAGTTCCCAATCTCCCCCCCAGCCCTGCCCTCTGGCAGTGGGAAGCCATTCCCTGTGTCCTGTCCCTCCCTGCCTTGTCCCCAGTCCCTCTCCAGCTCTCCTGGAGCCCCTTCAGGCCCTGCCAGGGGCTCTGAGCTCTCCCTGTGTCCTTCCCTTCTCCAGGGGAACATTCCCAGCTCTCCCTGGAGCCTTCCCTTCTCCAGGGGAACATTCCCAGCTCTCCCTGTGTCCTTCCCTTCTCCAGGGGAACATTCCCAGCTCTCCCTGTGTCCTTCCCTTTCTCCAGGTGAACATTCCCAGTGCTCCCAGCCTGGCTCCAGCCCTGGGAGCATCTCCCTGACCTCCTCTGACCTCGCTCCAACCACTCAACATCTTTTTTTTTTTTGCATTAAGATATTTCCTCTGCAAGGGAATGAATGCTGTGCTTGGAGTGAGAAGTGGAGCTGAGTGAGGGGTGCCCCGTTATTTCCAGCTGATTCCTAAGAGCTTCCTCATTCATTCAGAGCGCTGGGAAAACAATGGAAAATATCCTCCACTCCAGACGTTTTTTCACTCTGCTGTTGAGTCAGAAGCTGGCTCCCAGCACCAGCACATGTGAAAAGGGCACTTTTGTTTCATCTGAGCCCTAAGATGCCACAAATATGTTCCAGTTCCTCTCCGTGAAAACATTGGATGGGTTTCCACCAGAGGGTGAACAACATTGCATTCTTTGGCTTTTGGTGTTAAGTTCTCAGCCACAAAATGCATTAACGGGATCTTTTTGCTTGGCAAGAAATCCTCGAGGCATTTCAGGTATTTAAATTCAACTTGGAAGTGCTTTAAGCAAATACTTGGGGATTTTAGCTGTCTGTAGTATTTCCCTGTAGTATTTTGTGTATTTTTAGAACTTACTGCTGAGAACTCTTGAGGCGGGATTGAGTAAATTTGTGTGACTTCAAAAGGGAAATAGAGAACACCCTTGGAAAACTCATCCAATGGTCAATTTGATTACAAGTGCTGGTAGAGCACTTAAAACCGACTGTGCAGCGCATCTGCGTTTGATTTGGGGCTTCAGATGAAGAACCAGCAATCCCATTGTGGAGAACACGATTCAGTTTTATCCCCTGCACTTAAAATTATCCTCTCGACGCTCCTGTGTAGCCCAATTTCCATCAGGCCCATCACACCCAGGTCAGGCAGCCGTCACCTCGAGTCCGACTTTGCTGAACAGGAGCAGCCCAGGATGGATCAGACCCACGTCTCCTTCCCCCTCTGCTGCAGGTTTCCACGTGTGTGCCGCCGGCTGGATGGCAAAGGGCAGGGTTGGCTATCCCATCGTGAAGGCTGGAGCCAACTGCGGCTTCGGCAAGACGGGAATTGTTGACTACGGAATTCGCCTCAACAGGAGCGAGAGGTGGGACGCCTACTGCTACAACCCCAATGGTGAGCACCAACAACCACGGGGCCTGTCCTCTTTAATCCTCTTTTATCCTCTTTTATCCTCTTTTATCTTCTTTTATCATCTTTTCTCCCCTTTTGTCCCCTTTTGCATTTAGCCCACAGTTTCTCGGAATAATCTCAGGGCTTTCTGCCCATAATTAGAGGTATTCTGCCTGCAACAGGTTAAATTTAGTGTTAACCCTTCTTTTTTTTGTGGCTGAGATAGAACAGCTTGGCAAACTGTTCTGTCTGGGACTGGCGTTCTTAGGAGTTTTGTCCTAGGGAGGAATTGTTCCCTGGGAGAGTGGGGAGGGGCTGGGATGGAATTCCCTGGAAGTGGCCAAGGCCAGGCTGGAGCGATCTGGGATAGTGGAAATTGTCCCAGCCCATGGCAGGGGTGGGATGGGATGAGTTTTAACATCCCTTCCACTCCAAACCATCCTGTAATTCCATGAGTGAAATTCCCACCAGCTCTCAGCAGCGCTTTGGGTGTAATTAGACGAGGAAAAGTGGATCTCCAGAGCAGATCATGACTGACATGATCCTCCAAACACCACTGCCAAGAACCTCAGCACAGACATCTCCCCATCCCCTCCACACTGCCCTGCAGGTGACTGCCCTTCTCACAAGGCACCACGGGGACAGGGACACTCCAGCTGGGTGTCCCTTCAGCGCTCAGGGGACGTGGAAAACGTGGCACCAGGAAGGAAAGCAAAGCTGAGCTTGGCTCTGCTGCTGCTCCCAGCGCTCAGCCCTGCCTGGCAGAGCCGGACCCAGGCTGGGCCATGACGTCTGCACAGCTGTGCACATTTTGTTTGTGCTCCCAGGGCTGGGGCTTGTTTATGCTGCTCAAATATCTCCGTGGGGTGGGGGGCCATTCCCAGATGTTCCACACACAAAGAGCTGCAGGGAGACTCCTGCCCTCGGAATTTCTGCATGAGGCCGTGTCCTTTGTCAGCCTCTGCTCTGGGCCACGGGGAGCTGCTGGCCAGTTTGGGCAGAGAACACAAAAAAAAAAAAAAAGGAAACCAGAGCTGCCAAAACTGCACAGGCAGGGATTTGTGTGGAGCCTCCAGCAGTGCAGGGATTTGTGTGGAGCCTGGCAGGGCTGTCTGCAGGTGGGACAGACACAAAGCGCTGACAGAACGGAGCCTGTGCCCTGCTCCAGGGGGCCAAAGGTGGCAAGAGGAGCTGGTGGGACTGTTTGGGTGTTTGAAGTGTTCATCCCACCTAGCAGTGATCATGGAATGATGGAATCGTGGCATGGGTAGGGTTGGAAGGGATCTTAAAGCCATCCAGTGCCACCCCTGCCATGGGCAGGGACATTTCCACTGTCCCAGGCTGCTCTGAGTCCTGTCCAGCCTGGCCTGGGACACTGCCAGGGATCCAGGGGCAGCCACAGCAAATCTGGGAATTCCAGCCCAGCCAGGAATTCCCAATTCCCAATCTCCCCCCCAGCCCTGCCCTCTGGCACTGGGAAGCCATTCCCTGTGTCCTGTCCCTCCCTGCCTTGTCCCCAGTCCCTCTCCAGCTCTCCTGGAGCCCCTTCAGGCCCTGCCAGGGGCTCTGAGCTCTCCCTGTGTCCTTCCCTTCTCCAGGGGAACATTCCCAGCTCTCCCTGGAGCCTTCCCTTCTCCAGGGGAACATTCCCAGCTCTCCCAGCCTGGCTCCAGAGGGTCTCCAGCCCTGGAGCAGCTCCGTGTCCTCCTCTGGACTCTCTCCAAGAGTTCCATGTCTCTGTGGTGCTGCAGCCCCTGAGCTGGAGCTCTGCAGTGGAGCTGAGCTGGGAAGTTCTGAGCTCATGGAGAATTTACAAACTCCGGGGGTAAATCCTTCTTAGAGCTCCTAATTCCTGTGCCCTGGATACCCTGACACAGCTCCAAACTGGGCTAAATCCTAAATTCAGGCAGGAACTCCCAGTTTGACCAGCCCCAGTGCCAGGGAGCTGGCAAAGTGTCCAAATGGCCACCGGATCAAACCAGGAGTGTTTTTATCCCCAAGGGAACACAGAGCGGCAGGAACACAACGCCAGGTATGTGATCACCAGCTGGGTTTTGTAGAAGACAAGCTCACAAGAGGTTTTTGAAGAAGAAAGGATCAATCTGAGTGTCAGTGTGACCTGCAAGTAGAGCTGGAGAGCTTGGGAGAGCCACAAACCCCAAATGCCTTTTACACAAAACACAGCTCTGGCCCCAAATCCACTGAAAGCAAGGAAAGCTTTTCCTGTGAATTCAGCGAGGTTTGGATCACACCTCTTGCTTCCAAAATATCTCCTTCCAAAAGCTGGGAATGATTGCCCTTCACCAAGTGAATCCATGAGAAGCTTTGTCACTCTGGATATTCCCGTGTCACTTCCAGGTCGAAGTGTCTGAAGATCCAAACCACGGCCAGAATTAAAACCTAAAACTCTCCCTGGTTGTGTTTCTCTCTCAGGAAAAGAGTGCGGAGGAGTGTTCACGGATTCCAGACACGTTTTCAAGTCTCCAGGCTACCCAAACGAGTACGAAAACGAGCAGATTTGTTACTGGCACATCCGGGTCAGGTACGGGCAGAGGATCCACCTGCAGTTCCTGGAGTTCGATGTGGAGGAGGACACGGCCTGCCTGGCTGATTTCCTGGAAATCTACGACAGCTACGACGACATCAACGGCTTCGTGGGCAGGTAAAGCCAATTGAAATATGCAAATTCACGTTTAATTTGGTTCCCTCCCCTGACCCAGGCTGCAGTCCTCACATGACAGGGGTCACCAGATGTGGATTGCTCAGGCCCAGGCTGGGAGTGTCCCAACTTTAGGGACAGAAAGATGAGGCTCCACACAGCAGCAGTTCGAGGGAACAATTTTTATTCAAAATATGACTCCATTTATAGACATTTGTACAAAGGTCGAGAGATTGGCTGCTTCAGGTCGCCACCTCTCCAACCTGGATGGTGGAACATCACCATCAATCAGTTCTTCCCTCAGAGGAGAAGTGTGCAAACATTCTAAAAACACACATTGTTTAGGTGAAGCTG
>VZDJ01000019.1:1495698-1530136 GCA_008694505.1 Cyanoderma ruficeps | reverse complement strand
TGGCACCTAACACCCCGAGTTTAATTCTTGTTCATTTCTTTATTAATGAACGTTAATTAATGACGTTAATCCCGCGTGGCCCAGGGAACGTGACAAAAACCCTCTAAACCCCCCAACAAAACATCTAAACCACCCCATTTTTCTGGCACCTAACGCCCCGAGTTTATTTCTTGTTCACTTCTTTATTAATTAACATTAATTAATGACGTTAATTCCGCGTGGCCCAGGGAACGTGATAAAAAACCTGAAAAAAACATCTCTAAACCCCCCAAAAAAACATCTAAACCACCCCATTTTTCTGGCACCTAACACCCCGAGTTTATTTCTTGTTCATTTCTTGATTAATGAACGTTAATTAATTCCATTAATCCCGCGTGGCCCAGGGAATGTGATAAAAAACCTGAAAAAAACCCTCTAAACCCTCCAAAAAACATCTAAACCACCCAATTTTTCTGGCACCTAACACCCCAACTTTATTTCTTGTTCATTTCTTGATTAATTAACATTAATTAATTCCATTAATGCCGCGTGGCCCAGGGAACGTGATAAAAAACCTGAAAAAAACCCTCTAAACCCCCCAAAAAAACATCTAAACCACCCCATTTTTCTGGCACCTAACGCCCCGAGTTTATTTCTTGTTCATTTCTTGATTAATGAACGTTAATTAATGACGTTAATTGCCCCGTGGCCCAGGGAACGTGATGACGCTGAAGTTCCTGACGGACGCGTCGGTGACGGCCGGCGGTTTCCAGATCCGATATTCCACCCTGGACACTCCTGCCCGGCCAGGGGACGGCACCAACGCCTCGGCCCACGGCAAAAACAACTTCCTGGCCGGGAAATTTGGGATTATGTGAGCAGAACAACCAGAAAAGTGTTTTACCTTGATCCCCGTTCACATATTTGTGTCTTCGGATTAAGAATTATTTTTTTTTTTTCATATGAGTTTTTTCTCTTTGGTTTTTCTGTGTTTTGTCGGTAAACTTGGCTAGGGAATAAATTATAAAATATATGGGTAATAGAAAACTATTTTTAGGTTGCAAGTACTGTAAGAATCTGAAGGGTTCATTGCTACCAAAGACTTAAAGATTATTTTTCTATGTAAAGCGCTCCTTCTCCTCATTTCTCACAGCACTTGAACCAACTTTTTGTGTGACTGTTCCCACTGTTTTTAAACTTCACAGGCTCTTCCCTCCTCATTTCCCTTAATTTCCACATATTTATTTTTTAGACTGGTTTTTTTTTTTCCCCCCCTGTTCTCTACACATTATTCTCTTTTAAAATTGATTTTTCTGGAACTCTGAGGGCCTTCAGTGTACGGTTCTTTTTAAGACACAAAAATTCATCTCGTGGATGGCCCGGCAGCCACCCCACGTGAAGATTGGGAAGCAGCACGAAGAGCACAGGATCCACACTTTAATTTTATTAAAAATTAATTAGCTCCAGCGGGATGGATCCTGCCAGGGTTCCCTCACCCAGGGAAGAGCTGCTGAAGTCCTTTCACTTCTCTTTAGCAAGTAATTAAAGGAATGACTTCGTAATGAGAAGAAAAGTGGTGAGATGAAGCAGCAGGAGGAACTTCTCGCTTCTCACTGTGTCAGAAGACACCCCCGAGGTGTCGGACGTTGTTTACACGGGTTTGAGACTGTCCTCCTTTAAACTGCTGAACTTAAACAAAAAAAAAAATCCTTCTCCAGATGTTTTATAACTGAAGCAGCATTAAAGCTACCTCTGTTCTAATCACACCGAGTTGGCAGTGAGTTCATTTGTTTCTTTGATTTAAAAGAGTAAACAAGTTTTAAGTTTGTTTCTGAGTGTTTTCTCGAGGCCAGATCTGCTGGAATCTGATGCCCACTAAGAATTTTCCCGTGAATTACATTTCGTTTGGAGCATTTGTATTCCTCATCATCTGAACTCATCAGGAATGGTTTTGCAGAAGAATGGAAGATCTTAAGCTAGTCAGCCCCATTTTTGCTTTATTTCTTCTAACTCTCGATTGCTTAAATCTATTTAATTTCTGAGTTTTTATTGTCATTTCACTGGGAATATTCTCCTGTTTGCTGTCCGTACTGGAGAACAACCTTGCAGCTCCTTTCCCGGTTATTTCCAACACAAAACCAGTTCCGTATCACCACATTTATGGGATTTAACAGCGTGTAAAATGTGCTTTTTAATCCTGCCACCTTGTGTTCACAGTGCCTGCTGTACCACAGCATTCCCATTTTCCAAAACCAGCATCAGCGTGTATCCATAGTGAAGAGAATAAGGAAAAGCATGAGGAGAAGGCTAATATTTTATATATTACCTCGGGGTGGGGATTTTTGTTGTTTAACCGGGAAGAGACAGGTCTTGGGTTGATATGGATAAGAACCAGGGAATGTCTGGAATGCTCGTGGGGTAATTTTTTGGGAAGAGACCCTTCCCAGGACAGGCACAGGGAACCCTGGAGGCGACACAGATTCAGCCGTGGCCGTGACTGCTCCGGCCTGGCTCCAGCCCGGACATCCCAGGGTTTTCCAACACTTTGGATTCGCTGCCAGGGCCGGGATTTCCTATTTCACCCCTCATGCCGCCAGCTGGGCCATCCCATACGGAGAGCTCAGGGAATTCCAGCTTATGCCGGCAGGTTCCTATGGAGCTGGAGGTTCATTTCCAGTCATTAATTAGGGGTTTGACCTCACGTGAGCTGATCTACAGCTTCCTCCCGAGGGGCAGCTCCCACCTCTGCTCTCTGTGCCCGGGGCAGGAGCCAGGGAACTGCCGGAGCTGTTCCAGGGCATGTTTAGGTGGGAAATTAGGGAAAGGTTCTTCCATCCAGCAGAGGGTGGTCTGGCACTGACCAGGCTCGCCACGGTATGGTCATGGCCCCAAGGCTGCCAGGGCTCCAGAAGGGTTTGGACACCGCTCTGAGGGATGCCCGGGGTGGATTGTTGGCCAGGGCCAGGAGACGGACATGGATCATTCTTCCTTTTCCGCCGCTATTCCCAGATCGCGGCATTTGTGGGTTGGGGCCCGGCTCGCACGGGCCGCCCTCAGCGCCGGGGCGGTCCCGCCCCTGGCGCTGCTGCCCCGCCCTTCCCGCCGCGCCCCCGCCAATCAGCGGCGAGGGGCGGGGGCCGCCGCGCGGCGCGGGAATCTCCGCGCCGCGCTCCCATTGGCCGGAGCCCGCGCGCCGCCGGGCTCGCGCGCGCCGCCATCTTAGCGCGGGAGGCGCGCGGGGTTGCGGGGCGGCCGCGTTAAGGGGGAAGGCGGCGGCGCCGCCATGAGCGCTCCCGGCCCCGAGCCCGGCCCCGGCCCCGATCCCGCCGCTCCCGATCCTCCCGCCGGCTTCAGCCTCGGCCCGCTGCTCCAGACCCTGGAGGACCCCGCCGCCCCGCCGGGAGAGCTGACGGACGCGCACCTCACCATCATCAGGTGAGAGCGAGCGCGGGGGAGACGCGCACGATGCCGGAGGGACGCGGAGGTTCCCCGAGGAGGGAGCCTGAGGGCTCGGCCCGGGCCGGGAGGGCTCGGGGAGCGGGGAGGTGCTGCCCTGGCTGCCGTAGGGAGGCAGGGCTGGGGGCGGCGTGGCCGCGGGAGACACGCGGGGCTGGGGGGAGGGAGAGCAGGAAGGAGGAGGGAAGCGAGGGAGGAGTGAGGAGAGGAAGAGGAGGGAGAAGGGAGCGCTTCTTCCCGGGCTCTGAGCATCCCAGAGCCGCCCTGCCCTCTTGGGGGATCCTCAGAGGTGGGTGAGCGTCGCTGAGAAATTATAACTTTCTTTTAATGACAAAGCCTTGCGGCTTCATGGTTGGAAGGGTGAAGTTTTTAGCTGCGTTTTTCGTTCGGGTTTTGGAGCGACCGTGCCTTGTTTGAATTGCGTTTCTTTCTGGAAGGTGCTTCTTCCCCGTGAGGTTGTGCCTTTACCTGCGTCTTTCCGATTTTATTATGTGCAGAGGCACGATCTCTTTCTCTCAGTGTCTCCCTTCAGTCCTGAAGTGACCTTTAAAGCTGTAACTACTCAGCAACCAGATTTTACAAGTTTCTAGAAATAACTGACAGCAAAAAAAAAAAAGTCCCGATGTAAATATTAAGCAGCAGCAGGTTTCTCAGGTTGTCCCTGGCTGACTGAACTTAGCACGGTTTGGGTTTTGCAGTGAGAAACTGATGATTAATGTTTTGTGGGATAATTACAGCTTTCCTGCAAGGATGTTCCTCGCATGTGTGCAAAGTTATCCTTTGCTGCTTGTCAAACCAAGATTTTCCTGCGTTCTGGAACTGCTCTGAACTTCTCTCTGCTTGTGAGGAAAGTGCTTTTTCAGCTCCCACCTTTCTGTTTTTCTTCATTTGCAGCAAGTCGTTTCAAGTTTGCACGCTAAAATTTAATATTCTTATAGAAGCTGACCGAAACATGAAAGCCTTTAATATTTTTATAAATATTTAGGCAGAAAACATGTGATTACTCACTTTGGGCTATAACACAGGATTTTGCTGCTGGGTCAGACCTCGTGGTGGCGTTTTTTGCTCTTCAGTTCCTTCAGTGTTGTGTGGATTTCTCCTGTGTATCAGAAATTGGAAAGTTTAGTCAGTTACAATGTGTTTAACTTGTAAATATCGTTTGTTTCCCCTCCTGCTCCTGGCAGTCGCTTGACTGGTGAAGGAGGCAAAGCGTTCACTGCAGATGTCAGGAAACACTTCCCTCAGCTCTGCAAAGTCTTCAAGGTATGGTTTTTCCATTCGCTTCTCTTACACTTCAATGAACAAAAATATATTTTGGTGGGCAAGGTCAGTGGGTGTTGAAAGACTCAGATTAAATTCATTTCTAGAGTCCCAGAATCATTAAGGTTGGAAAAGACCTCTGGGGTGATGGAACCCAACCTTTAATGGGGTAGTGACAGAGCAGGAAGGGGTTTTTTTGGCAAGATTGATCTTTGTTGTGATGAAGAATTAGTGCAGAAAAAAATTAAATGCTGAGTCTTGGATGTGTTCAGGCAGCATCCCAAAGTTAAATCTAATCTTCCAGCCAGAAGAGGCTGTGTGCTGTGGCTGCCTTAGAAACACTTCAGAATTCAGGACATGCAGTAAATGTCAAGGTTTTTTTAAGGATTAGTGTAAAGGTTGTTTTTAGCCATTTTTTCCTTCTGGTTTAGAAGCTTAAAAACAATTGGAGAGTCAAGTGAGAGACCATAACAGACACAGCCAAAGTCAAAGACTTGAGATGTTTGGGATTTATTTCATTGAAGACGTTTTAATTACAGAGAGCAAAAAATGCTTTCAGCCCCTCGAGGTGTTTTATTGATTTGGTGTGTACAGAACTGAGGGAGGGATTCCTGCAGGGGTGCATTTCTCACCAGCTGTTTGCTTTTCAAATCTTCCCAGAAGTGTTTTTATTCCCACAATAAACTCAATATTTCTCAGTTACTTTCATAACCTGAGATTCTGTGGATTTGGTTTGTTTTGTTGGTTTTTTTTTTGTTTTCCAGGCACACATTTCCAGTCCAAACTTGGAGCTCAGTAATGCAGCATTGCAGGCCTTGGGATTCTGCACTTTTAATTCAAATAACACAGCTGAATTATCTGGTAAGCAAACAAACTGTGAGCATAAATATATATTATATATATCAGAGCTCTTTCTATGTGTTTTTCTTAGCATTTCTTGAAGTTTTGACCAGGTTTTGTCTGTAATAAGAGCAGTGTGATCAGCTCATTAATTACATCCTGTACACGACTATGGTGATAGTTTTTCATGCTGTTACACTAATTCTGTTTTACTAACTTCTAGTTTCATTAAATGCTGTGGTGGCAATTGGTGCAGTAATTAATTGTGTGGAATTAATGATTAAAAAAAATATCCGTGTGGGAAAAGAGTGAAGAACCTATTTGTAGGATTTGGGGGTGCACAGTAGAGCTTTTTCCCATTTTCCAGCTTTTTCTTGGAGATTTCTTTGTTCCATCAAATCGTGGAGTGGTTTGAGTTGGGAGAGACCTTTAAAGGTCATCTTATCCAGCCCCAAATATTTCAGATTAATCTGAAGTAATCCAAAATCCTATGACCTGCCTTCCTAGAAAGTGCTAAATCCCTTTCACAAAAGGTTTTGTTTTTGAGAACTCGAGGCTTTGCCTCAAGGTAAAACCACAGGTTTTTTGGTAAAAGGACAGATTTTCCTGTTTGAATTTGGTTCTTTTGGTTCTTCTCCTCTATTTTTCCAGCGTCTTCTGCTTTCCTATCATGCAGAATTTGCCCTGATTCCCTGTGAGAATGAGGCATTTCTAATAATGTCTGTGTGGAATCTTTCTGTCCTCTCATAACTCCTTTTTTTCTAACAGGTTGATAAATGACAATTCTGTTAGAGAATGTCAGGCTCCATAAATCACACAGCCCTGCAAACAATGGGCAGTTAAATAGGGAGGGAGGGCAAGCAGCCCCTGTACCTGTGGGTGTGTTTTTGGTGCAAATGCCCTTCTGTTTCTCTGGTTGTGAGGTCATTCACCCCCCAAGTGCAAATTTGCAATAAATCAGACTTTTTACCTTGGAATTTTAAAGGAACACATGGTTTCTCCATTTGTGTCCTTAGCTGGATCTAAGTCCTGTATTAACCTTATTAATTTCTGTGTGATGAGCTACAATTTTACCACTTTAATAACAAAAACCTCTTGTAGGCTCTAAAATAAATTTATGCCGATTTATGACCAAAAGTGCTGCTAAATTCACTTAAAATCCAAGAAGTTCTGACTAATTAAATACTTAATCTTCAGCCCTGGTGTAAAAAAAAGCTGTCTTCTAATTTTATGGATTTTTATAAAAGTAATACAGATGCACTGCATTATTAGTATTTGTGTATTAATGAATTTTCAGCTTTTTGGCTACTTCAGTAGGAGAGAAACTGCTCCAAAGTGATGCTTAAGGCAATAAATCATTGGGAGTTGCAGCTGAATGGATCCTGGACAAATTTAGGTGAGCAGGATGACCTGGAGTGTGTTTGAAGAGGATTATTTTGAGGGTTTGTGTGTTCTGTTTTCAGCCCCTGAAATCCAGGACTTGCTGGCAGCAGTGAACAGTGTCGCTGTGAAATCCTCAGACAAGAACACTCGCACTCGGGCACTTTGGGTCATCTCCAAGCAGGCTTTTCCTCCAGAAATTGTTCAAAAGGAGGTGAGTTCCTTCACTGCTCCCTTGGTGGCCTCCTTTCTCACACAGAGGAAGCTTCAGAAGTGGTTAAAAAAGTGAGTTTGTTCATTTTTCATTTCGGTGCTGTCCTTTCCCAGGGAGAGGAGGCGAAGTCTTTTGTGGCTTTTGAATCTGCAGGTTATTTCCCATCAGATCTCACAGCCAAGTAACAATTCTTGGAACTGATCAGTTCAATCCTGAGAATCAATTCTGAGCCAGGAATTGTTGCTTTCCTTGAGGGGAAAGCTGCAATGTGAGCAGCTCTATCAGAAAGCAGCGAAATATCACAGGGGACAAAGGTTATGGATATTCCAGTTTAAAACACAATCCTGGAAAATGGAGTGTCACAATTCCAGCTCCTCGTGGAGTTATTTGTATCTGGGGGCTCACTGTGCTGTTCTCCTGTTTCCTCAGGTGTCCAATATTCTCTCCACCCTGGAAACAATCCTGACTAAAGGAGAAGTTCAGTCTGTCGTGGTTGAATATGAAGCACTTAACGTCATTATACGGTGAGTGCTCTGCAATATTCAGTTGTCATCCTTTATTTAAAAGGGGAGGAAACTCTTCAGACAAAACATTAGTGCCACTAAAAGTACTAAAGAAAAATATTTAATTCTTCTTGAGTTGTTTGTTATGTTAAGGATTGTTTCCCTTCCAGTTCCATGGAATTGTGCCCAGAGGAGCTGCTGGGCAGTGGGAGCTGCTCTGTGCACCACTTGTTTTGTGGATTATCATGACAAAATATTACCTTAATAAGAATAAAATCATTCTGATACAAAAATTAGACAGTATAGCTTTCATTTTTAATGGCTTTTTAGGAATTATTTCCCAACTCTCACCTGTGCTTCCCAAGTCATGTTCTTACATTTTGTTTCCAGAACCTGCCTGCTTGAGACATTCTCTGCCTTTATTTGGGGGTTTTATTTAAAAATATCCCTTTGGCAACACGTTTTAATGCAGTGTTTCCTGTAACTGTTGAAATTCCTGTTTAATTGCAAAGATGACTTTTTAGGACCCTCACTGTGAGCTCGTTGTTCTGGTCAGCAGAACTCAAATATTCAAACTTTATCTTTACTTAGTGTTAATTTGATTTCTGTATTAGTAAAGACATTGAGCTTGTACCTTTACTCTTTTTTGAAGTTTTATCTTAAACTTTTGGCATCTGGTTTGAACTGGAAATCCATTTAAAATAGTTCTTTGAAACAGTTGTTGTCCTCTGGCTTTAATAAAATGCCTTGAAAGGCAGAACTTTTCCTTAGTACAGCAAATTCTCCCTAAATTGGAGGGATGGGGGTTTGACTTTCCTGGGGAAAAGGAGCTTGACAAAATCCCAGGATTTCTAGATCCAGGTTACCTTGAGTATATGCCAGATATTCCCATTTGTGCAGCTTTTTTGGGGGCTGTGGGATGGTGGCAATGTGTGGAATTTTGTCACGGTGTGCTCTGACACTTTGGGAATAGGAAGATAAAAAATCCGAGCTGTGAGCAGGCCAGTGTTGATGGAGCCTGTGCAAAGCTGGCTGGGGATTTTTCCAGAAGCTTCTGGGAGTTATTCCCAGCCGTGTGGGAGCTGCCTGGGAACCCCCAGGGATGGTTCATGGCCAAACTTTCCTTGGGCATTGTGAATTCCTGGCAGGCTCTCAGCTCCTTTGCCCAAATAGCTGATAAAACAGAAAGGACAGCTCTCAAATCAGGCTGTGGTGCTTTGGGACAGCTTTATCTGAAACAACACTTGAACTTTGCAGTTTTAAAACAATTGATTCAAACATTTGGAACGGTTTCCTTTAAATCCCAGGTTGAATTAGAGCATTTATTGATGCTATAAAGATAATTTGAGTGCCTGAGCTTTCAGTTGGAGATCTATAATCTCTTTTTTTGTGGGATTTTTTAATTTTTTTTTTTTTAAATCCAGCTTAATGGAGCAAACTCCAACCCAGATGGGAGAAGAGGCTGTGAGGTGGGCCAAGCTGATCATCCCTCTGGTTGTCCACTCGGCTCACAAAGTGCAGTTACGAGGTGCCACTGCCCTGGAGATGGGGATGCCACTGCTCCTGCAGAAGCAGCAGGAGGTGGCAGCTGTCACCGAGCACCTGATGACCACAGTGAGTGACAACGCTGGGCCTTTGGTCAACAGGAGCAATTTGGGGGGGTGTTGGGGACATTAATTTGATTTCCTGTGCTTTGGCAGCAGCTTCTCGGTGCTGGTTTTAAAGTTCAAAATTAACGGAAACGTAAATAACGTAAATGTAGAACCGCTGCAAAAAAAAAGTGCCCCCCAAAAAAGTACCAAAAAATGCAACAAAGGGGGTGAGAGACCAAATTTGGAGGCCTGAGAGTGGGATGGAAGAAGGAAAGCAGAGGATACACTCAGCATTTTCCACATCCTTTAGGATTCCCCAGCCTCTTCAGCAGCAGCAGCAGCCCTTTGGTGCTTTTCATGAAACTTTTCATGTTCCCCTTCACTTCCAGGACTTGGTTTCTTTATTTTCCCTTATTTTCTGCTAAAAAACCCAACCAAACGAGGTGGTGTTTGGGATCAGGTTGTGTTTTGATTTAGAGTGGGAGGAAATGCAAATATTTGAAGAAACAGGTTTTGCTTCGTTGGTTGTCGCTGTCAGAATAACACAAATTTCAACTAAAAAGGGAATCAGGTGGTAACAAATGCTGTGTGGTACAGAATGAAATCCTTCTGATGTAGAGACATGTTGCTTGTGTCCCCAGACATTGATATGTGTAGTCCTTTTGATATTTTAAATCTATTCCTTGTAGAAATCCTCTTCCTTTCTCCCTGCAGAAATTAATTTCCGAACTTCAGAAATTGTTCTCCACGAAGAACGAGACCTTCGTGCTAAAGCTGTGGCCCCTGTTTGTCAGACTGCTTGGAAAGGTGAGCAAAGAAAGACGAGAAACCTTTCAGAAAAGGAGGTTTTTAACAGCAGAAATCTCTTTTAACTCTGAGTTTTCTTTTCCTGCTCAGACCCTGCATCGCAGTGGCAGCTTCATCAACTCCCTGCTGCAGCTGGAGGAGCTGGGCTTCCGCAGCGGGTCCCCAGTGGTGAAGAAAATTGCCTTCATTGCCTGGAAGAGCCTCATTGATAACTTTGCTCTAAATCCAGGTAGATTTAAAAAAATTATACTTATTCCTGACTTGTTTTGCTTACTTTAATACATAACTGGAAAGAATTAATCTGTTAGTGGTCAATGCATTGTTGGTGTATCACTGGATATCCATTGTTGGTGTACCACTCCCCAATGGTGAAGGAAATTGCCTTCATTGCCTGGAAGAGCCTCATTGATAATTTTGCTCTAAATCCAGGTAAATTTAAAAAAAAATATATATATTTATTCCTGACTTGTTTTGCTTACTTTAATACATAACTGGAAAAAATTAATCTGTTAGTGGTCAATGCATTGTTTGTGTACCACTCCCCAGTGGTGAAGAAAATTGCCTTCATTGCCCAGAAGAGCCTCACTGATAACTTTGCTCTAAATCCAGGTAGATTTTAAAAATATATATATTTAACCCTGACTTGTTTTGCTTACTTTAATACATAACTGGAAAAAATTAATCTGTTAGTGGTCAATGCATTGTTTGTGTACCACTCCCCAGTGGTGAAGAAAATTGCCTTCATTGCCCAGAAGAGACTCATTGATAACTTTGCTCTAAATCCAGGTAGATTTAAAAAAAATATATATTTAACCCTGACTTGTTTTGCTTATTTTAATATATAACTGGAAAAAAAAGAATATGTTAGTGGTCAGTGCATTGTTGGTGTACCACTGGATATCCGTTGTGTACCACTCCCCAATGGTGAAGAAAATTGCCTTCATTGCCTGGAAGAGCCTCATTGATAACTTTGCTCTAAATCCAGGTAGATTTAAAAAATATATATATTTATTCCTGATTTGTTTTGCTTACTTTAATACATAACTGGAAAGAATTAATCTGTTAGTGGTCAGTGCATTGTTGGTGTACCACTCCCCAGTGGTGAAGAAAATTGCCTTCATTGCCCAGAAGAGCCTCACTGATAACTTGGCTCTAAATCCAGGTAGATTTTAAAAATATATATATTTAACCCTGACTTGTTTTGCCTACTTTAATAAATAACTGGAATAAAAGAATCTGTTAGTGGTCAATGCATTTTTTGTGTACCACTCCCCAGTGGTGAAGGAAATTGCCTTCATTGCATGGAAGAGCCTCATTGATAATTTTGCTCTAAATCCAGGTAGATTTAAAAAAAAAATTGCATATTTACCCCTGATTTGTTTTGCTTATTTTAATACATAACTGGAAAAAATTAATCTGTTAGTGGTCAATGTATTGTTGGTGTACCACTCCCCAGTGGTGAAGAAAATTGCCTTCATTGCCTGGAAGAGCCTCATTGATAATTTTGCTCTAAATCCAGATAGATTTAAAAAATATTTATATTTAACCCTGACTTGTTTTGCTTATTTTAATACATAACTGGAAAAAAAAGAATCTGTTAGTGGTCAATGCATTGTTTGTGTACCACTGGGTGTCCAAATGGTGCCTAAAAATTCATTGTGTCTGTGCAGAAATTGAAAAGTTTGGGTTTCTTTGTTGTTTTTTTTTTCTTCTTTTGTTTTTTATTGAGGAAATTAAAGTTTTTTGGGTTTCATTGTTGGTTTTTTCTTTGTTTTGTTTTCTTTTTGAGGAAATCAAAGTTTTTGGGTTTCTTTGTTGGGTTTCTTTCTTTGTTTTCTTCTGAGGCAAGGAGATAGTTCGATCATTTGTTCTATCATAATTTTTCTGCTGGGAGTGCTAGAAATAGAGTAAAATTAGGAAATGATGTTTTGTAGTGCTGTAATTGATCCAAACAGCAATGAAATAGAGAATAGAACATCATTTTATTTTGGATGGTGTGGTTTAACTGCAGAAAAGCAAAGCTTGAGGATTCCAGAGGTGTTAAAAAAAGTTGTTTTAAAGGTGTAACTTAGATCTTAGTTTTTAGTCTACCCTGTGTCAAAATATAATATTTTTAACTTTGTGCCTTCTCTGTGTTCTGAAGAGAAAACTCAGTGTTTGCTTTTCCTTTCCCTGGAGCAGATGGGACCTAACAGAGCAAACAAGAGGGAATTCCTTCTGTTTAACCACAGAATCCCAAAATGCCTCAGGTGGGGTCCAACCTCCCTTCTCAAGCAGGGTCAGATTGGAATTTAAAAAACTGAATTTCAGTCTTGGTATTGAAAAGAAATACTTGGATTTTTTTCCAGAGTTATTCAAGGCAATAATTAGAGCAGTGACAGAATTGAAAGGTCGGTGTGGTTGAGTTTTCAAATCACTGGTAGTTGAATTCCAAACCGAAATATATTGGGGGAAAAAAACCTGTAATGGTGGAATGGAATTTTGCTGGGCTGTGATTTCAATGCACCTCTTGGTTGTTGTTTCAAATGCCCCTTTTTGCCCCCCCAGACATCCTGTGCAGTGCCAAAAGGCTGAAGCTGCTGATGCAGCCCCTGAGCTCCATCCACGTGAGGACTGAGGCTCTGGCCCTGACCAAGCTGGAGGTGTGGTGGTATCTCCTGATGAGGCTGGGACCTCACCTGCCCTCCAACTTCGAACAGGTAACACAGGGGACAACAATCCTCCTCCCTGTGCAGCTCAGGCCCCTCTGAGTCTGTGAGATGATCCCTGCTGAGTCCCTTTGTGGTTTGTTGCTGAAATCAAACTCCCTCAAAGAACCGGTTTGTCCTGGTGTGTGACCTCCAGATTGTGGAGAAGGAATGTTTGGGACTCACAGCCCCAAAATGTTGGGGAGTCTGTGGGAATGTCCTGTGAGCATCTCTGAAAATCTCCCCTGGGTGCAGACACATACAATATTTTGCCAAGACCTCTTAAATTTGTGTTCCAGGTGACAATTTCCAATGGAAACTGTTTGTAGCAGGGCATTCATCCAACACCAGCTCAGTGGCTGTGTAACCACAGCTTCCATGGAGATTTGTGTGGCCAAAATAAAATTTCGGTGTCCCAGAATTTACAGTTTTGGGGCAGATATTTAGATTTTGGAAAAGTACAGCTATGATGGCAAACTCCACTTACACATGAGAAATAAAGGGCTCTTTTCTCCTTTCACCAAGGAAGTGTGGGCTTGGAAAAGGCTGCCATATGAAAAGTGTTGAAAAGACCATAAATATTGAGGAAGATAGAAAGAAAAATGATGCAGGTTGTTTCATTTCTAGTCACATTAGAAGTAGAATCGACCTGTTTCTATTCAACACCTGGATTTCATTAAATTAATCTTCAAAATGAGAGTAAAGGGAGGGAAAAGCGTTTTCTTGGGGGTTGTTAAAGCACCTTGCATCCAAGAGGAATTTTTGTTTGATCAGACGTTTCTAATTCATTATAAATACCCAAAATCTCAGTGTGTGATATCTGAAATGAGGTTTTTATGCCTTGCACGTGTTGTAGCTGTTGCTGGGCTCCCTTTGCAGGTTTGTGTCCCATTAATCCAAAGCACCCTGAGTGTGGATTCTGCTGCTGCCTTCCCCGGAACCCCCTCACGGCCCAACAACCCTGGCCTGGCCTCAGCAACCCCTGGGCAGAAATCAGGTACTGAAACATCAGCCTGGTGAAATTCCCAGCTGCATTTCACACGTAGAGACACTCGTCTCTTCTCTCTGTCCTGTTTCTGCTTTTTTCATTGATAATCGTTGGTCTTGGGAACAGTGATTTTTCTGCCTGGTCACTGCAGGGCTCAGAGGTGATTTATGATTTATTTTGGGTGAAATGAGGCTGTTGCAGTCATTATTTAAAGTTTAAAAAGTTGTGCCAGTCACAGTTTGAGGACCAGTTTTAATGTCCTGGATTGTGTTCTCTGTGGCAAGGGAGCTTTGGTTTGAAATCTTATTTTTCACGTATTAATATATGTGCTATTACTATGTGCTCTTTTATTTCTGTAACATTTTTAGTTTCTGCCTGAAGAATAAAGAATCTTGGAATGATTTGGCTTGGGAAGGACCTGAAAACTCATCCAGGAATGAGCTTAAAGCTCATCCCAATATCCCAGATGGCTCCAAGCCCTTCCAGGGGTGGGCACCCTGTGCCAGGGCCTCCCCACATTCCCAGGCAGGAATTCCTTCCCAAAATCCCATCTGATCCTGCCCAGTGATGATGATGATCCAGGAATTTTCACACTTTACCCACGTGTGAAACCACATCTATTTGAGCTTTTATATCTAAATACCCAATAAAGAACTCCTGGTTTTTCTTCCCTTTCTGGAACCTTGTGCCATTCTGTTGTGCTGTAACTGGGAGCCTCAGGGATGTCTTGGATTTGGGGAGTTTCCTGTGTTCCCTATTTTAAAAAGATCATCTCATTTCTGGGGAGATCACAGCTGTGTTGGTCAAAATATTTTGCCAAGACCTCTTAAATTTGTGTTCCAGGTGACAATTTCCAATGGAAACTGTTTTGGAGCAGCACATTTATCCAACACCAGCTCAGTGGCTGTGTAACCACAGCTTCCACGGAGATTTGTGTGGCCAAAATAAAATTCTGCTGTCCCAGAATTTACAATTTTGGGGCAGATATATAAACTTGGGGAAAAAATACACTGTGATGGCAAACACTGCTGAAACCTGGTTCCAGCCAGCATCACTCCATGATTTATCATTTTCTTAAGGAATTTGGGATTTTTCCCTGGCATGTGAGATTTGATTTGTGTCCCTTCCCTCAGGTCCTTTCCCATTTGTGAGCCCAGGCACTCCCAGGCTGGCCCTGAGCAGCAGCACAGCAGGATTGGCTGTCCCAGAATTTACAATTTTGGGGCAGATATTTAAACTTGGGGAAAAAATACGCTGTGATGGCAAACCCTGCTTACTTCAGAAATCCGGTTTCACTCCATGATTTATCATTTTCATGAGGAATTTGGGTTTTTTTCCTGGAATGTGAGATTTGATTTGTGTCCTTTCCCTCAGGTCGTTTCCCATTTGTGAGCAGGATGGCCCTGAGCAGCAGCACAGCAGGATTGGCTGTCCCAGAATTTACAATTTTGGGGCAGATATTTAAACTTGGGGAAAAAATACACTGTGATGGCAAACCCTGCTTACTTCAGAAATCCAGTTTCAACCATCATCACTCCATGATTTCTCATTTTCTTGAAGAATTTGGGGATTTTCCCTGGAATGTGAGATTTGATTTGTGTCCTTTCCCTCAGGTCCTTTCCCATTTGTGAGCCCAGGCACTCCCAGGCTGGCCCTGAGCAGCAGCACAGCAGGATTGGCTGTCCCAGAATTTACAATTTTGGGGCAGATATTTAAACTTGGGGAAAAAATGCACCGTGATGGCAAACACTTGTAAAACCTGGTTCCAGCCAGCATCACTCCATAATTTATCATTTTCTTAAGGAATTTGGGTTTTTTCCCTGGAATGTGAGATTTGATTTGTGTCCCTTCCCTCAGGTCCTTTCCCATTTGTGAGCAGGATGGCCCTGAGCAGCAGCACAGCAGGATTGGCTGTCCCAGAGTTTATAATTTTGGGGCAGATATTTAAACTTGGGAAAAAATGCATCATGATGGCAAACACTGCTAAAACCTGGTTTCAGCCAGCACCACTCATGATTTATCATTTTCTTAAGGAATTTGGGGTTTTTCCCTGGAATGTGAGATTTGATTTGTGTCCTTTCCTTCAGGTCCTTTCCCATTTGTGAGCCCAGGCACTCCCAGGCTGGCCCTGAACAGCAGCACAGCAGGATTGGTGCTCTTCCCTTCCATCCAGCTCCTGGCCATTGAAATGCTGCTCCACTTCCTCATGGGACCACAAGTTGTNTTAAGATTTTAATTTTTAAGATTTTAATTTTTAAAAAATGTTTTTGCGTGGTCTCGGATCTTGTCCGTTGGAACGACACGATTTAAACTTTTAAGCGTAAAATGATTTTAAGCTTTGTCATCATCAAGGTATTTTTTATGTTAAATAATTCTGCAAATACCCAAATACTTGATCGTTTTTAAGGCTTCTTTTCCCAGTAAACTGCCAAGTAACAGGTTTATGGAATGTGTGTTTTTTTTGTTCTTGTAGAGCCTCTGCAGTACCCACTGATCAGTAGCCCTTCTTTTTTTTGTAAGCATGCCAGCACTCTGATAAATGCTGTTCAGGATGGCTTTGTGGCAATTGGAAAAGACGTTTCTGGTAAGAATTCAGTGATGGGATTTAAGCATTTCCTGGGAAATCAAGTGGGCAGGGGAAAAAAGAAATCAACCCGTTGTGTGATACCCTGAGGTTATTAAAAGCAGAACTGCTCTGACTTGCATGGAAATCTGAGTTTTGGCTGGAATCAAACTCTGTCCTTTAACACAGTTTGTATTTTAGCTGCAGTTTTGTTGGGTGTTTTTATCCATTTATCCATTTTTATCCATTTTATCCATTGTTGCCTTGCAGATTGTTTGCTGAATGTCATCTGGAAGGACATAACTGGATATGTAAAAACAGCAATTGAAGCAGGTAAAAAGGGTCATTTTCTACATTTTGGCATTGCTCACCAGTCTGAGGTGGTTTATATTTAAACTAAATCATAAATTGGTGATGCTTCATTGCTTGGGTTTAATCTGAATCAATAATTGTGTTTTATTTTAAAGCAATTTCAAAAGAAAAACATCAAATCCTCAAGTCTTTAATGTTGAGGAATGGAGACAAAAATTCAAGTTTTTGACTCTGGTGCCTTTTTTTCTTCACTGAAATTCTGTTCCATAGTAAAGTGTGGTGTTTATAAAAGTTCTTTCCTATTTTAAAACTGTCCTGTATCCACAGAAAGTCCAGAACAGTCTTAATAATACAAACTTTTCTATTGAAAATAGAACAGAAAATGAAGGAGCTTTCTTTGGATGAATACAAAATTCCACAACTTAAATGTATCAAAATTCAAATCCTTAATGAAACAAAGGTGTTTCCATTTCCTAATTCAACTTTTGAAGGTTTTTATTTAAACTTTTAAGATTTCAGTTGGGGGGCAGCATTGGTACCTGAATCTCTGAAGTATTTGGTAAATTTTTATGAATCTACACAATTTTTTTTTTGCTTTTGTGCCAGAAGTTGGAATGATGTGACTGGAAATGTTCTTTATTCCAGGAAATAAGAAAGAGAAGCAGGGCTCAGAAATACTGACCATGTTACTCCAGGCCTTAAAAAACACTGTGAGATCCAATTCTCTCCCTGTGCAGAAAATCCTGGTGAGTTTTGCTTGAAAAGCCTTTTCAGATTTAGCAGACCTGGGCACAGGGTTCTCCTGTGCTTCAAAAAACACTTGGAAGACATTCTTGATGGATTTTTTTTGGTTTTTAACTGAAGGAAATTGTTTCAATTTTAGTTTCCTTTTACTTTTTATTCAATTTTATTTTAACTCAATTTTACTTTTTTATTTATCATTTAATTTTATCGTAAAAGGAAAATCGTTTCAATTTTACTTTATTTTATTTGTGGTGGTGTTTAAAATATTCGAACCCTCAGAAAAAGAAATATTTAAATGTCTTTTTTTTTTTCTCTTCTACTTAGTCTCTCATTGATATCACTGTCAAGGAGTTGCCTCCAAAAGTCTTGGGATCCCCAGCTTATCAAGTTGCTGATATGGATCTTTTAAATGTAAGTCTGAATTAATTTTGGGACTTTATTAACGCTGAAAGGGATTGGGAAGTCAAATTGTTTCATGTTCCATACTTGTTTGGCAGGCCTCACCTCTGAGGAGTAATTAAACTGTCTCTAATTAGTGAAATTCTGCAGAAAAAGGGCTGAGAGTCATTAGTGGATGTTGTGTTCTGTGTGCTGCATCAGAAGGGAGGAACAGATAATAAAATATTCGTAAAATAATCACAAAAACCTGCGAAAAAGGGCTGAAATGCTGCTGAATTTTGGGGGATTTTTGTTTAGAAAGGAGCAGACTTGGTAGAGTGTGCTCCTGGTTGAAGTTTTAATTATTAAATGCAGATATTAAATACATTTTGTTAAATACTCTCAGCATTAGCAAACCTGAAATACTTGTTGTACATTTGAAATTGTCCAAAAGATCTCTTGCTGTAACCTGGAAATCAACGAATCCCAGGATCTGGCAGCATTTTAGGATTCCAGTTTTCCCTCTTATTTTTATGTTGAAATGTTAGGATTGAAAATTTTGGACAACTTTTAATAATTGTGAATTTTTTAATAATTATGAATTTCTGTCTCAAGAGTTAAATACAATATGGAAATACTTGTGGAAGTGAGGCAGCATTTTAGGAATCCAGTTTTCCTTCTTATTTTTATGTTGAAATGTTAGAATTGAAAATTTTGGACAACTTTTAATAGTTGTGAATTTCTGTCTCAAGAGTTAAATACAATATAGAAATACTTGTGGAAGTGAGGCAGCATTTTAGGATTCCAGTTTTCCTTTTTATTCTTATATTGAAATGTTAGAATTGAAAATTTTGGACAACTTAATTGTGAATTTCTGTCTCAAGAGATAAATACAATATAGAAATATTTGTGGAAGTGAGTCAGCATTTTAGGAATCCAGTTTTCCCTCTTATTTTTATGTTGAAAAGTTAGAATTGAAAATTTTGGACAACTTAATTGTGAATTCTGTCTCAAGAGTTAAATATAGAAATACTTGTGGAAGTGAGGCAGCATTTTAGGATTCCAGTTTTCCCTCTTATTTTTGTGTTGAAAAGTTAGAATTGAAAAATTTGGACAACTTAATTGTGAATTTCTGGCTCAGAGTTAAATACAAGTTGTGGAAGTGAAGCAGCCATTTCATGTGATCAGTTTGAACCTCTTCAATTTCTCTCCCCAGGGAACTCCAGCTTTGTTCCTAATCCAGCTGCCTTTCCATAATAATCTCTTGGAATTCTGTGTGACAGATGAGAGGTACGTGGAGCTTTGAGCATCCCTTAGAAAATCCCACATAAATTTTATTTATTTTCCCTCTAATTTCAGCCAGAAAAAAAAATTCAAAAAAAAAAAAATCTTTTACCTTTGGGATTTCTTTCCCCAGATTCTTTGGGATTCTGGAAACTCTGGTGGGTTTTGCCCTGTGTGGGCCCACGTCTGCCCTGGCTTTCAGTGAGTCTGTGCTCAGTGTCATTGATCAGAGTGCAGGGCAGGTGGGCAACAAGGAGCACCTCTGGAGAATGTGGAGCATTGTTGTTCATCCTCTCACCGACTGGATTAATCAGGTAATTCATTAATTCATTCGTTCATCAGTGGCTTTTGGTTCTCTTCCCCACTCCCACACCCCCACAGGAGAACTTTGCTGAGCGTTTATCTGAATTTTTTCTTTTTTTTTGTTTTTAGGAGTTCTGTGCTTTGAGGTGATACTGAAATTAGGTAGCTTGGCATAATCCTGCTGGTAAAAACCGTGGGAAGCTTCCCTCCAGGAGCTGTTAACTTTTTAAACACCATGGGGTGTGAAAATAAAATAAATCCCAGATTGGGATGTTCAGGATGTAATTAGACCGGAGTAATTTTACTCATGTTAGACATCTTCAGTGTAATAAAACCCACAGAAATGATGATGAAAAGATTTAGCAGCTCATGTTAGACATCTTCAGTGTAATAAAACCCACAGAAATGATGATGAAAAGATTTAGCAGCTTATTTACTAGAAATAGGTTGATTGTAATGTAGGAGTTGCTGAATGAATTTATCCTGATTAGTCATTAGATCTAAAAATCATCAAATTTCTGAAGAGATTGGATTTACAGCAGCATGGACACCGGGAATGGCTTCCCACTGCCAGAGGGCAGGGACAGTTGGGATATTGGGGAGGAATTCCTGGCTGGGAGAGTGGGAAGGGAATTCCCTGGGATTCCCAGGGAAGCTTTGCCTTCCTGAAATCTGTATTATGGATCAGCAAATGGGAAATTTGCTGTCCAGGAGGTAAAATGTGCGTGAAGGTCATTCCCACTTGGAGTTCTGTTATCCCGATTTTCAGAGTGCTCAATGAGGGAAATTTGGCTGTGGCCAAATCAGAGCCTGATCCCAAACCGGGGCAACAAGAGCTGACTTAAAAATTAATTACAACCTGATTAACAACAACCTGATTAACAACCATTTCCTCGTGGTCCTTTGCTGTGTGAGCTTTTTGCTTTTCCATGCCTTGACCATCCCTGGGAGTGTCCAAGGCCAGGCTGGAGCAGCCTGGGACAGTGGAAAGTGTGGGATGAGATGAGTGGGGTTGGAATGAGGTGAATTTTAAGGTCCCTTCCAACCCAACCCGTTCCAGGATTCTCTAAGTGTGGTCCTCACTGACTGCTGCTGAAATCAGGAGAAATCCATCAGGCGTCTCCTGACAGATTGGTTGAGTTCTTGGGATGTGTTTTGGCATTTAGAAACAGCTTTTTACCCTTTGCTAGCAGGATCCTCCTGAACTCTTGAACGAGCAGAGTGTCTGATTTCAAACTGTATTTGTGACAATGAGTCAGGAACAGCCTCGTTTGTCATCCCAGTTTTGCAGCTTCATTAATGGCCCAGTTTGAGACAAAAGTTAGGAGGAGACTTCCCAAAGGATTCTCTTCTAAAAAAGCAGATTTCAGCAGCTCTTCTCCCAACTAGTTGGGAAGATAATCTCCTTGGAGAAAAGTGGAAAAACCTGTTTATTTAATGAGCAAAGTACGGACAAGTATGAAGAAATGAATAATACTAAACCATAAAACTCTGTTGTCGTTGCAGAATAACGAGGTGAACCAAGGGGATGCCTTGGAACACAACTTCAGTGCTGTGTACAGTGCTTTGCTGCTGCCAGTGTCCCACATTTTCCCCACCCAGGGATTCCCACAGGTAACACCAAATGAATCAAATCCATTCAAAACAAAATGGGATTGATAAAATCTCTGAACTCTCAGAGCTGACTTTGGGTTCAGTCAGCTGGTTTTGGGTTCAGTGCGACACCTACATTATATTGATTTAAAACCCAAACCCTCCACCTTAATACCCTAAAGAATTCCCTGGGTTCTGACAGAGAAGAAAGCATAAAGCAAGCTTTTCTCTGTGCACAGATATTGATATCTCTCAACCTTTTCTCTCTGTTTTTAAAGCCAAGTTTGAAATCCTTGCTGCGCTCTTGGTCAGACCTGTATCGAGCTTTTGCCCGCTGCGCTGCTCTGGTTGCAACAGCAGAAGAAAACCTGTGCTGTGAAGAGCTTTGTGCCAAAATAATATCTGGGCTAGAAGGTGAAACTCCAGTAGTGAGTATAAAACATATAATTCAGCAGATCTCTTCTAAATTAGATGTAAAGGACGTGTTGTAAAATTCTGGTGTAGGGGTTTCTGTGACGTGGAGTGAGACTTTAAGCTTTCATCTGCTGACAGGAGTTGGTAGAGAAATGCAAGGAGGGAGTAAGAATAATTATAAATTATTTTTAAATTGTTAAATATTCAGTAGTTCAGCAGATTGTAGATTTGGCTTCTAATTAATAATAATGATTAATGAGTGTCATGGTGGTGGTGGATGGGATTTGTCTGGGTGAAATGTGTTTATAAACACCACAAACCCAGGCTCTGCAGTTAGGAAGGAGGAATGTGGAACCATCAGCCTTGTACACTAAAATTTAAGGATTTTACTGCTAAAGCTGTAAAAAAGAGGAAGATTTTGAAAGAATAAATTTTTTTTCTTGCCTAAATTGCTTCTTCCCAAAGTCACACCACAAGGGGAGTGGGATGAGCGTTTAATTTGGGATATAAAAATCCTTCATGCTTAAAGTTCACTTTGGAAAAAATAACTGTGAAAGAAACAAAAAAATGGAATTTAAATGCCTGGAATTGAGAGGATTGCAGCATTGTAACCTACCTTGGATGCTGCTGTACCCTGATAATAAGCATCACTTTGTGATTCCTAAACAAGCCAAACTTAATTTAAAAGTTCTGTGTGAAGTTATAGTGAAACTTCTTTTAAAGCAAGTTTGGCCTTATTGAGGAGAATTTGGATGGATTGAGGAGGGGGAAAAAGCAACTTTGATCATCTTTTTCTATGCACTATAAATTAATTTTGCTTTGACTGTTAATGGCAGCTTAATTGTTGTGCCTGTAATGACTTTTCTGGCAAGCAGGCCTTGTCTTTAAGCACACAGTGACCCTTGAACCTTAATTTTGCTGATTTATCCTAAATGTGACTCCTTCTCCCAGCTGCCTGCCACTGTTTGCTGCTTTAGACATTATTTATGTCTTCATTACAATGGGCACTCAGTATAAATCTATATTTAAAAATGGAATTTTATCAGTCTGACCTGATTGTGCAGAACAATTTCACCCACCTTTGATTAAAAGTTGTTTCTTTGCTGTCCTAAACACCTAAAAAAAGAGGGGTTTTTCTGTCTTTGTGGCACTTTTGCTGATTGATTTTTTTATTTTGCTGATGGATTGATTTTTGGTTTTGCTTGTTGACCTCTTTCTGCTGGTTGATTTCTGTCTCTGCTGGTTGGTTTCTCTTTCTTTTTGCTGGTCGATTTCTATTTTCTTTTTGCTGGCTGATTTTTTGCTGGCTGATTTCTCTTCTTTTTGCTGGTTGATTTTTCTTTTTGCTGGTCGATTTCTCTTTTCTTTTTGCTGGTTGATTTCTCTTTCTTTTTGCTGGTTGATTTCTCTTTCTTTTTGCTGGTTGATTTTCTCTTTTTGCTGGTTGATTTTTCTCTTTTTGCTGGTTGATTTTTCTCTTTTTGCTGGTTGATTTTTCTCTTTTTGCTGGTTGATTTTTCTCTTTTTGCTGGTTGATTTTTCTCTTTTTGCTGGTTGATTTTTCTCTTTTTGCTGGTTGATTTCTGTCTGCTGATCTGTGTTTCCTCCTCAGGTGTTTCCCATGCTGGAAGGTCTCACCCACGTTGTGTCAGTCATGGTTGACTGCATCAACTTTGCTCCCTATGGCACCAAATTCCAGCCCAAAAATAGATGTAAGGAAATACTTCCATTTTGAGGTTTCTGTGTATTGCTTGAAAATTAAGAGTTTAACAGAAGACAAAGGGTCATTTTATATAAAATGCTCTTTGCTTTCTTTCATATTCCCACTTAAACTGCTGAAGCTGGAGAAATAATTTTAAAAAAAGGGCGTAATTCAGTAAAAAAGTTGTTAAAATTGATCTGCCCTGTGGGAATTTGTTAAAGTGGTAAAATGCAGTTTTGGGCTGCTGAAGGGATGAAATGCTTTAATTGGAATTATTGATGAGGACAAACATAATGTAAACTTCACTTCCAAATCAATGAACTAATAAAAATTTATATTTCTCCTTCACTGTTCCAGAATTTGTGTATCAGGTGGTATCTGAGGAGTGGTTGTTTATTTTCAAGTAGGCATGAAAACCTTAAAAGCAGAGTCTGACCAGCCAGGAATAAAAACAAAAACACAGAAATCAGATAAAATTATGCATTAAAAATGTGTTGAAGTTGTTAAATCAATTTTTAAACTCTCTATATATAGATTTAGTTTGGGAATCAAAGCTCTGCCTCTGGTGTAGACTCAGTGCTCAGCTGTCTGTTGTTGTCAGGCATGTTGCTTAAGGAAAAATAAATCAAAATTTTAATTGAATTTGTTTAAAATCTCAGCTCCCCAGACCCCCACGGACTGGGCTAAGAAGAAAAAGGAGCCCCTTGGCAAACTGGCCTCTCTCTTCAAGCTCCTGCTGGTGCTCCTGAACTCCTTCCATGAGTTCAGCTCCCAGGAAATCCACGCAGAATCCCTGATTGCCATGGGCCCTTCCCTGCTGGCTGCCCTGCACACCATCCTCAGCCACATCTCCCTGCCCTCCCTCATTGGAGCCACTTTTGCCATTTTTTCCAAGCCCTTGGCTTTGTTTTATGAAAAAAACAGGTGAGTATTTGAAAGGTGGGTGGGAATTTGAAGCGAGGAAAACTCTGGAGTTGTGTGGGATGGAGCTCGGGGTTTGGAGGATTTGAAAAAAAGCTCCATAAATTCAAATTTTGATATTTTCAGCGTGGTTCTGTTGGCATCTCTGCAGGGCTCAGAAGTTTCAGTTTCCCCCTGCTGGTAATTCACCTTGCAGTGAAGATATTTAGTGATAGAAATTTGTGTTCTAGTGGCCAGTGCATAAAATTTTCTAGGGAATTAATGATAATTGCTTGATGTACACTGAAACCTTGGAAGTTTTTAAGCAGAAGGAAATACTGAGAAAAACTTGGCTTGGTGCTTTTTTCCTGATCAGGGTTTTCCTTGGATTTATTTGTAAAAATGGAAAAGTTTCTTTCCTGAGCATCGTTTTTTTTAAGATTTATTCCTGAAAAAGGAGAAGTTGGATAAATATTTTTGAAGGCAAACATGTGGAAGCAAATAAAAATTTGGGGACCTCTTCAGCTTGGAGGTCACAGGCTCATAAAATGAGTTCCTAATGTAAAGTTCCTTGTATTTTTCTGGCTAATTATACCTAAGGATTTTTTTGTATGTGGAATACATTTATTTCCATGGAATACATTTATTTCCATGGAATACATTTATTTCCATGGTATGTATTTATTTCTGTGGAATTGCTTAGTGTTATTTCAGTTCTTTAATGCAAATATTTCATCCTTTTCATGCAAATATTATTATCCCTGGGAAATGTGTTTAAGGAGACCATTAAAAGAGCAATTATAAGAAAAACCTTAATTTTTCACTTTGTACTAATTACCACTGACTTTTCCATTAATTTCTCCTAAAGACAGCATTTCAGTACCCATGGAATTTTAAGGATAATCTGAGAAACTTCAACAGGAAATGGTTTAATAATCCCCATTTGAAGCTTATTTCCCAAAATGATTCCATCAAGTTACTCACCAAAATGAGTGTGCAGTGCTGCAATTTATTATCTGTTAAATTTTTAGGCTTGGGATTAAATGAGACAGCAAAATATCAATTATTTGAATATTTTTTTTTGCAGCTCCCTGAAATTTATATTCAAAATACCAATGATTTGAATTTGGTTTTTGGCAAGCTCCTTGAAATTTATATTCAAAATACCAATGATTTGAATTTGGTTTTTGGCAGGCTCCTTGAGGTTTGTATTCAAAATATCAATGATTTGAATTTGTTTTTTGGCAGGCTCCCTGAGGTACCCAAAGTCTACAACAACCTGAACAACAAGGTAAATTTACTACAGAAATCATTGAGGGTGGGGGAAATGTGGAACAGCAGAGTTTTGCCATTTCTTCTGTATTAAAGAAAAAAAAATAAAATATGACGAGGGTAGAGATTTAAGTTTTAAATTCCGTGTTCCCGAGTGGAATTTTGTGTGCTCGGGGGGATTTCTGTGTTCCTGAGGGGGATTTCTGTGTTCCCAAGGTGAATTCTGTGTTCCCGAGGTGAATTCTGTGTTCCTGAGGGGAATTCTGCTTGCGTGAGGGGAATTTCTGTGTTCCTGAGGGGAATTTCTGTGTTCCTGAGGGGAATTTCTGTGTTCCTGAGGGGAATTTCTGTGTTCCTGAGAGGANTATACACACACACATATATATATAAAAACAATTTACACGTATAAGTATAAATATTAAAAACTTAATATTGTGAGCTGCTGCTCTTTTCCCGGGTAAGAAACAGATTTTTATTACTCAGGTCTTCACAAGTTGTGTTGTGCCAAGTCTGATTCCTTGTGCAATTCCTGGGGATTGATGTTTCTATATTAAAAAAAAAATGAATATATCTATACACACACACATATATATATAAAAACAATTTACACGTAGAAGTCAAAAATATTAAAAACTTAGTATTGTGAGCTGCTGCTCTTTTCCTGGGTAAGAAACAGATTTTTATTACTCAGGTCTTCACAAGTTGTGTTGTGCCAAGTCTGATTCCTTGTGCAATTCCTGGGGATTGATGTTTCTATATTAAAAAAAAAATGAATATATCTATACACACACACATATATATATAAAAACAATTTACACGTAGAAGTCAAAAATATTAAAAACTTAGTATTGTGAGCTGCTGCTCTTTTCCTGGGTAAGAAACAGATTTTTATTACTCAGGTCTTCACAAGTTGTGTTGTGCCAAGTCTGATTCCTTGTGCAATTCCTGGGGATTGATGTTTCTATATTAAAAAAAAAATGAATATATCTATACACACACACATATATATATAAAAACAATTTACACGTAGAAGTCAAAAATATTAAAAACTTAGTATTGTGAGCTGCTGCTCTTTTCCTGGGTAAGAAACAGATTTTTATTACTCAGGTCTTCACAAGTTGTGTTGTGCCAAGTCTGATTCCTTGTGCAATTCCTGGGGATTGATGTTTCTATATTAAAAAAAAAATGAATATATCTATACACACACACATATATATATAAAAACAATTTACACGTAGAAGTCAAAAATATTAAAAACTTAGTATTGTGAGCTGCTGCTCTTTTCCTATAGATATATAAATATATATATATTTCCTATAGATATATTAAAANATATATATATACACACACACATATATATAAACAATTTACACGTAGAAGTATAAATATATAAAACATATCTATGATATAAATAATATATAAAATAGATATTAAAACATGAATGTGTATATATATCTGACTCTTACAAGCTGGGAATCGGTATTTTTGTATATAAATATATATAATAGAAATAATTTATGCATATATATATATATAAAATATAAATAAATACGTATATGTTTTAAAAAAAACATATATATAAGCTTTATTTTGCAAGCTGCTCCTCTTTTCCTGCCCCTTTTCCCCCTCCCATAAATCTGAACTGGTTTTTTTTGTTGTTGTTGTTGTTTTTGTTGAGCAGGTCAGTGTTAAGCCAAGCCAAAAAGAAAATCCCTCTGCTGCTGCCTGGTTTTGAAAGCATTGAGATGTCTGAGGAGTGCAGTGGCCCCTTCTCTGACATGGTAAATATTCCAAATATTCATGGTAAACGTGGTAAAAAATCCCATGGTTGGGATTTCATGGGAATTGTTCAGCAGGGAGTGAGAGATCAGTTGGGATTTTTAATCTGGTTGACCTGCAGTGGTTTGATGTTTAAAATTATAAACTGCGGGGTTAGCATGCAGCTGGTTCTTACCACTTCTTGCATTGGGAATTTTGGCTTCTAGGGATGTATTTGAAATAATTCATTTATTTTTTTAAGTCATCCTCTAGGTAATTTAGAGGAAATTTGTGAGTTTCGTGATTTTATTCCGGATGGGATGGTTTTACTCTAGGAATTACCACAGAGTGATTTTTGTGAGCTCGGAGTTTGTTCCCACGGTGCATTCGGTGTGGTTTTGTCTGAGCAGATGGAAAATTCCCAGCTGGATGCAAAGATCAGTGGGATGGAGGTGAAGGTGGGACAGAAACGAGATTCAATATTGGCCCAGACAAATGAACCAAAAAACGATGGCAAAGACAAGCCCAGCAACCTGCAAGCAACACCTGCAAAGGTAAAATGTTCCCAGGGAGGTGTGCTGAGATCAAATCCAGGACAAAATTAGGAGTTTGGGGATGCTGAAATATTTTTCTTTCTAATTTCGACTGCCCAGCACAGTCTGATTTAATATTCCTGTCAGAATTCTCTGCTGAGTTTTGGGGATTGAGGTCAGGCTGGGTGGGAGGGTGGCAAATAAAACCCTCAGTCCTCACTCTGGCTGGAGGTTGTGACAGATTTGGGGTTTGGTGGCTTTTGGAGTTGGCAGATCCCTCACAGAAATAGGTCGTGTCCTTCAGAAATTCCTGATTTTTCCTGTTCCTAACCCCGATTTTGGGTTTTTATCTCTCTGCAGTTAAAACTAGAATTTTCATCTCCTAAGACGACGAGTGAGAAGCTTCTGGAAGAGGAGAAATCTGCTGATTTTGTGTTCATTCCTCCAGAAACAAAACCAAGAATATTGACAGAACACCAGAAAGAAGTGCTTAGGTCAAAGAGGTCTGTCATTTATTGTTTTAAACTTAATGTGAAATGTCATTCCTTGACTTAACTTCAATTCCTGTCTCCCACACCACCACAGGTAATTGAGTTTTGTTCTTCCACACGAGTTTTTAAATTTAAAGCTAAGAGAGTTCCTTGCTTTGGTGTTTTAAAGCAACCAAATTCTTCTTGCAGTTGCATTTCCTCTTTTGATTAAACACTCTCTCTCTGTAGTCTGTTTGGAGTTGGGAATTCAGAGTTTACATTTTTACTTCCTGACTCACTTGCAAGTGTGCAATAAAAGATGTCATTTTTCATAAATCCCAGAAATTAAAGGTTTGGGTAAAACAATCTGAGGAAAGGATTTCTTGAGTCAGCAGCATGTCAGGAATTAGGATATTCCCAGGACTCATCTTAATTGCAAAAGAATCTTTGGAATGATCCTCTTTTTCAATGTGAGAGGATAATATTGGAGTGTTTTCTGTGCTTAGGCAGCAGGAGCAGAGTAAGCAGGACTTGTGTGGCAGGAACTCCTCTGGGTTGTGGTGAATTTTTTGCAGGGTGGGATCCCAATCACAGTTTTTATTCCCCCAAAAAGAAAAATTTAATGCAGCTTCAACTTAGCCTTGAGCTAAGGAGATAATAAATTCCAAAGAAGAGTCTTGACTCCCATTCCTGGTGCTGTTCCAGAGCTGATATTCCTGCCATGTACAACAACTTGGATGCATCCCAGGACACCACCTCGTTTTCCCAGTACACCCAGAGCCAGGAAGATTCTTTGTGAGTACAAGTGCCCAGCTGTGGTCATTGAAGGTGTCTCCTTTGGCAGCAGCACTGATTTCAGCTTCTGATTTAAATTCTCCTTTAGGGAAGTCCCACCTTTGGTAGAAGATGCCAAAGAAGAGGCTGCAGACCAACCTCAGGTAATTTCCCCTTGTGTGATGGTGAATAAAGCCAGAGTTTCTGCCATAACATCAGAGCTTTTGTGGTTTGTTTGCCATTCTCAGTACCAATTGAGAGAAATTTTAACACCATTGCAGGGCTGTGTTCTGCTTTTTTATCATTTATTCCTGGCAGGCCCAATCATGGGGTGTTTGATTTCAAAATGGGGAGGATTGATGTGAGCAGTTTCTGGTCATTCGTGTGCCTGTGCTGCCACAATGTTTTATTGGGGTAAAGATGGTAAATCCTAAATTCCTTCTGGAGAGGAATTGGTTGAACAGCTGCTGTGCTAACTGTGTGGTGCCAATCAGAGCAGGTAAAAATATAGCAAAACATCAAACATTTTTTAGTTTTTAGTTTTGGGATTCAATGGTTTTAAAAAGTGTTTTTTATGTTTTATCGAAACGCAGATAATAAATAATTTGGAGGAAGGGTGGTTAGAAAAACCTTGTGGCTGTGTTGTTTTTTATTGCACCAGAGCTGTAGTTGACTTATATGATATTGATGGGACAAGTACCAGTGTTTCAGTCACTTCCCAGGACAAATCTTGTGTTGTTGATGTTTTTGGGACAGGAGGAAAAGGTGGGGAGTGAAGGACATCACTCAGAGGAGAGCCCAGCCTGTGACACCGAGGGGGAGGCCAGAAACGACACAGCTGAGATGATCCCAGAGGAAACATCCCTTGGAGAGGGATTGGAGGCCAGTTCCATGGAAGCAGCTTCCCAGGAGGCCTCAGCAGGGAAGGAGGACACCTCCAATGTCACCAACAGCTCGACCTCCAGTGACATCATCTCGGGCACGCCCCAGCCCGTCAGCCGGCGCCAGTCCTTCATCACCCTGGAGAAATTCGGGGCTGCAGAGGGCAGACCCTTCAGCCCAGCCCCGCTGAGCTCTGTGCTGCAGCTGCCTGGGGGTGCTCCTGAGGCAGCCCCACAGGAGCCCGGCAGTGCCACCGAGGCTGCTGCTCAAGCTGAGAAACCTGGAGAGGAAACCAAAAACGCTCCAAAGGCCGAGGCCGACGCGGCCGTCCCCGCCATGCGCAGGGTGACGCGCCGGCAGAGCAGGATGGAGCTGCAGGGGAATAAATCCAAACTCCTGAGCAGGTCACAGGAGTCCCAGGGCTGTGAGAGCCTGGAGAGCAGTGCTGAGCTGGGCTCTGCAGTGGAGGACATGGGGCACGTGCTGCTGAGGCACTCGCAGGCCCTGCGCTCCACGGACGCCGACATCCAGCGGGCCGAGGACGCCCTCGCAGAGATGGACAAGGCCCAAGGGCTGGACACGGACTCCAAAGAAAACACCCCCCCAGACAGCAGCAGCTGCTCTGAGCAGCCCTCAGGGGAGGAGAGCCAAGGGTCACAAGTGTCCTCTCAGCAGAAGCAGCTCCGCAGATCCTCCAGGAGACGCTCCGAGGCTGTGGAGAGCTCCTCGGGCAGCCAGGACAAGGAGGAAGGGCCCCCGAAGAGGGACAGGAGGAAAGAGGAGGAGAAAGCTGGCCAGAGGAAACTGTCCCAGGGGAAAGGGGATGGAGCCCAAAAGCAGAAAGGAATCCCTGGGAAAACCACAGAAAACATGAAAGAGAGCGGCCAAGCCGAGAGAGTGGCAGAGGACTGGAGCTCCAAGGAGTCTCCTGCTGGCAGGGGCCTGGATGAGGAGGGCAGCAGAGGTGGCAGGAGGGCAGAGGATCCCCCCAGGCCCGAGGGGGAAGGTCAGGGCAGCCTGAACACAGCAGGGCAGAAGGTGGAACGCCCACGGTACCACACCAGGAGATCTTCCCAAGGTTTGCTGTCCAGCATAGAAAACTCTGAGGCTGACAGCTCTGAGAGCAAGGAGGAGAGCACGAGGAAGAAAAAACCTGTCAAAGTGAGGAGCAGAAGCAATTCTCTTGAAGGTAAATTGAAAGAGGGACAGGCAGGGAGCGGGAGCCTGGAGGGATCCTCCCTGGCAAGTGAAACCAGGAGCCCAGTGGAGGCCAAGAAAGGTGATGCTGAGGTCAGCACAGGTGCTGCAGTGCCAGCTGAACCAGGTGCCCTGGAAAGCCAGGAAACTCCTGCAGCTGCTGGAGAAGCTGTGGGCTCTGGCAGCTCTGAGAATCCAGACACCAGCGTGGAGCAGAACAAGGGTGATGCATCCCTGGAGCCCCTCAGCAGCCCCTGTGTGTCTGAGCAGGGTGGGAGAGCAGCAGAGGGGAGCAAACAGGAGGAGAAGCAACCCAGCACAGGGGACTCTGCACCAGCAGCAAACGTTTCAGCTGCTGAGCCCTCCCCTTTGCAAAGCCCTGAGTGTCACAACAAGAGAAGCAAAAGGATGAAGAAAATCAAGAGCTGTGATTGCTGCTTTAAAAAGCCAAAGCTGCAAGTGACTGAATCAAAGCTCACTGAGACAAAAAAGGAGAAGGGTGCTGAGCTGGAGAAGGACAAGGAGAAAGGTGCTGAGCTGGAGAAGGACAAGGAGAAAGGTGCTGAGCTGGAGGAGCCTGAGCCCAGCCCAGTCCAGACCCCTGGGAGTGGTTCTGCTCCCTCAGATTTGGAGGAGAGCTTGGCCCTGGCCCCGTGTGGGACGAGCACTCCACTGCACCCTCCCGTGGAAGCCAGCACCTTCAGCCTGGAGAGCCAGGGAATGGCTGAGGAAAAGCTGCAGGGGAGCAGGGAGGTGCTGGAGGAGGAGGAGAACCCGGAGAATCCAGGGGGTTCAGCAGCTGAAACCACCGAGTCCATGGAGGAAGTGAAGGAACCTGCTGAGCAGAAGGAGCAAACAGAGCAGGTTCTGCCTGAGAGTGTTCCTGAAGAGCCCAGGGAGAACTGCCTGGACTCTGGGGAGCAAGAGGAAAAACCAGCAGCTGCAGAAAAGGAAGAAATCAATGAGAAGGAACAGCTGGAAGAGGTGCCTGAGGAAATCAGCGCTGACAGCAAACCTGAGGAAAAAGAGATTAAGGAGCCAGAAGAAAATCAGGAGGATAAAGGAGAAGCTGAGAACTCTGCTGGGGAAACTTGTGTCGTTCCAACAGATGAAGAGATGAAGGAGGAATCAGTTGAAACTGAAATAAAAGTGCCTGAAAGCGTGGCCTTGGGCGATGTGAGTGTGGATTCCCCCCTGAAGGTGGAGGGGGATCCCCCAGTGCAGGTGGCTGAGAGCCCCACCAGCCTCCAGGCCCGCTGCACGTGGTCCCCCTCAGCCTCCCCCTCCACCAGCATCCTCAAGAGAGGGGTCAAGAGGAGCCAGGAGGACGATTCCCTGTCACCTGCCAACAAGGTATTCCATGGGAACTGTGTGTGACTCGGTGTAGGACTGGGATGAGGAGCCATCCTGGTTCCAAATCTGGATTGTTGGTTAATTGGGAATGATCTTGCAGAGAAGGTGAGGGTTGGGGTTGGGATGTGCCAGCACTGACAGATTTGCATCGTGAGGGGTTTTATTTTGAAACAGCATCAGAATCTTCTGTGCTGCCTGGATCACTGCAAAGCCAGGAGCAGCAGCATCCTCAGGGTTGCACACGGAGATTCCTTTGGGAATCCTCACGCTCTGTCCTTGCCTGAAACATTCCCTGGACTGTTCAAGAACTTCAATGATTCCAAACCGAATTGTTTTGTCTCCTCAGACTGACAGCACCAGGCTGTGCTGGGGTGTGAGTTCCCACTCTGAAACCTCCTCCTCTCCTCCCCAGATCCGTCGAGTCTCTTTTGCAAATCCCATTTTTCAGGAGGGCCTGGCAGACGACATCGACAGGAGGAGTCCTGTCATCAGATCCCATTCCTCACCCTCCTCCAGGAGCCTCAAAATCCTCTCTAACATGCAGGTCAGGGTAAATCTGTTACAATATTCCGTGTGTCCCAAGTATTGGTGTATTTATCATAAACAGCGTGGCTCTGGTGCATGTTTGTAGTCACTTACACACAGTCGTAAGAGCTGAGGATCAGAAGTGTAAGAAACAAAGCTTAGCTTTAGCCTGACTCGTTCTGTTAGTCTGAACTCAACTCTGAGGTTTCAGGGGCTAAAATCTCACTGTTAACTGAATTCCTACCATTAACTGAATTCCTACCACCCTGAGATATTTTTTTCCTCTTTTTCTATCCAGCACATTACCACTCCAACCAAAGGATTTCTGTCCCCAGGATCTCGTACCCTTAAATATAAGAGCTCAAAGAAGTGTTTAGTAAGAAGTGCTTTGGTTCATGTTTCTCTTCTATTTATTTTTCTCTGTATTCAGTGTGTGTGACAGTGGATTTAACCCTTCCCCTGTGTTATCCCAGATCACAGAAATGGCCAAGGAGTCCCTGCCGTGCCTTACCAACTTCGTGTACCCTGCCTTGGCTGGCTGCAAAGCCCCTGTGGATGTCATTTTACCTCAGATCACCTCCAACATCTGGTCAGTGGCTTCTTGCTTCTGAAGGTGACATTGCAGTAGAAACTCGAGTCCTTTTTGAACCTACAAAAGCAGAATTTGAGCCATAAATTCTTTAAAAGGATTGGGGTTGGTTGGGTGAGGAAGAAGCTTGGCTCTTGTGGAGTTCTTCAGGTAGTTTTTTGATGAAAAGCTCCCCAGGGATGGGGAGTTTGTGCAGGGCCAGGAGTTGGATTGCTGATCCCGTGGGTCCCTTCCAGCTCAGGATATTCCCTAATTCTGCCCCAGTAATTGATTTTTCCCTCCCCTGCTGCAGTGCCAGGGGCCTGGGGCAGCTCATCAGAGCCAAGAACATCAAGACTGTGGGAGACCTGAGCACTCTGACAGCTCTGGAAATCAAAACCCTCCCCATCCGCTCCCCCAAAGTCTCCAATGTCAAGAGGGCTCTGAAAGGATACCACGAGCAACAGGTAAAGATGGATTTTGGCACCCAGGAAGCCAATATTGATCTGATTAACTGCAGGAGGAATGATGCCTT
Organism: Cyanoderma ruficeps; assembly: GCA_008694505.1. Taxonomy (NCBI): domain Eukaryota; kingdom Metazoa; phylum Chordata; class Aves; order Passeriformes; family Timaliidae; genus Cyanoderma; species Cyanoderma ruficeps. The sequence goes on along the minus strand of VZDJ01000019.1, from coordinate 1,496,370 downwards.
TTCTCCTTCATTAAAACCAGCACTTTAAATCCTCATCCCTGCCTGCCTCAGTACAATGAATTTGAAATGCAGCTGGCTTGGTTAAACTGGTTTTATTAACAGGAGAAGTGATTGGATTGATGATGAGGTTAAAACAATATCTCACCCTGTCATTTTAATTTTTTTTTTCCAGTCTAAAAATGTTTTCTGTCCCCACAAAACCCCCAGGTGAAATCTCGAGCCTTGGAGGAAAGCACAGTGCTGGAGGATGCTGAGAAGCCTGGAAATGATGTGGAGGAGAAATCTCTCAGTGCAGATGAGGAGAAACTTGCAGCAGGTACTTGCTGGTGGCTTTTTTGCTTTGGGTTTGGAGGGTTCTGCTGTCTCGTCTTCATTCTGTCCTGCTGGCAACAGGGGAGAATGAAGACAATTGTTTTTTATTTTGAGTTTAATTTTATTCTTACAATCCCCATCCAAAACTCACCCCGAGGAAGGGCAGGGCGGACTTTGCTGGGAACGTTTTCCATGGAATAAATCTAAAAAAAAAAATTAATTTCCACGGAATAACTCCTTTATAGGCTGCTCAGAGACAACGATTTTGTACCAAACCAGCTGGAATTCTGCTTGCATTTCCCTGCACTTGTCTCCTTTCAGATTTGGTCGACACAGCCACCAGCACCACCAGCAGCAGCA
>VZDJ01000019.1:1457058-1487419 GCA_008694505.1 Cyanoderma ruficeps | reverse complement strand
TCCTTTAAAATTACAATACTTAAGAGGTGACTTTGTAAAGAAAAAAAAATAAAATTAGAGGGTTAAATAAAACCAGGCAGAGTGAGGTTATTGAGAGGAGCTCTAGGACAGCCTGTGGTGTTAAGCAGGGCAGTGGGAGCTTTGGGAAGGGTTTCCCTGCGGGAATACCGAGCTGATCTGCTCCTGGTTGCGTTTGACTCGCTCCATCTCGGGAGTGACGGGCGTGGGGGTCGCCTGCCCCACGTTCTCTTTGTACAACACCTGCGGGACACAAAAACAGCCCCCCCGGGCTCTTCAACAACCCCAAAGCACCAGGGCTGGAACACAAATCGGTGCTTTTGTTACCGCATTTCAAAACCTCAAACGTTTAGCGCTGCCAGGAGGGGTGAGGAGCAGGGAGAGGGAAATTGGGGTTTGGGGTTAGGGGCTCTATCCAGGTGCTGGGCGGCCCCAGAGGCTCAGGAAGTGCCTCTGGCTCTAAAAAGCTGTTTAAGAAATGCTTTTTTAAATCTATATTTGAAGCAATTCCTGATCTTTTTTTGGGAGGAAAGTGGAATTTTTTGTTGCCACACTGTCCCAAATGATGATGTCAGGGATGGGTGTTTTTCCCTGAAGTCAAATCCGCCTGAAAATCCAATAAAAAGGTGAAACACAGAGAGAAACCTGAATAATCCCTGGAAAACCTGGGCTCGTGGGAGGTGAGGGAATGGAACGAGCTCTATGTCCCTTCCAAGCCAAACATTCCCTGATCCCCGACCAAGGGATGCAAACTCTTGAGATGGTCTGGATAGAACCCACAAATACACAAACCAAGTCGTAAAAAAAGCCTAAAAATCCATCTCACACCGTTAACACCGAAGTGATTTGGGTTTAGAAGGAGCGATTAATGTGCAGGAAAAAAAAAAAAAAGAGAAATACATCTCTTTTAAATGAAAACCAGCTCGGAGTGGGAGTTAGGCTGTTACTTGATTAAGTGGAAGCACAAAGGAAACCAGAAATTTCTGGGCAGGTACCGAGCTAATGATCTCTTGATTGCGTTTGACTCTCTCCATCTCGGGGGTGATGGGGGTCGGGGTCACCTTCCCCACATTTTCCTTGTACAAAACCTACGGGATGCAAGGGAGTAGCCAAACGTCATTGAAAAGGAAAAGGAAAACGACAACAGCAACAAAAAAATCCCCAAAAAGCAGAACAAACACCTTTTTTTTTTTTTTACACTGAGTTAGGGCTGGGGCACAGGAGGAGGCATTGGAGCTTTGCCATTAATCTGGGATGCAGGAACGGGTCCTGGCTGGAATCATCGGCGTCAAAGCACACGTGGAGTAAGAAAGGGTTAAAAAAACTCAATCAAGACAACAACATCCATCCCAAAAAGGGATATTTTTTTTTTCTTTTTCCTAGTAAAACCCTGCCCGGGGCAGCGTTAAGGAGAAGCCGGTGCAGTCTGTGTGCGAGCGCGGGGACAGGGTCATTTCAGGGGTTAATAAGCACGGGTTGCTGATGCTCCAGCCGGGTTAAACACTTCACTCCGGGTTTTTTTAGGAGCTTTTCCAGCTGCCAGTACCGAGCTAATGATCTCTTGATTGCGTTTGACTCTCTCCATCTCGGGAGTGACGGGGGTGGGGGTGGCTTTCCCTATGTTTTCCTTATACAACACCTGCGGGACGAGAGAAAGGAGCCAGAGAAAGCCACAGTCAGCAACAGCTCTCCCGAAAAATTCCTTTTTTTTTTTTTTTTCCCCCCCTTGGATTTAGTGCCCCGGGTGGTTTGAAAGCAAGTCCTGGGCACTGTTTTAGTAGAGGAGTAGTTTGGCAGCCCGGCTTGAACTGCTGGTGATAAATGGGGTGAGTACTGCACCAAAGAGCACAAAATCCCACTGGGAAACTCGATTAAACCGCTTTCAAAGAAACGGCAGCACTGCAGAGAAAAGGAGGTGGGGTTTGAGCGGGTTTAGGATTAGAACAGGACATTAAAATCACTCTTAAAACCGAGATCAACTGAACCGAGTTAACATTTCAACCTGAGGAAGCCGCGAGTGAGGAGTGAGCCCGGCCCTGAGCGGCTCCGGAGCAGGGCCAGCAGAGTTATTTTGGGACAAATCCTTCTCCAAACGGTTAAAAAGGAGCTTCGAAAGAGTTAAAAGGTTTCAACTCTGGGTTTTTAAAGAGTTAAAAAGGGAAGTTTTGCTCTTGGCAAAGTACCGAGCTGCAAATCTCCTGGTTGCGTTTGACCCTCTCCATCTCGGGGGTGACAGGAGTGGGGGTCCCTGTCCCCACGCTCTCCTTGTACAACACCTGCACAACAAAAAAAACCATCCAGACCCATCAGCGACCTTGGAAATCCCTGAAATCCGAAATTTCCTGTGGATTGGGAGCTTTTAAACCCCCCACACTGCAGAACTGAGCAGTCACTCCCTCCCTCATCCACGGTTAAAGCAAGGCAACGAAGAATTCCAGATATTAAAAAATAAAAAACCAACAACCAGCAAACCACATGTAAAAGGAAGTCGGAACGGGGAACGAAACGGTTAAAAATATTTAGAACCACGGAAAAAATAGTTTGTAAATCATTCAGAAGGACGTCAACATCGGCAAATAATTCCATCAGTGAAGGAGCGGGAGGTGGGGAAACAAAGCGAGGAGGAGAGGAGGAGTTTGTGAGGATGGGTTTGTGAGGACGAGTTTGTGAGGATGGGTTTGTGAGGATGGGTTTGTGAGGATGGGTTTGAGGATGAGTTTGTGAGGATGAGTTTGTGAGGACGAGTTTGTGAGGATGAGTTTGAGGATGAGTTTGAGGATGAGTTTGTGAGGATGAGTTTGTGAGGACGAGTTTGTGAGGATGAGTTTGAGGATGAGTTTGTGAGGATTGAGTTTATAAGGATGAGTTTGTGAGGATGAGTTTATGAAGATGGGTTTGTGAGGACGGGTTTGTGAGGATGAGTTTGTGAGGATGAGTTTGTGAGGATGAGTTTGTGAGGATGAGTTTATGAGGATGAGTTTGTGAGGACGAGTTTGTGAGGATGAGTTTGTGAGGATGAGTTTATAAGGATGAGTTTATGAGGATGAGTTTGCGAGGACGGGTTTGTGAGGATGAGTTTGAGGACGAGCTTGTGAGGACGAGTTTATGAGAATTGAGTTTATGAGGATGAGTTTCTAAGGAGGTGTTTATGAGTGGATTAGGTGGAATGAGGAGAGGAATTTTGGGTTTTTTAGGAAGGTTTAGGGGCGGTGGTGGAGCGGGGTTAAAGGGAAAACCCCTGGTGCCCACAGTACCGAGCTGAGATGCTCCTGGTTGCGTTTGACCCGCTCCAGCTCGGGAGTGACCGGGATTGGGGTGCCCGTGCCCGGCTCCTCCCGGTACAGAACCTGCGGGATGGGAGAATGGGGCCGGATCAGGGATGAGGCAAAAAAAACCACCAAACGGGACAAAAATTCGGGATGGGAGAAAGAAATCCTGCTCCAACCCAGCAGCGCTGCTCACAAAGCCGGGCAGTAAAAGCTGGGAAAGCAGCAATAAGAAACAGCAGGTAAAAGAAATTGAGAAACAGCAAATCAAGCAGTCGCGGTTCCACTCGCATCCCACCGAGCACATCCCGTTTAGTTCTGCAGGAGAAAATCGGGAAAATCGGGAAAATTCACGCCGAGGAACCAAAGTGAAGGTGGGATTAAATAGGGAAAATGGGGTGGGGTTTTAAGAGTTGAAACAAAAGGGTTGTTGGGGCTAAATAAGGAAAATAGGGTGGATTTTAAGAGTTAAAAAAAAAAATAAATTAGGACTAAATAAAGGAAACAAAGTGGGTTTTAAGAGTTAAGAAAATAAAAATTGTTGGGAGTAAGGAAGGAAAATAGGGTGGATTTTAAGAGTCAAAGAAATCAAATTTGTTGGGATTAAATAAAGGAAACAGGACTAAATAAAGGAAACAAGGTGGGGTTTTAAGAGTTAAAAAACCCAAAGATCGTTGGGACTAAATAGGGAAAATAGGGTGGGTTTTTAAGAGTTTTTTTAAAAAGACTCTTGGGAATAAATAAGGACAAGAGGGTGAGTTTTTAAGAGTTAAAAAAAGGATGTCTGGGACCAAATAAAGAAAACAAGGTGGATTTTTAAGAATTAAAATAGAAATGTTGAGATTAAATAAAGAAAACAGGGTGGATTTTAAGAGTTAAAAAAAAGGATTTGGGGGACTAATTAAGGAAAACAGGCTGAGTTTTTAAGAGTTAAAAAAAACCAATCACACTTCAAAAGGTTGGATTCAATTACTAAAACGATGTAATTAAAAATAAAATGAATACCAATATAAGGAACCATTAAGAAGGAAAAAAAAAATTCTGGGAGGGACCAGGATGTTATTTTTTGGGTAAGTCGATTATAAAGAAACAAGAATATCGTTTGGTTGGTTAAAAAGTATTTTAAAATCGATTAAAGGGGATTTTTTTAAAAACTATTTTTTGGGTTTCGAAGGTGGAAAATACCGAGCTAATGTTTTCTTGGTTGCGTTTGACCCTCTGGATCTCGGGGGTGACAGGGGTGGGGGTTCCTGTCCCCAGCTCCTCCTTGTACAACACCTGCGGGGCAAGGGGCAAAAAAAACCGGATTTAAAGCAGCACCAAAAGCACCCAGAGCATCAGAGAAGGGCTCCTGACACATCCTGGGTTTAAAAAAATCCCTGGGAATAAAAAAATGATTTAAAACGCTGATAGGAGTGAGGCTGGAGGAGGGTGGATTTAGGTGGGATAGCGGGGAAGAAGGATGGATTTATATATAAATCCTTATTATATGTAATTATATACAATATATAAACTAGTTATCAATCCATTGAGCAATAACTTTATACTTTATATAATTTTTTTGGTATTTTATATTACAGACATATAATTTCTGGTGGTTTTAGTGACACTTCCTTCACCTTTCCACACATTCCAACACCCCCAGAACACTTCCAGTGCATTTCCTGAAGGAAGAGGCACCAAACCCAAAGGAAAAGACATCAAACCCAAAGGAAAAGACATCAAATCCAAAGGAAAAGACATCAAATCCAAGGGAAAAGGCACCAAACCCAAAGGAAACCCAAAGGAAAAGACACCAAATCCAAGGGAAAAGACACCAAACCCAAGAGAAAACACATTAAATCCAAGGGAAAAGGCACCAAACCCAAAGGAAGGGGCACCAAATCCAAGGAAAAGGGACCAAACTCAAAGGGAAAACACCAAATCCAAAGGAAAACACACCAAACCCAAAGGAAAGGCTCCAAACCCAAAAGAAAAGACACCAAATCCAAAGGAAAAGGCACCAAACCCAAAGGAAGGGGCACAAACCCAAAGGAAAGGCCACAAACCCAAAGGAAAAGACACCAAACCCAAGGGAAAACACATCAAATCCAAGGGAAAAGGCACCAAATCCAAGGAAAAGGCACCAAACCCAAGGGAAAAGGCACCAAATCCAAGGAAAAGGCACCAAACCCAAGGGAAAAGGCACCAAATCCAAGAGAAAACACATCAAATCCAAGGGAAAAGGCACCAAACCCAAAGGGAAAAGGCACCAAGTCCAGGGAAAAGGCACCAAATTCAGGGAAAAGGCACCAAACCCAAAGGAAAAGGCACCAAACCCAAAGGAAAAGGCACCAAATCCAAGGAAAAGGCACCAAACCCAAAGGAAAAGACACCAAATCCCAGGAAAAGGCTCCAAACCCAAAGGAAAAGGCAGGAAATCCCATTTCCAGGTGATTTTTTCCCCATCTCACACCCAGCACAGCAGGCTCAGGGATCACAGCCACGGATTCGGGTCAGGAAAGGAACAGTTTAGATTTTTATACATGGAAAAACCAGGGAGAAATAAAAAAAAACTCTCAAGGATGGAAGTGATTAATGAAAGGAAAAGCCGATCATAAAAAACAGAGCAGGAGAAAGACGGGAAGGAGGAATGGAAACTCATTAGTGGGATGGATCTCGTCAAAATCAATCAGTGATTCCAAAGGGGAAAAAAAGGCAAAACACGAGGAACGGGATGTTCTTGTGTCAATCAATTATTTGGGGGATTAAGATTATTTAAAAATCGATTAAAGGGGATTTTTTTTTAATTTTTTTGGGGGGGTTTTGAAGGTGGAAAATACCGAGCTAATGTTTTCTTGGTTGCGTTTGACCCTCTGGATCTCGGGGGTGACAGGGGTGGGGGTTCCCGTCCCCAGCTCCTCCTTGTACAACACCTGCGGGGCAACAGGGCAGTCAAAACCAGGGGAAAACAACCCAAAAAAAAAAATAAAAATCTGCACTCGATGCAGGGAATTAATGGGATTTGATGCCCACTAAAGGTGGTAGAAAGCAGGAAAAATGAGGGAGTAGAAATCGGTTGTTAATTGTGATAAATTCAGCTGGGAATATAAATCTGGGTGCTCGGAGCAGAGGATTGAATTATTACAGGAAGGGAATTCAGCAAATTATGAAAAAAAAAATAGGTTTAAAAATGCAAACCAGCTTAAAATTCAGGGAAAAAATTAATGCAAATGGAATATCCGGTGTTAAATTATAGGGAAAATATTTAAAAAAATAAGTAGATGAAATATAGTCCTTAAAAATGTAAGAGCAGAAAGGAGATTTTTTTTTTTAACAAGTTAATTTGGGAGGGTTTAAAGTTTTCGGGTGTTAAATTGTTACAGAGAATTGAGGGGTTTTTGGGGGTTTTTTTTCTGAAATGATGGAAAGATACCGAGCTAAAATTCTCCTGGTTGCGTTTGACCCTCTGGATCTCGGGGGTGACGGGAACGGGGGTGCCCAGCCCCGGCCCCTCCCTGTACAACACCTGTGGGCACCACCGGGGGGGAAAGGAAAAGAAAATAAAATATAAAATATAAAATAAAATGTAAAATAAAATTTAAAATTAATATAAAATATAAAATATANCATAAATTCAAACAGATCCACAGAATTAAAATTCAGGACTGAATTCCAAGTCAGATTGGGGCAGGGTGACCCCAAACTCGTCACAAATTCAAACGGAACTACAGGATTAAAATTCAGGAGAGAATTCCAGTGGGATTGGGGCAGGATGATCCCAAAGGGGTCACAAATTCAAACAGAACTACAGAATTAAAATTCAGTATTGAATTCAGGTGGGACTGGGACAGGGTGATCACAAACCCGTCACAAATTCAAATGGAACTACAGAATTAAAATTCAGGACTGAATTCCAGTGGGATTGGGGCAGGATGATCCCAAAGGGGTCACAAATTCAAACAGAATTACAGAATTAAAATTCAGATTGAATTCGGGTGGAACTGGGGCAGAGTGGCCCCAAACAGGGAACAAATTCAAACAGAATTACAGAATTAAAATTCAGACTGAATTCAGGTGGGACTGGGACAGGGTGATCCCAAATGAGTCATAAATTCAAACAGATCCACAGAATTAAAATTCAGGACTGAATTCCAAGTCAGATTGGGGCAGGGTGACCCCAAACTCGTCACAAATTCAAACGGAACTACAGGATTAAAATTCAGGAGAGAATTCCAGTGGGATTGGGGCAGGATGATCCCAAAGGGGTCACAAATTCAAACAGAACTACAGAATTAAAATTCAGTATTGAATTCAGGTGGGACTGGGACAGGGTGATCACAAACCCGTCACAAATTCAAATGGAACTACAGAATTAAAATTCAGGACTGAATTCCAGTGGGATTGGGGCAGGATGATCCCAAAGGGGTCACAAATTCAAACAGAATTACAGAATTAAAATTCAGATTGAATTCGGGTGGAACTGGGGCAGAGTGGCCCCAAACAGGGAACAAATTCAAACAGAATTACAGAATTAAAATTCAGACTGAATTCAGGTGGGACTGGGACAGGGTGATCCCAAATGAGTCATAAATTCAAACAGATCCACAGAATTAAAATTCAGGACTGAATTCCAAGTCAGATTGGGGCAGGGTGACCCCAAACTCGTCACAAATTCAAACGGAACTACAGGATTAAAATTCAGGAGAGAATTCCAGTGGGATTGGGGCAGGATGATCCCAAAGGGGTCACAAATTCAAACAGAACTACAGAATTAAAATTCAGTATTGAATTCAGGTGGGACTGGGACAGGGTGATCACAAACCCGTCACAAATTCAAATGGAACTACAGAATTAAAATTCAGGACTGAATTCCAGTGGGATTGGGGCAGGATGATCCCAAAGGGGTCACAAATTCAAACAGAATTACAGAATTAAAATTCAGATTGAATTCGGGTGGAACTGGGGCAGAGTGGCCCCAAACAGGGAACAAATTCAAACAGAATTACAGAATTAAAATTCAGACTGAATTCAGGTGGGACTGGGACAGGGTGATCCCAAATGAGTCATAAATTCAAACAGATCCACAGAATTAAAATTCATGACTGAATTCCAAGTCAGATTGGGGCAGGGTGACCCCAAACTCGTCACAAATTCAAACGGAACTACAGGATTAAAATTCAGGATTGAATTCCAGTGGGATTGGGGCAGGATGATCCCAAAGGGGTCACAAATTCAAACAGAACTACAGAATTAAAATTCAGTATTGAATTCAGGTGGGATTGGGGCAGGGTGATCACAAACCCATCACAAATTCAAACGGAACTACAGAATTAAAATTCAGGATTGAATTCCAGCTGGGATTGATGTAGGATGATCCCAAAGGGGTCACAAGTTCAAACGGAACTACAGAATTAAAATTCAGACTGAATTCAGGTGGGACTGGGACAGGGTGACCCCAAAGGGGTCACAAATTCAAACAGAACTACAGAATTATAATTCAGACTGAATTCAGGTGGGACTGGGACAGGGTGATCCCAAATGGGTCATAAATTCAAACAGAACCCTGGAATTAAAATTCAGGATTGAATTCCAAGTTGAATTGGGGCAGAGCGCCCCCAAACCCATCACAAATTCAAATGGAACTAGAGAATTAAAATTCAGGATTGAATTCCAGTGGGATTGGGGCAGGGTGACCCCAAACTCATCACAAATTCAAATGAACTAGAGAATTAAAATTCAGGATTGAATTCCAGTGGGATTGGGGCAGGGTGATCCCAAAGTGATCACAAATTCAAACAGAACTACAGAATTAAAATTCGGGATTGAATTCCAAGTCGGATTGGGGCAGAGAGACCCCAAACAAGGCCCAAATTCAAGCAGAACGACAGAACAAAGTGTTCCACGGTGCTTTTCCAGGTGGATGTGTCAGCAGTGGGAATTCCAGCTGGGAATTCACTCCTGCAGCAGTTTCCCCACCTCCACTGGATGCTCCTGATGTCCCCTCAGTGCCACGAGCTGGGAATGTCACCGGGGCTCCTCACAAAGACTTTGGGACACAGCAGAGCCCCGGCAGGGCAGGACCAGGCCGAGACCCCTCAGTTTCCAGCCCCAACATTCCCTGTCTGGGACTCAGGAAGGGGTGGGAGCCCGTTTTCCATGGGCTGGAGGTGCTGAGGGGTGGGCTCTGCCACCATTCCCACAATGAATATTTCCTTAGGAAGCAGAAGGAGGCCCTGCTGCAGCACTTCCATTCCTGAGGTTAAAACCTTCCATCTCCAACAACGGCACCAGTTAAACGAAGGGGAGAATGAAACTCTCAGAGTCCCGCCAGGGATTTGATGAAGGAAGGGCTCCCCCAGCACAGCCAAGGGTGGGATGGGATGGGAAAGGGGTTGGGGTTGGGTTTGGAAGGGGAGCAGGGGGCGGCGACCCCTCAGTACCGAGCTGATGTGCTCCTGGTTCCGTCGGACCCGCTCCATCTCCGGCGTCACCGGCGTGGCGGTGCCAGCCCCTAAACCCTCCTTGTACAACACCTGTGAGGGACAACAGCAGCGCCACAAAAACCCCACTGAGCCCCGGCCAGAGCCACCAAACCCCACTGTTACGGGATCGTGTTTAGCGTTAGGGTCACTCGGGATTCGTCATCGCACTCGTTCCAAAGGCAAGGACTGAGGAGGAGGCTGTGGGGGATTATTCTGTGAAGGGGTCGCTGCAGAGAGGAGATGAAGGCTCAGGGTAAAACAAACGTGGGGAGAAACACCACAACTCCACAGGGGATGTTCCGCTGCCCACTTTAGCTCAGGAAATAGCCCAGGATTATTTTCAGGCAGGATTGTTCTTAGAAGAAAAGCACGTGAAGGTGTAAATCCCACCCCCCCCAAAAGCACAAACAGTGGAAGATCAATGAGTTAAAACCCTGCCAGGGCACAGCCAGGACTGAACCCCTGAGGAAGAACAAGGTTAGGGTGTTAGGGGCCCAGGATTATAACAACATCCCGTTGTTATAACTCCTGCAGGGTGGAAGTACCGAGCTAATCTGCTCCTGGTTGCGTTTGACTCGCTCCATTTCTGGGGTCACGGGCGTGGGGGTGCCTGTGCCCAGCTCCTCCTTGTACAACACCTGTGGGACACAAGCACCAGCAGGGTCAGACCGTCCCTCACTGGCCTTACAAACTGGGATTATATAGAAATAAAAACACAATTTCCATCCCTCAGAATCCTCATCACCAGCTCAGAGTCATTTCCCTTCAGCGTGTCTTCGTTTAAAGGACACAAATTAAAATATTCTGCTGAGCACACCCTGAGAGGGATATTTTACTTCTCCTCTCAGTTTAAGAAATATGATAGAATTACTTTTCAGGCAGTCAGCATTTCTTTATGGGATTAATAAACAGTTTCACCTTTCCTGGAATTGTTCAGTGCACAAAAAATTTCACTGTGAGCTTTATTCATTTTCACTTTTGTTTGTTTGCCCCGCTATTTTACTTCGGGTTAAATCTCTAGGAAACTAAAACAACTGAGTGCCACCACTCATGTTACAAGGTTTAATTTAACCTGTAGTTATTTGATTTTCAAAAATTGTATTTTTCATGGAAGGAGATGTTTGTGGAATAACCCCAACCTGACAAGTGCACTCAAAGCTCTTCTTGCAAGTAGGAAAATCCTTGCACCAAAACAAAACTTGCACCAAAAGAAATGAACAAAAGAATATTGCACTGCTTGGTGTCATTGAAACAAATAAATCAATTACAGCAACTTGTGGGGAAGGTTAGGAAAAAAATGAGGAATCATTTGGAAAAACAACTCAGTTTGTCCATAAGTGAGCTGTGAAATTTACACTTGACTGGATATGGGAAGCTTTTGTTTTCCCTTATAACTGTCACACAGAAAGGTTCCAATTGGATTTTTTTTCCCTCAAAGTTCTGTCTTCCTGATATATTTTTTTTCTCAAGTCAAATTTCAACACATAACCTGGGTAATTCTTGTTCTTAGCTCTGTGTTCAGAAAAGGCCACAGAGGAAACACAGGCAGCCACTGAGTGGGATAATCCCTGTAAAACTCGGATATTCCCATCTCCTGCTGCTGGCCACAGGGATTTGGGAGAAGCTGGAGCTTTCCCAAGAGGAAAAGATTGGAGCAGGACCCTGGAGGGGGCAGGGGACGGGGAATTATGGAGCTGATATCAGGGAACAGGGACATTATGGAGCTGATATCAGGGAACAGAGACATTATGGAGCTGATGTGAAGGGAACAGGGACATTATGGAGCTGATGGAACAGTGACATTATGGAGCTGATGTCAGGGGACAGGGACATTATGGAGCTGATGGAACAGAGACATTATGGAGCTGATGTCAGGGAACAGGGACATTACCCAGATGATGTCAGGGAATAGAGACATGATGGAGCTGATGGAACAGGGACAGGGACATTACTCAGCTGATATCAGGGAACAGGGACATTATGGAGCTGATGGAACAGGGACATCACCCAGCTGATGTCAGGGAACAGGGGTGTAGGGAACAGGGACATTAAAGGACATTACTGAGCTGATATCAGGGAACAGGGACATTAAGGGACATCATCCAGCTGATATCAGGGGACAGGGACATTAAGGAACATTACTGAGCTGATGTCAGGGAATGGGGTGCAGGGAACAGGGACATGATGGAGCTGATGTCAGGAAATAGGGACATTAAGGGACATCACCCAGCTGATGCCAGGGGACAGGGACATTAAGGGACATGATGGAGCTGATGTCAGGGAACAGGGACATTAAAGGACATCACCCAGCTGATGTCAGGGGACAGGGACATTAAGGAACATTACCGAGCTGATGTCAGGGAATGGGGTGCAGGGAACAGGGACATTAAGGGTCATTAAGGGACATTACCGAGCTGATGTGCTTCTGGGTCTCCTTGACTCGCTTCACCTCCGGCAGGTCGGGAATGGGAGTTCCCTTCCCGATGCTCTCCTTGTACTTCACCTGCAAATCCCAGCACAGCAATTAGGGAAAGGAAAAAGGATTTACAGGAAAGCTTTCAAAGGTTCCTAAAGAGCTTTGTCCTGATCTTGTGGAGAGGGGAAGTTTAAAGGACTTCAGCACCTTCCCAAGGAATCTGTGACAAGGCACCTCAGCTGTTGGGTCACTGGGAATGGCACTGAAAGGGTTTGATGAAACCAGATAAATTCTTTTAAACCTGATCCTATTTGGCCTTTCTGGCAAGAAAAGGAGAATTTGGAGTGTGTAGGAATCCTTCCTGTTTAACAAAGGTGAGAATCACCACACAACACTTCAACAAGGACAGTGCCATTGCATTTCTGCTTTGCTAACAACAAGAAAAGCCTTTCACAAGAACATTTTTAACATTTTTAACACATTCTGCATGAACAAACTGGCTGCAGTGTTAGTGCGTGACACTAAATGACACCACCATTCAAAAAAAAAAAGTGTGGAGGATGTTTAGGAGCTTTGAAATAAAATTAATAGGTAAAATTATTCCAATTTTAGAGTGCTGTGACCTTTTAGATAACATCCAAGTTTGCCAGGACAAACCAAACCAAAAAAACCACCGTTAGAAAATTCAGTCTGAGCAGAGCAAAACATTTTCCTGGGAGATGGTTCCACCCTGGAACAGGTTGAGGAATCTTCATCCTGTGGGATCCTCAAAACCCAACTCATCCTAAAGCTGAGCCACAGGGTTGGAACAGATGATTTCAACACATCCCTTCCCACCTAAATATTTCTTTTTTTTCTGTCCAAACTCTATCTGGGCTGAGATCAAATTGACAGCAAGAGCTTTCCTAGTTTAGAAACGGGTTGTGAGTAAGAGATGGGATGTTAATCATTAGAGAGGTTACTGTTAAAGTAACAAGGATGTCCAAAACCTTTCAGAAAGTCACCCTTGGCTGGGTGGGTTATTGCCAAACCACTGTTAGCAAGATGTAAAGAAAAGAAAAATATATTAAAAAAAAATAAATTATTTCCAGTTGAATTAGCAGCGGTAGAGTGAGTATTAAAAATCAATTCTTGTGTACCGAGCTGATATTATCCTGGGTTCGTTTAACTCTCTGCATCTCTGGGGTCTTTTCAATTGTGGTTCCAGTTCCAATATCTTCTTTATACAAAATCTTAACGTTCAGAATGAAGACAACAAGGTTAAGCATCCAAAACACAACGTTCTCACTCCCAGACACTGGATTTGGGCACAACAGAGCAGCTGCAAGCCCAGAGGATCCACTCTGGTGCTGCCTCTCTGAAGGTGTCCAAAGTGAGCACCATTTGGGGGAAAAAAAAAGAGCTGATTTTTTTATATTTAATGCTTTTTAAGTAGAAGATAATTTATACAATAAATCAAATTACCAAACATGTTTCAGTGGAATATTTCTGGACTAGTGGAAGGAGTCCTTGCCCATGGCAGGATGGAAGAAGATGAGCTTTAGGTCCCTTCCACCCATTCCATAATTCCATAATCAAAACATTTGTGGGCTAATTTTAGGATTGAAGATCATCATTTGCTCTAATTCGATTTACACCAACGTTTTCCACGTTGTAAATGGTGCTGGAGGCAAAATGCCACAGGAGACTTGAGGCACTTGATGGCAACAGGAGCTGGGCAACGACTGAGGCACACAGAGCACGAGGGGCAGCAGGACAGGGAGCTGGGACTGCCATGGGAACAGCACAAAGGAAAGGGAGAATAATTGTATTTATTTAATGAGGGATTGTTTAACTCTATCACAGCCGTGCCTGTGAAAGAGGGCAATCACCCCACAAAAAACAGCTGGAAAAACACTTTATAAAGCCCAGCTAAATCTACTGTACCTGTAGGAGAAGGACAGAAAAATTGTGATTTTATTAGATACTAAACTCTATTTTTTGGGGGGTAAGGGGTGAGGACAGAGGTGACCATACCGTGCTGAAATTCTTCTGGTTTTCCTTCACCCTCAGGATTTCTGGGGTGTCCTGCACCACTGTGACTTTTCCTTTACTGTTCTGGAGGTCTGACTGATACTGCAGCTGTGTAAAGGGACAATGGCAAACCTTAACTTTACACTGTACAAATTCCCTCACGGTTTTCTTGGAAAATGAGAAAAATACGGGGTTTTTTTTAAATTTCCTTCTGGGCTTACCATGCTAAAGTTCT
Source organism: Cyanoderma ruficeps (assembly GCA_008694505.1). Lineage (NCBI taxonomy): Eukaryota > Metazoa > Chordata > Aves > Passeriformes > Timaliidae > Cyanoderma > Cyanoderma ruficeps. The sequence continues at coordinate 1,473,007 of VZDJ01000019.1, read as the reverse complement.
TCTGATTCTCTCGGACCCGCTGCATTTCTGGTGTGTCAGCCACGGGCACGTAGTAGGGCATGTTCTTCTCTGCATCTTCCTTGTATTTTTTCTGATGGAAAACCCCAAATGGATTAAAATAGAAAACACAAAAGCAGCAAGAAACAAACTGGAGTTCCTGGTCGTTGAGTAGTGCCCGTCTTTGTGGAGATGTGAGTTCTTCTCTGTCTGATAGAAACTGAGATTATGCCTCTGTGCAAGATTTATTTTAGACAGCAGGTTATTGAGGAGTAGAAAATTAAGAAGAATCTGCTTTTAAAAGAATTAGCTTTGCAAAGCAAGAGGAATTATTGTGTCACTTGACACAGCAGTAAAATTAATTTGATTATTGCCGAAGGATTCCAGACCTCCGGAAAGATTTCTTCCCCTGGTGCCTCCTGAAGGCTGTGAGAGGTGGTTATTTGGGTGTTTAATTAGTATTTCCTGGAGTTCCCACATGAGCAGGATTAATTGCTTCACTCAAGATACCTGGCTGGAAAGGTTCTTGACCTGCTGGGCATGAATAATCTCTGGAGTATCAACAACACTGGTGTAGTTGGCTTTCTCCATTTCTGCCAATTGTTTGTATTTGATCTGTCGGGCAAAGCTCACGTTTAGGGGCCTCGATCATCTCCGCACAACTGGGTTTAACCAGGAAAATGGGAATTTTTTCCTTTGGAAGGAGCTCAGTGAGGCAGGGGGGCACAGACCTGGCTGGCGATGTCGGTGGCGTTCCTGGCCCGGACGAAATCCGGCGTCTCCAGCGCCAGCTCGGTCAGGCCCTTCCCGCGGATCTCCTGCTCCAGGGCCTTCTTGTACTCCTTCTGCAGGGGACAGGAATGGGGCGTGGGAAAGGGGCAGCAGCTCCACAGTCACAGACACACACCAGGAGTAGTGCCAGTCCCAGCCAGGAACAGCGCCAATCCCAAACCAGGAACAGCGCCAATCCCAAAGCAGGAACAGCGCCAATCCCAAAGCAGGAACTGTGCCAGTCCCAAACCAGGAATAGTGCCAGTCCCAACCAGAAACCCAACCATCCTAACCAGAAATAGTGCCCATCCCAACCAGGAATAGTGCCAGTCCCAACCAGAAATACCACCATCCCAGCCAGGAATAGTGCCCATCCTAACCAGGAATAGTGCCAGTCCCAAACCAGGAATGGTACCAGTCCCAACCAGGAACAGTGCCAATCCTAACCAGGAACAGCACCAATCCCAAACCAGGAAAACTGCCAGTCCTAAACCAGGAATCGTGCCAGTCCCAACCAGAAATAGTGCCAGTCCCAAACCAGGAATACCATCATCCCAACCAGGAATAGTGCCCATCCTAACCAGGAATAGTGCCAGTCCCAAACCAGGAAAACTGCCAGTCCCAAACCAGGAATTGTGCCAGTCCCAACCAGAAACCCAACCATCCTAACCAGAAATAGTGCCCATCCCAACCAGGAATAGTGCCCATCCTAACCAGGAGTAGTACCAATCCCAAACCAGGAAAACTGCCAGTCCCAACCCAGGAATAGCACCAATCCCAAACCAGGAATTGTGCCAGTCCCAACCCAGGAAAACCGCCAGTCCCAAACCAGGAATAGTGCAAATCCAAAACCAGGAAAACCGCCAATCCCAAACCAGGAATAGTGCAAATCCCAAACCAGGAAAACCACCAGTCCCAACCAGAAATACCACCATCCCAACCAGAAATAGTGCCCATCCTAACCAGGAATAGTGCCAATCCCAAACCAGGAACATTGCAAATCCCAAACCAGGAATAGCACCCATCCTAACCAGGAATAGCACCAATCCCAAACCAGGACTAGCCCAATCCCAAACCAGGAACACCACCAATCCTAACCAGGAATAGTGCAAATCCCAAACCAGGAATAGTGCAAATCCCAAACCAGGAATAGTGCCAGTCCCAAACCAGGGATACCTCTAATATCAACTCATAATCATGCACACAAATTATATAATTTCAGATTATTTCAGTTTGTGCTTCATGACTTAAATCTTGGTTTAGTCCCTTGATTAATTAATTAATGAGTCTCTCGAGTGAGTGTTGATCCCAGTTCCTGTTTCCCATCTGAATTCCTGGCAGTGACTACTCAGGAGAGAGCTCATTTAAAAGTCCCCTTTGATCCTTATTCCCTCATCCATGTTCTTTCCTGCCCTCTACTCAAGAGTTTCTAGGGAATGATGAAGTTCACAGCAGTGGAAGGACAGGGCTGGATGGGATATTGGGAAGGAATTCCTGGCTGGGCTGGAATTCCCAGATTTGCTGTGGCTGTCTCTGGATCCCTGGAAGTGTCCCTGTCCCAGGCCAGGCTGGACAGGGCTTGGAGCAGCCTGGGATGGTGCAGGGTGTCCCTGCCCAGGGCAGTTGGAGGCTGTTCCATCCCCTCAGGCATTTTCCAAGCAGCTCTTCCATACCTCGTTCAGGATTTGAGTGGCATTCTTGGCTCTCAGCATCTCTGGAGTCTCCTCTAAGGCTGTCAGTCCTTTCCCTTTGACTCCTTCCTCCAGATCCTTCCTGTATTCTTTCTGCAGGAGAAATAAAAAACACTGCAAAGCCAGACCAAAGGGAGTTTTACACTCTACCAACTTTGTAGCAAAAAAAAAATTAAAAAAATTAAAGAAAATTAAAGGGAAAAAAAAGAATTCCAAAATCTCCAAAAGAAAAGGAAAGGAAAAAAAAGGAAATTTGGAAAACAAGAAAGAAGACTGTAGAGGGTTATGGAAGAACTACTCCAAGAAAAGATAGGGATTATTGTGGAAGATAAATTGCCAAGGCACACACATATGGACCAGTTAGGCTGAGGGAAGTCAGAGAGGGGCAGCAAACGGGAAAAGGGTTAAAGGACAAGGAAGAAAATGTCCGTGGCACATTAGCTGAGAGCACAGAACATGTGAACATGCTGAGTGTGGGTGGGCAGGAGAGTGGGGAAGAAGAACTGGGAATGCTGGAAGTGCTGCAGGAGGCAGAGGGAAGGAGCCCAGAGGAGCTGGTACCTCGCTCGCTATTTTGGTGGCGTATTTGACATGTAAGAGGGACGGTGTGACCTCCAGGCCAGTGAGGTTCCTGCCCTTCATGGACTCTTCAAAGTCCTTCTTATATTCTTTCTAATGACAGCAAGAAGAAGAAAAAGAAGAAGGGAAAAAAAAGAAAAAAAGCAAAACAGCAAATATTTATTACGATATTTTCATTATGTGCAAAGCTGGAGGGTGTCAATGTCACTGGGTACAGCTGATGCTAAATGGGCTCCTAAATTCCTAAATCCTGTTCCCACTAAAACTTGTGAAGCAGCTCATTGCTTTCTATGGAAATAGGACCTGATCCTGCCTTTATTTTTTATGTTTCTACTCGTTTCCCTGTGCAGAGAAAGCATTCAAAGGGACCACAAATGGCCTTACACAGCTGCTCTGCAGCCTCCATCTGGGCCAGAATAGGAATAAACTTCAAATAAACACAAAAAAAACTGCTCAAGAAAAGAAAATGACAGGTCGAGGGAGAACCTGTGACAGCAAAGACACACAGGGAATAAAAGAGTTTCTCAAAAAATGGGGTTTTGAGGTGGAAAAAAGAGAAGCAGAGCACTTTCTGTGTCCTGTGATAACACACAAACACTGTGCTGAGTTGTAAAAGTGAAGTTAATTTTGTACCACATTTCTTACTCAATGACTTGTTTAAGCCTCATTTACGGATAAAAAAATACAGATGAACTCTCATTTCATGACAGGAAAACTTCATGAATGTTCAGTGCAGCATTTAACAACCATCATAAAGAAATCTGAAATAACTATAATTTTTTTCAGTCTATCAGCGTGCATAAGGTGCAAGTAGAATTGCCTGCTAAATCCCTAAGTTTAATTTAAAATAGAAACTTTTAATCTTTTCAGCCTATCAGTATTGATTTTACCTCGCTCTGCATGAGCTGAGACTCCTTTGCAGTCAGGTATGTGGGAGTTTCAAAGTCCAACATGGGTTTTCCTTTTTCCTTCTCATACTTTTCTCTGTATTTCACCTGAGAAGAAAAGACAGGAAGTCACCCTCCTAAATAACCAAAGACCTAATTATGTGCCTACTATCAACAGTTCTGTGAGAAAAATTGAATGTCTAAAGCAGTTTGCCTTCCTGAAATCTGTATTATTGATCAGCAAATGGGAAATTTGGTGTCCAGGAAGTAAAATGTCCATGGAGATGATTCCTGCTTCGGGTTCTGTTATCCCGATTTTCAGAGTGCTCAGTGAGGGAAATTTGGCTGTGGCCAAATCAGAGCCTGATCCCAAACCGGAGCAACAAGAGCTGACTTAAAAATTAATTACAACCTGATTAACAACAACCTGATTAACAACCATTTCCTCGTGGTCCTTTGCTGTGTGTCCTTTTTGCTTTTCCTGCCTTGACCATCCCTGGGGGTGTTCAAGGCCAGGCTGGAGCAGCCTGGGACAGTGGGAAATGTCCCTGTCCAAGGCAGGGGTGCATCTAGATAACCCCAAATGTCCCCAAACCATTCTGGAATTCTGTGCCAAGCACCAGAACAATCAGCTGTGGCCCTTGGTGTTCTCGCAGTAATTCCTCTCTTGCTTTACAGCCAATAAATATTTGGAACAGAGAGGATCAGAGACCAAATCAGACTGTGAATTTCTCTGGAGTGATCCACTGTTTTATTCCAAAGGGAAAAACTCCAGGCATCTCTGTAGTTTTGGCTAAAGCCATTTTGGATGCAGGGAAGGTGAGCAGAGCTGTCCTTTGGATCATGGAATGGATGAAGTTGTTGGAAATCCCGTCAGCAACAACCCTAATTCCTTCAGTTCCCACTTTCTGTGATTCCCAGGTCCTTTTTTCTCTCTAAATCCCCCTGATAAATGTATTATCCTGTATAAAAGATCTATTTACAGCAGGGGTGAGCAAAGGGGGTTGGCTCTGGAACGAAGGAATCACACAGAGATTTTATCTGTGTGTTTGATGTGTTCTGAACTCGGAAATGTGCAGCTTCTGCTCCCTGGATCCTCCCCGAGGTGGGCAGTGCTGGTGGGGCAGAGAGACACAGGGAATGGCCCAGCCTGGAGGATTCCCTGGGAAGGTTTTGATGGAATTTGGAGCTCAGTGAGTTGGGATAAGGACAAACACACGTCCGACTTACGTGGCTCTGGAGTTCTGAGGCCTCCCTGAGATGAACCTGTTCAAGATTATCTGGCACNGTGACCCTTACTCTTCTCATATTGCTTCTTGTACTGGTACTGAAGGGAAGGTGTCAAAAATCATCTCAATCCAAAAAAAAAAAATCTCTCAGCAAATTTACTTCTTAGGTCCAATCAAAGCAACATTTCAGTGGAACGTCAGAGAGAAATTAGAAATGCAAGAAGTAGAACAAAAACCAAGAAGTTTAGAATTGATATTGGGGGTTAAAGATGTGTGGGGGAATAGTTATTTTTTATGGTCATTTGGATTGCAACAAAGGTTTTGTCCAAACCAGGATTAAAAGAAGAAAAAGAAAGAGAAGAGAGAAAACACAGTGAGTAATGAAAAGGCTGTACCAGGCAATAAAGGTTTTTGCCTTTTCTTATTTTCAATTATTTTGTTAGGCATAATTATGTGGATTTGTAATAGGGGAGTGTTAAACAAACACAAAGTAAAAAAAATAAACATATATATATAAAAAAGAAAAAATTAAATATAGCAATCAGCAAAAAAAAAGAAAAAATTAAAAAGAATATTTGTTAGTGTAGTGCAATCTGTTAAAAATGGGATCAAGAACCAATCAAGTAAAAATGATCAGAGGATTTAAAACATCAGCACTTCTGCAATCAGTTAAGATGGGATCAAGAACCAATCCAGTAAAAACGATCAGAGGATTTAAAACATTAGCACTTCTGCGATCAGTTAAAATGGAATCAAGGACCAATCCAGTAAAAATGATCAGAGGATTTAAAACATTAGCACTTCTGCAATCAGTTAAGGTGGGATCAAGAACCAATCCAGTAAAAATTATCAGAGGATTTACAACATTAGCAGTTCTGCAATCAGTTAAAAATGGGACCAAGAACCAATCCAGTAAAAATGATCAGGGGATTTACAACATTAGCAGTTCTGCAATCAGTTAAGGTGGGATCAAGGACCAATCCAGTAAAAATGATCAGAGGATTTAAAACATTAGCAGTTCTGCAGTCAGTTAAGATGGGATCAAGGACCAATGCAGTAAAAATGATCAGAGGATTTACAACATTAGCAGTTCTGCAGTCAGTTAAGATGGGATCAAGGACCAATGCAGTAAAAATGATCAGTGTAAACATCAGCAGTGGTGCAGGTGCTGAGGATTTCCCTTCCCAGAGCACAAAGGCGGGGAAGGCGCCGGTTAAGGGGGAGCCACGAGGACCCAGAGGAAGAGATCACTACCAGGTGATGCCCACGGAGGTGCCCCAGGGAGAAGCTGTTACAGGAGGAGTTAGCAGAGAATTCCCAAGGGAATTCCCAGCCCTGGGAGCTGTGGGATCACGCAGAGCTTACAGCACTGGCGAGCTGGCTCGTGCTCAGCACATGGTTCATGAGCAGCGACTCCTTCATGTCCGTGACGGGCTTGTGCATCTTCTTCAGGTCTGCCTTGTACTTCACCTGCAGGGAAAGAGGGTCAAACCCATCAGGAGAGGGCCCTGCTGGTCCAGCCTGGCCTGGGGGAGGTACCAAGCACACAAAGGAGGGATTTGGGAAAGCAGGATGGGCTCTCCCCCCAGGAAAGGCGGAAGTACCTCGCTGGCCATGTTGTGGGCGTCCTTCAGGGTCTTGTAGATCTTGGCCTCCTTCAAATCATATTTTGGCTTTTTACCCAACTCTTTGGCAAAGTTCTCCTTGTATTTCACCTAAAGAGAGAACAACCAGGTGTCACAGCTGCTCTGCAGGCCTCACCTGTTTGGCTGCAGAGGGCCCTGTTTTGGTGGGGCTGGTTGGGAGAAGAACGAGAGTGCAGGAATTTGAAGGTGTCCACTGGAATAAAGATTATTTCAAAAACGACCTGGCATGGAAAGAAAATCTACATCTATTTGACATTTACAAGACACCACTTGGCAGTTTTTCTTCCAGTGCAAAGGTCACATGTCCTCATTGTAAAAATAAAAGAGCCAAGAGAATTGTGCTGCCAAAATTCTGACCCTGGGAGGTGAAGAGTTTTTCACTTGATGGGAACAGTCCATTGATTTAAGATGTTTCACAAAGACAAACAGAGACAGGTGAGATAAGAGTAAAATACAAGAAAATTTATATATTATATAATTACAATATATTAGATCCTTATATAATATATAAAATATAATAATGTAAGAGTATATGAAAGAGTGAAGAAATTTTTCTACACTTCTTGGAGAAACAAGAGCTTTAAAAACCTCAAGACTTCATCAAACACATCAAATACTTTTCTATCCATTGTTTTGCACACAGTCTGTCCTGTCTGGATTAAAGGAGGACATTAACGATCACAAACAGAGCAGTGACACAATTAATTACTAATGATAAACAACTAATTAGATTCTACAAGAGTTTTAGTAACAACAACAACATCAGCTTCAAACAACATCAGCTTCAGCCAGGTCAAGCCCAGCAGTGTGAGCCATCAGAATCCAGCACATCCAGCCTGGAGGCACAGGAATATTGACAGCAATGAGAGGGTTTTGAACCCAAAAGAAGAGTTGCTGGGAGATCAATGCAAAATTAAAAGCAAGCAAGACAGACAGACAAAATCCAATAAAAAAACCTCAACTGGATAAACAAAACATGAAGCTTTACAAAGTTTATGAGAAGAGATGTCCAGGAGAAAAAAAGACGATGTCGACCATTCTTTGCTCCCTCGCTGCCTCTCCAGCAGCTCATTTTCCCTCAGAACCAAAATTAACTCAGCAAAGAATGTTTAAAAGAGCAAGAGTGGGAAAAGAATGGAAAACCAGGATCTCATCACTGAATGGGAGCTAACAGAATTTCTTCTTTTCCTTGTAGATCAGTTTAGAATCATTGGTTCTCCTGAGGAGATCCTTGGTTTTCCTGCAGACGCTGTGGTGGACATTCCAACATCCAAACATGGCAGCAGACACAGACAGACATGGAAAAACACAAAATCCCTTTTATTTTCACTTGGAAACACGTGTGTAAATCTGAAATGGCACAGACTTGTCTGCTGCCACTTCCAAATGAGCAATCCAGGCTCTGGTTTTCTATTTTCCAAAGGTTTTGAAGTGGGAAGAAATCTAAGAAACAATGAGCCCTCAAACCAGTACAGGCTGCACTTCTCAGTGGGACTGATTCAGTCAGAGCCTGCTCTTCCATTAGGAAATTCCAGCCAATAAAATAGTTTAATAAAAGTTTAAATGAAGTTTTAATAGAAGTTTGAAGAGTTAAAATGAAGTTCTGGTGACTGCTCACTGAAAATTACCATTGTTCAGGTTGGTCATACACATATATTTACACATATATTTACACATATATTTACACATATATTTCCCTGGCCTTTTTTTTTTTTTCATTTTCGGACAATAACAGCTCAAATTTTAGGTTTTTGGGTGAAAAAAGTGACTTTTCACATTATGTGAGCGCACTGAAACCTTCCCTAAAAAAACCCTGGAAGCTCCAAAATCATTATGAAGGGCACAATGACATTTAAAGCTTCACGTGGTGCTGCAGAATTGCAAGATAATGATGCCAGCAAGAGACAGACGCACAACAATGGCATTAATGGCAGTTAATTAAAATTCTCTTACATGACTACTTAGCATATTTGCTTTCTTAAAGGTTCTCATCCAGGGGGTGTCATAGGAAGCAGCTCCGTGGCCTCTCATGTGTTGTTTGAGGTACTCTGCCTACAAGCAGCAGCGAGAAAACAAGGTCAGAAAGGCAAAAATCCACAATTCAAACATGAAGGGGTGAGAAAGAACGAAGAGGGATTGAGGTCCTGGCACAAAATTCTTTTAAAGATCCAAAGAAGAAAGAAAGAAAGAAAGGAAAGAAAGAAAGNAAGAAAGAAAGGAAAGAAAGAAACCGAGTGTCCATTCAAAGGATGGAAAATAAGAGTCAGGTGAAGGCTGGTTTTGGTAAAGCCAATACCCAAAAGAGCTAAAAAAGAACAGGGGAAACACTTCAGCTTCAGTATTTATGTCACAGCATCATCTTAAGAAGGTTTTATATCTTCATTAACGACAGTAGAAAAGTTTAAGCAAAAAATACTTTGTACTGGCATTTAATTTTTACTTCACCACGTTCCCTTCCTTTCCCTTTTCCCCTAATTAGGAAATAATTTCAATTATAATAATGACATCACTCCATAAATTAATTTTATCTCTTGTTTCTCTCACTGCTGTGAGTTTCACCAAGTTTTCGTTCTGCCCTTACCTGGCTGGTGAGTTTGGACACCTCCTTGGCCAGCTCAATGTCTGGACGTCCCAGCATGGTCACACCCACACCTGCTGCCCCACGCTTCTTATATTCAATCTAAAAAAAGAAATCAAGCCTTTAGGAGCGAGGAATTCCCCTTTGAATTTTTCAGCTGGATTTTGTCATTAAATTAAGGCTAAAGGATTATGCAGAAGGCTTAAAACCACTCACATTGCTGATTAATTTGGCAGCCTGAGTTGCTTTCTTAATGTCTGGTCGATCTGCTATAGGTGTGTAGTGGAGTTTGGATTTGGCATCTTTCTTGTATTCAATCTAATCCATGGAAAAAGACAGAGGAAAGAAAATTAGTGAGGTTTATTCATTGGGAATACACCAATTAAGGACACAGCAGCGTTGCTGAGAAAGTGCATGGGTTTGTTTTAGAAATCAATTCAAAAGGAATCTGGTTTTGCAAGTTGTCTGCAAATAAAGAAATAAATAGGGGAAATTCTGTCTGTGCCTAGCAGGTTGAAAAAAATTATTAGATGTGATTTCCACCAGATTACTTGAAATCCTACAACGGGATTTAAATGCAAATCCCTTATTTCAGTGCAATTTTGTATTTGTAAACATTTGTACATTTATCTTTCAAAATGACACCTGAACACGGAGGAAATTCAGAAATCCACGAACTCGGGTTTTTTCCAGCTGAATTTGCTTATATAACCTACTAAATTAACAGAAAAAGGAGGCAAACTTACTGTGCTCTGGTTTTTAGCAACTTCCATGGCATGTTTCACCTCGGGAGGCTCCAGCATGACAGAATAATTGGATTTGCCTTTCTCCTTCACAAACTTCTTCTTGTAGTTCGTCTGTCAAGAGTCAACAAGGGCCACGTGTGAGTTTTTAACGTCACACGGAGGGGAAATGCCACAGAAACTTGGAAAAAAGCTCCCAGAAACTACTGCAGGCGGATAAAGAGGAGTCACCTCATTGCTAAACCGTGTTGGCTGCAGCTTTTGGGGTTTGGGTTAGAAAAGCTGAGCTTTGGGGATGACGAACTCACCTCGCTGACGTTCTTGGTCACCTCCTTCACGTGGACAGTGTCCCTGGTCTCGGGCAGGGTGGTGAAAGAGCCATGAGGCAGCTGCTTCTTGCTCTGGGCTTTGTACTTGTTCTGCCAGCACAGGGGAAAAGCAGGTCAAACCCAGCAGCTCCAGGATGGAATTGAATGGAATTAAGGAAGAAATGAATGTTTTACCTCAGACACCAGAGAGCTGACGTTCTTGGCCAGCAGGATCTGAGGGGTGTCAGGGACGACAAGGCAGGTCCCACGGGCTTTGTTGTGCTTCTCTTTGTATTTTATCTAGCAGGAAGGAAAAGAGCAGTTTAGGTAATGGGCATTTCGTCTTCTGGCAGAATGAGAAGCAATTAGTACAGTTGTGTTTGCTTGTTAGTGCAAAAGTTTGCAGAAAATCCCACATTTTGACGTTTTACAGCCCAATCCATACGTTCCTATGGCTCTCACTTGGGATTTTTTTCATATACTGAATATTAACATATTGTTAGTAATTATTAAAGATATTTTGCATTATTATTAAAGATATTTTATGCTATTCCTAGATATTTTCTCCAGACAAAACCATTTCAATATCAGGAAGGCAGAGATTCACCTGGGTGTAAGGTCTAGGGGTGCCCAGGCCATGTTCACATTGAATATTAATTTAATTCATGAACTAGGCCAGTGACTTTTACAAGATCAAATTTATTCAGCCAATTTGTTAATTAAATAAATCAAAGAACGAAGCGAGACCGAGAACGACTGTTCAAAGCTTTGTTGTTATTGCAATTCTCTTTGCAGTGGAAGAGTTAAGCAGCGAGTGAAGTGGTAGCAGAGAACTTGGGGAGGAAAGGTGACTTCAGTGCTTACATCGCTGGCCAGGATGGCATTATTTAGGGCCAACACTGTGTTTTTATCATCTGTGACAGAGAGTTTGCACCCCTTGAGGAATTCCCGGTCCAGTTTGTATTCGTACTGCAGGAAGGAAAAAAAATAAAGGGTAAAGTGAGAGAGCCTCTTCTCCAATTTTTTAAAAAAATTTCTGAATAGGAGAGATGGGAAAATGGAATATTCAGTGTATTCTGATTTTCTTACATCACTCTGCTGCAGGGAGGACTTGGCTGCTTGGACAAAGTCAGGCCTGTCAGCGATCAGGTGCCAGTGGGCTTTGGCTGCTTCGTATTTCTTCTTATAATCCAGCTGTGTGCAGGGAAAAACCAAACAGGAAGAGGTCACTGGGAATTGGGTACACAATTACAGAGGCCAGTTCTCTTTTGGTCTGTGAGAAGAGGCACAAAAATGTATCAACACCAGATCAGGGCTTTTCTCTGGGTCAGGCACAGTCCAGTCACTGCAGTTTTAACATTGCTGGGTGGAGAAAGGAATATGAAGGTGGAGAAAGGAATAAGAAGGTGGAGAAAGGAATATGAAAGTGGAGAAAGGAATAAAAAGGTGGAGAAAGGAATAAGAAGGACTGAAATGATGTCCTGACTTTGGAGAAAGGGAGAGCTTTCAGATCATTCCTCCTGAAATGGGTGCTGGGCACCAACAGAAAACACAGGGAGGTTTTCCATGAAGCTTTTCTTTGTCTCCAAGAGCATCATCCCACAGAATTCCTGGGACAGTTGTGTCTCTGCCAAAAAAGCAGAGGACAACTGGAAGAATGGGATGTGTAACATAGAAGAACCTCAAGGACAACTCAGCAGAGTGAGCACTTCAGTATGAAATAAATTAAACCACATTTTATTCCACCAGCGGAAGGATTAGAAGCGAAGTCCAAAAAATTCGGTGGAATTTAATTTCTTGTGGAGTAATTTCTCGTGGAAACAATTCCTTGTGCCTCCCACTGCCAGTTCCCAACACCCTCCAGAATAAAACTGAAACATGAAGAGGGCAGAACTCACGTTGCTGTTCAGTTTGTAGGCGTGTCTGGGAGTTTTGATGTGAACCGAATCTGCCACGACGTTGCAGCGAGATTTGCTCCTCTCGTACATTTCTTTGTATTTCAGCTAAAGAAAGACAAAGACGTAAAAACGTTGACAAAGGTCATATCAGCATCCACAAGAAGAGTATGCAAATAGGAAAAATTTAATTAAAGTTGTTCCTGTTTGGATAAAATCTTGATAGGAGGAAATGACTCAGGGTTCTGGGCTGGGGATGAGATGAGGGTTGGGCACAGTTTGGATTTGACGGTCTTGGAGGGTTTTTCCAACCTAAATAATTCTGGGATTCCATGAAAAAGAAATTCTATTGCTACAACTTGATATCAAGCACCTGCCTGAAGGAGAGTTCTCCCCAGGAACCCTCTTCTTTATATACAAAATGTGGCAGTTTTAACTCACCACGAGGCACAGACTAAGATTAAACAAAATCTATCCACGACCAGTAATTCTGAATATTTCTAGTTTTTGGCAGCCAAAAGAAACCCTTTGAAGAAACTTATTTTCTGATAGTTACACTAACTGAAAACTCCTTCAGAGAATCTCAGCGCTCAGTGTGGAACTTTAAAAATGTCCTTCAATTCACATCTCTGTCTCTCAATGATCCGCTTTAATATCTGGATAAAAATTATTACTTTTCCTCCTGGATTTACTAATTATGTAGAAATCCATGGAACATCTGGATGAGATTCAGGCTACTTATTCTGACAGTACTACACTGAGTTTCAGAAGTTTCAGTATCCTCAGTTATGGATACCTGAGGAACAACAAAACAAAGGCCAGAGAGAAAGGGCAGGAGAAGGAATCAGGAGCAGGAGTCCTAAATTCTGTATTATTTTATCCATTCCCTCTTCCTCTCTTTCTCCCTCTGACTTTTCTATCACCCCAGAATCAAAACATATTTAGTATCAGAATATTTACCTTACATACTCACAGTATCCATATAAGACATTAATAAACACAGGAATAAATGAAATTATTTAAGCCTTAAAAAAAAAGCCACTAGAGGAAGAAAAAACAGAAAGAAACCTCTCCAAATTAATGATTTAGAGACCACTTCCAGCTCACGGCTTTTATTTCTAGTGAGGGGTGGTCTGTCCCAGAAAAAAAAAAAAATGTTCCAAGAGCTCTGGAAGAAAATTCTATGAAAAACTTCCTGAAAAACTGGGTTTTGGAAAAGCAGATGGAGTTTTACGGGCCAAAACGATCTGAGGCGGTGATGATTTGCACTGACAACGTTACATATGGTTACAAACATTGGCTGTCGGGTTAAAAAGTGAATTTTGTGGGCTTTTAGGTGGCCCAGAGGATTTACTCACATCACTGATCCTGTCCTTGACCTTGCGCACGTGCAGGAGCATCGGCGTGTCCTGGATGGTGGTGTAGCCCTTGGGCTTGGCTTTGTTGTACTCCAGCTTGTAAATGATCTGAAGGGACAAATTGGGGTTTGGATTATTTCTTGGAACCCTTGGTGGCAGCTGGAAAATCCCTGGGGGTGGTTGTCCCACCCCAAAGGAGCCACACTTACGTCACTGATCTGTTTGTTGACCTTCGTGGTCCGTAAATATTCCGGAGTATCCAGAACTGTGGTGTATTTGTCTTTCTTCTTCTCATAGTCCTTCTTGTACTGAATCTGGAGATGGGAAAGGCTCCGAGTTAATCACACAGAGCAGGACCAAACCTCTTCCAGAGGTGGGGTTTTCTCCATGGATAAAACTGCAAAACCCTCCCACAAAGCCAAAGAAAGCAGAACGTGCACCACGAGCTGAATTGCAAACCCCTTCCTTGCCTAGGAGGCTGCCCATTGGTTTGTCTGATTCATTTTGTGATTATTTCAAGATTAAATCTCCAGGACTGAGCCAAAAAAATCAATCCTCGCAGACCAGAGACTTTTAAATTTCAAAATGGACAACATCTCGTTTTTAAATATTCACCTCCAGTTAAAACTTGGAACTGGTGATCTTGGAGGTCTTTTTCAACCTTAATGGTTTTGTGATCAGAGTGAAGAGAAATGTAAATCATCTCACACGGCAGGAGATAAAAACATTTCCAAATACATCACAATGGATGTTTTCAAGGCTTTGGCAGCAGGATTTGTGCCTTGGTAATGATTTTCTAAAAGATCACCTTGCCCTGCTCCGGTTTCTAAACCTTTTTTCACAGAGTTCAGTGAGAACTGGCTCATCAAGAATGGGAATTCATTGCAGGCAGCCCCAAGGCAGCTGGAAAAGGTTAGAACATGTTTTTTTAAAAAGGATTTTCATGCTCTGCTTTCTATCAGAAAATAAACCCATGCATTTGAAATGGGACCGTGACAGACAAAATATGAAAAATGATGAACAAATGATCGATGATAACACAAAGTGAACTTGGGGGGACATGCAGGTCAGACACTTCTTTTCTTGAAAAAAAAAAAGTTACCTGCAAGGAGTTTTGAGTGAAAGAATAGAAATCCACAGAAAAATGGAACAAAAAATGTCTGAGAGATCTTCAGTAGTTTATTGCTGAAGAATGTGACTATTGGCACGGCCAATAACAGAGAATTACAATTCCCTCTGACGGAATTGTTTTCCACTGTTGCATTTCCTGTCTATCATTTATATTCCAATTCATGATCAGGAATGATTTTTTTCCCCCTGCCAAGGGTGAGCTGAGTGCCAGCAGCTGTGATTTCAGAGCAGAAATAACTGCTCTGTGTCTGACACCATTCTGGGCACAGAAACGGGAGAGAAATGCTGGAATCCCCCTGGCTCACCCAGGGAATTAAGGAACTGGGGTTCTCAAAGGTGGCCAGGCCAAGAAATGGTGTCAGAATGAGAACTGGGTTAGGGAAATACCAGGAAGAGCTAACATCCAATATCTGAAATGTGTGGAAAACTGCTTTTTTTTTATACAAAGATGTGAAATACACACCAATTGTTCATAAGGAAAGGAGAAAACGGGGGACAAACTCAGGCTGAGCTGAGCCATGTCCAGGTGACAGCAAACACCGTTTCAGATATTCTGTTTTATTTTAAGCATGAAGCAGATCGAGGAAGCTTTGGCGGGAGGGAGGGGTCTGAAACCCACGGAAATAGAGGGAGCAGGAAATATTCCCAATCCCAGCAGCTGCAGCAGCTGTCCCGGGTATCCCAAAGCTCTGCGCATTACCTGGCTCCACAGGTATGTGTTGTAGAGTGCAGTCAGCATGTCTGGCCTCAGAATTTCATTGCATCCGTGCTGCAGGAGCATCTTGGCAAAGGCTTTATAGCTTTTCTGTCCATGCAAATGGCAACCGAGGACAAGAGAGACCCGTGAACAACATGAACAACATGAACAACATGAACAACGACCCGGCTCTAGATCCCAGGCACTTGGAGAGTGGAGAGATTTAGGCGAGGTGCTGTATGTATTCACCCACGTGTGCATACAATTCACATCTCAGGGGGTTAACGCTGCCAACAGTAAAGATCGACACATTTTCCTGCTCTCACGTTGAGGAAATTAGGATTTTTTGGGGGGGGTAAATAGAGAAAGTGTTAACACGTTTTCCTGCTTTCACGTTGAGGAAATTATGATTTTTTTTGGGGGGGGTAAATAGAATTAA
>VZDJ01000019.1:1383294-1456290 GCA_008694505.1 Cyanoderma ruficeps | reverse complement strand
AAAAAACAAACCAACCAAAGAAAACAAAACAAAAACCCCAAAAAACAAAACAAACCAAAAAAAACCCTCCAAAAACTAACAAAAAACCCCAAAACCAAACAAAAACCCCAACAACAACAAAAAACCAACAAAAACCCCAAACAAAAATATACAAAAAACCCCAAACAAAAATATACAAAAACCAAAAAAAACCAACCCCCCCAAAAAAGTAAAAAAAAATAATAAAAAAAATAAAAAGGAGAATATTTGCAAATGGTAAATGCATTTCTAAATGGTCCCTGAAGACCTACAGCTAAAGGATGTGTCTATTCCATCCCTTCAATAAGCAATTTTATCTCTGATTTTCTTCATGAAAATTAACTGCAGAAGCAACTCTGTGTTGTAGATTCCTGAGTTGAGTCCAAAGAAAACACAATGAGATGTTATTAAAAACATCATTTACAAATCAGAAGATTTTTAGGCAAGTTCATTTCAATATATGGGGGTCCCATTGATAAAACTTTACCCATTTATGTTCCTGATATTAATTTTTTCCTTATTTGCTCTATGAACAATAATAAGACTGAACAATCTTTATAAAAATTCTGGTCTTTGTTGTGAAACAGCTTTTTCTTACCCAGAGCAGGTAATACAGTAATAAACTTACTGACAGGTAATGATATAACACAATGGCTGGTGAAAAAAGAATGAAATATTAAGATTTAAACCTAAACATCTGCTTCTTTAATGAAAAGCTTCAGATTTTGATGTGCTATTCCAACTCTAAGCTGATGGGAATCACCCTGACCCTGATGTTTTCCATGGAATTTGTCCTGGGCTGTAGAGCACTAATCCTACAAACTCCAGGAGGGATTTGAATTTCAAGCCCAGGGCTGTTCATCAATTATTAGGTTGTGTCAATTGTTTCTTTAGCACTACAGGAAGAAAATTTAAAAAAAAATTTTGAGTTGTAGAGTGGAAAAATTCCAGGCAAAATCCCTGAAATTAAATGAGCTGTGGCAACTTCAGCCATAACTCTGACTTACTAACACCAATAAAGATTTTAGCAATGTTTTAGGAAAGCAATTGGAATTCTCCCCACACCTTTTGGGGATGGAAACCAACACTCAGAGTTACTGTACCAACAGCACCATTTAAGTCAGCAAAGGAAAAGTTCCTTTGAAATGAAAAGTTCCTTATTCAAATGAAAAATTAATGAACAGGGGTGGGGATTTCACTTTCTAGGCTCTGCCAACCTGTTCTGTCCTAATACTCAGAAAAACAACCTTGTCTCTCATGACTTTAATCTGAACTTAAAGCATCTTTAAGCCTGACTATAAGGAAGGACAACCTTCAATTCTGTATTTTCTCACAGACCAACTACTTGAGCCTGAGCCTACAGAAATCTTTACTTACCCCATCCATCAGCTGAGTTGCGTATTTGAAATGCTCATTGATTGGAGAGTCAGCCACGTACTTGAACTTGGACTTGGTCTTCTCAAAATTCTCTTTGTATTTACACTGGAGCCAAAGAAAAGCAAACACACAGAAGCCAGCCCGTGTCAATCCAGAGAAGGGTAAGGCAATGAAAACGTGATTTTAGAGAGAATTTGAGGCAAAAAGAAAGAGGTGGAATTATTGCATTTCAAAGTTTAACTTTTCTACCAGCAACAAGTTGTCGTAAAGGGACAGCAAATGTCCAAAAACATTCAGCAACAATTCAAAGCGTTTCACTCACCCCACTGTAGAGCACTTTATTCTTCTCTGCCAGGGCAAAGCTTGGAGTATCCCACACATAGCAGCCAGTGCCTTTGAGCCATTCCAGGTCTTCCTTGTATTTAACCTTTAGAAAAAAATGATAAAAGACTCGGTTTTAAGCAGATAATCAGTGCTGAAATGAACCTAAGCACAAGAGAGTTCCCTCCATTATAAAATAAATTAGCTTCTCCTATTTTTGTGACAGATTCAGTTTATTCACACACATGATCTGTCATTAGCTGTTGGAGTTCCCGTGTGAATTTAAAATAATGTATAGGTAAGGGGTTATTGTGTATGTGCAGAAAATAAAATAAAGGTTGATACAGGGCTAAACAGGGCTAAACAAACCTAAGCAAACACAAATGCAAATTAATTAAGACTGTCTGTTAATTTGGTAAGGGGACGTGCTGCAATTCCAGCCATCAGATTCTGTCAGTTCTCAAGATCTGCCAGGGCAAACTGCAAATCACTGAAAAACATTTCAGCTCCTTTCCCCCTTTGTTGAGCAAGAAGGTTTGGGTTCATTTTGGAAACCACTTTATGTCGCCCTGAGTTTTCTGCCTTCTGTCTTTGCGCTGCGGATTCTCACGCAGCTTCATGTAAACAATGTGTATTTTTAGGACGTTTACATATTTCTCCTCTGGGAGGAGAAATGTGATTGATGGTGATGTTCCACATCCAGGTTAGAGAGGTGGCGACCTGTGGTGGCCAATCTCTTGACCTTTGTACAAATGTATATAAATGGAGTCAGATTTTTGAAATAATGGTGAGTTCCCTTGAACTGCTGCTGGTGTGGCCTCATCTCTCTGTCCCTGAAATTGGGACGTCCCAGCCTCAGCTATCACAACTTTCAGCTTGCAGCCTGTGCCCTGCATGGCTGCTGGAACTCACATCACTGATGGCATCTGTGACCAGGCGGTGGTGGAAGTGCTCAGGCCGGTCTGGGATGGATCTCCAGATTCCCAACTGGCTCATGTAATTTTCCTTGTATTTGATCTACAGAGAAAACCGAAGAATTAAGTCAAACGATTGAAGAGAACACTCCAGGCCACACAAAAGTCCCTTTTTTTCCTTTTTTTCTCCCTCCTGAAACAACATAACTAAAAGAGTGGAAATGAGATTTTTTTTTTGTAACATCAACAGCAATCAATATTCCAGAGAAAGAAAGAAATCAACGCTGAAAATGCTGATATTTTCCTAATTATTTGACATATTGAAATGGAACAAAAGGCCAAATGGCCAATTTCAGGTTATTCAGTGTCAAACACTAATTAGGAATGAAGAGGCTGTACATACACTGCTGATGTCATCAGTGACCTTCCTGTGGTAGACAATGTCCAGAGCATCCTTCACCGTGTGATATTTGCCCTTGGTGTTCTCAAAGGTTTCTTTGTAGCGCAGCTGGGAAGGGAAAAAAAAAAACAAAAACCAAAAAAGATGGGATTAATTTGCCAGGAATTGTTTCAGTTAAATTTCTCCCTTCTCAGGAATGATATAACATATCCAGGGATATGTTGCTGTCTGGCATCCCAGTGTAAGCCCTGAGGAATTTTAGGAAGCTGCAGTTGCCTAGAATCAGTTGTAATTTCACTGAGAATTGTGGTGCAAATTACAGAGAATTTCACCCAATTCACTTTCAGACTGAGGAGGAAACATCCCTGCATCACAGGAGTGCTCTCTAGAACAGCACAGCTGCCACTTCTGGCATAAAAACCTACTTATCCTTCTTCCCTGTCCTCCTCTAGAAGAAAGCAGGAAGATCACCCCAGTCTGTGGAGAAAGACTTTCTCAGAGGAGAAATCCCTGTGTGCAGAAGAGCTGGGATGCTCCTTGGCAGTATTTAAAAATCACTCTTGGAGCATCAAGACTAAATAAACCCTAGAACAAAGCACCAGCCCTGCACATGTCCTTTCACATCCTGCTGATTCTGAAATATATGGAAAAGGCTCTCACAAACGAGCCTTTTTAAATTGCCTTAAATCACAAATAACTATTCCATGCTTGAAAAAAATCAATTTCACCTTAACAACCTCCTGTGCAGCAGCTCAGGTAATTTTTCTCTCTAATCTACTTCTGAATTAAAAAATGAACACGTTCCCAGTGACAGGGCAGTTTACTTCTAACACAAAACTGAGATGAAAAAGGTGATAAAAGTTATTCTGTCCTGGCCCCAGCATCAATCACTTCACCCCAGTCTGCTCTATTTGGAGATTTGATGTATAAGCAAATCATTTTAAATCTGGTTTTACTTTGTTGCACGGCCACACTTCAGTGCAATGGGAAATAAAAATGAATTATAATAATTGGAAAAGGAAAAAGGCATCGCTGTGGAATCAAATCAAAACTTAATAATGCTCCTAATTTCAAATGGAAATGGCCATGCAAATGAGGGGGCTCCCTTGATGGGGAACACAGCAATATAAGGGATAATATCCACACAGGGATATTTGTCTGCTTTTTAAGAGAATGTTTCTGGATAACTCATAACTCTACCACTGTTGATACCAATATTGAAAGAACATCCTGACAGGCAAGTGTCAATCTTCAGCCATGAACAAAAGTACACGGAATGATTTTGAGGGGGAAGGGGGTTGTGGGAAAAAAAATTCCTTCTCTTACACCGACCCTGAATTTCCAACCCCTGCATCAACAGTTCATAATGCTATCTAGAGAACCAACACACTGGGAAAAGGACGCAGGAAAAGTCCAATACATAATTTTATGTTTTGCTTTGCATGTTTGTTCCCCAGCGATCTTCTTGCTGTTCTTTTCACAGAGAATTCGAGGAGGAGCAGCAGTGGGCTGGGGGCTCCTGGAGTACTCACATCACTGGCATTCAGGTAGGCTCTCTTGGCTCTGATCAGCACTGGGGTGTCAGGCACAGGGGTGTATTTGTCCTTCATCTTCTCATATTGGGTTTTGTACTTTTTCTAAGAGAGATAGCAAAAGGGGAAAGTCAGCATTGTAATTTTAGAAGCATTTGCCAAGCTACGAAAAAAAGCTTGTCTTATAAATCCCTAAAACATGTTTTCAGAATGTTTCATTTTACCAGAACTTACAAAGGAAACGTGGAACTTAAGTATAAGAGAGAGAAAAATAAATGAAGGCTCAACAGATTTGAGCCTTGAAATGACCACAAAAATTAGAAATAAGACGTCTAAAGCGTTCAGCAGAGCGGCAGCAAATTAGAAAATGAGATTTTACCTCACTGATCATGTCCTTGACATTCCTGGCATGTGTAAAGGCTTGAGTCTGACCATCAGCATGATGGTGAGGTCTCTCCTTTGTGGCAAGTTCCACGTACAAGTACTGCAGCAAGAAGAAAATAATCAAAAAAACCCCACACTTCTACTAAATTCTACTTCATGTCTGTGAAAAACAGATGTAAATCCACAATATAAACATAACCACCAATTTCTAGGAATTCTACATTCAAAATGGCCTGGAAAGCTTCTGTTGTGCTTTAACAATATATTAAAAAGGATCCCCTGACTGATTTTTATATCAGCACCATTTTTTCACCTGGCTCTGGATTTTTTGTCCCGTCTTGGCTCTTATGAAGTCAGGTGTGTCAAGGATGGAAGTGTATTTGGTCTTCAGCTCATTGCCTGCAGCTCTGTAAACCAGCTGGAAAAAAAACAGGTCCAGGAATTATTTCCTCTGCTATTATTGAGAAGCTGCACAATCACAGCTTTGCAATTATAACATCTCGTCTATTCCAGTAAAAGAAAACACAGGGAGGGCTTAATTACAGCTACAAAACTGTGCAGAAATAACCGAATTTACCTCACTCAGATGGGTTTTTAGCTCCTGCACTGCTCTGTACCCAGGAGTATCCAACACCACCTGCACTTTAGGCCACATTTTCTTGGCAGTGCTTGTGTAGATATAATTAGACTGGAAAGAAAAAGCAGAATTAATAAAGCAAATTTTACAGTGCAACCCAACAGTGCTTTGAAACAACGAACTGGCTGCACGGCACAAAATTCCCTCATTCTTTGCTCACGTGCCCGTGTTTCACTTCCTGCAGGCACAGAGATAAATCCACTTTTGTCATGATTAATTCCCAGAGGAAAAGCCTTACCCAGAGCTTGCGGAGCTCGCGGGCACGGACCATGTCAGGAGTGTCATACAGGAAACAACCCAAGCCCTTCAACCACCTCAGGTCCTCTTTGTATTTAATCTACGAGAGAAATCAAAACCAAGTTGACTTTGGGGATAACATCAGCCATCGGTCCCTTAAACACAGCGAGGAAGCGTTTTTTTGGTTACAGAACAGGTGGGAAGTGAGGGAAAGCCCATCTGATGGCAGCAGAGAGGTTTTGGAGCTCACAGCAGGCGTGTGAGCAGCAGTGCTTACGTCGCTGGTGATGTCCCCAGCGTAGCGACAGTGCAGCACGTGCGGGGTGTAGGGCAGGGAGATCAGGTGGCCCTGCATCTTGAAGAAATCCGACTTGTAGATCAGCTGAAAAGGAAGGAACAAGGCAGCATTTCAGCTGTTTGCTCAGGGGGTAATCCCAGTTCTTTCAGGGTTCTGTTGGGAAGGCACCTACATCGCTGACAGCCTCCTGCGTGGCTCGGACTTGGCGGATTTCGGGCGTGTCAGGGGTGGTGTGAATCTTGTCCTTGTTCTTGTGGTAGGTTGCCCTGTACAGCCTCTGTCACAAGAGACAACATTCTGCATTTGAACGCAGCTTAAAACCTTGAAATGGCAAAAAAGTTCAGTGCTTTTTACGCAAATGACTGTTTTCTACCCAGGCAATGATTTTCCGTTAATTGTTTTCGATGAATTTTGGAAATCTCAGGACTCTAATCCTAAAAACATGTGAATACATATATTTAATTTTTATGCTATTAAAGCCAGTGGTCAAAGAGAGTAAATATACATAAACCCTAAAACTACAGTGATCCAATTTTATGGAGACACCGTAATTTTTATTCGACTTTAATCACAGCTAATAAAATTAGGCTGCAATTTTATATTATGGTAACAGTTTCAGCCTGGATCAATGATCCCTCCCCATTCTCGATGGATGCTTCTCTAAATAAATTTTTGTTCTTAAAAGCCTCAAAGAAGAGGGATCCTAAAACTTCCTAGTCAGTGTACTCTCATTATGCATATTTTGGGCACTGCAAATACAGCTGAAAGCAAATACATATATTTACTGTACCTCGTTAATGACTTGATTGACTTTCCTGACGTTTTCAAAGCCAACATCTTTAGGTCCCAGAGTGTAGCCCTTGGCTTTCATGTGCTCATAGGCTTCTTTATATTTCAGCTGTAAGAAGTACAAAAACACACAGGAACCAAATTTGATTCTGATTCTGGCTACACTGCAGCTCTGACAGCAATTCATGCTGTATAAAGAGATTTTTAGAGATAACCAATTGAGATGTAGCTGTATCAGAGTTAAACACACCACACATCATAATTATTTCTCCCTTTATCACACGGCCCCAAAATCAATAATACAATAAATTTTTCTTGCGTCTAATAAGGTATTTTCATGATGCTGAGGAAATTTATCTTTTGATAGCAAAGGCCCAAGCTGAGAGCCCCTCACGTGGGGCTGCTGATCATTCCCAGAAGGATTGCAGAAGGATTTAACCCCTGGCTTACGTCACTGCCGATGTGCTGGACGTGTTTGGCGTGCTGGAAGTTGGGAGTGTCCGTGGGAAGGCTGTATCCAGTGGGCAGAGCATTCACACCAGCCCAGCGATACAAATTCTGCAGGAGGAGAGACAAAGACTCTGTACAACCATCAGCAATATCTGAGGGGAAAATCACTCAAGCTCAGAAACCTCTGAAACACAAATGGCAAAAGATTTTCCCCCATGTCCGGGGGGGAAAATGCATTAAAATGCATTTTTTTAGCTCAAATGAGGATATTTTCCCACTTTTATTTCAGAGCAGTGACATGCAGCTTCACCTGAAAAGCTAAAAATGGACTATTTGGTTTTTCAGTATCACAAACTCTGTGGAGCCCAAAGTTTTGTGCTTACCTCACTCTGTATTTTGTTTGCATTATAGGCCCGCTCCAAATCCACTGTTTTATCAGTAGGGATCATCTTGCCTTTGACATTCTGCCTGTAATCACCACGATAGACAGCCTGGGAAAGGGAAAAACTCATCATTGTCACATTCTCTCACAGTATGTTTTGTTTGCATAAAATGGAATTTTTCCTAAAAAAGTGGATTAAAGATTTTTGGCTTTAGGCAATTAATGATTGTAGTGATTGTGTCTACAATGAGGTGTAGATAACCAACAATGATTAAGATTAAATTATTAAAAACATATTAAAATTGCCATTTCTAAAGCTGGTGAGGTAACAGCATTTGGAATACTGGCTGGAAGGTGAGAGAAACACTTACTTCACTTAAATTCAAGGCACTGAGCACATTCTGGACATAGACAGGAGTGTCTGTGACCACAGTGAAGTCCTTCTTCATTTTTTCTGCCTTAGATTTGTACTTAATCTGCAGAGAGAAAGCGAGAGCTCTAATTACTAATGCTAGTAATTGTTAATTTAATTTATTATATTACCATTTAAACTTTACTTACTATTTATTTCATCACTGAGCTATTTTATCAGTGAACCAGTATTGAAACAGAAAGCATATTGGAACTGTGGCTCGTTATTTAATGAATCCTTCAATCAAGAAGGATAAACAACATTTTCCAGACTACATCTGGAGTGGAATAAAGCTACAGTGGAGTAAAAAAGAAGGCTAAGAGGCAAACCCAGAGTTTTCCACTTACATCACTGCGAAGGTCATAGGCTTGCTTGGCATGGAGGATTTCAGGAGTGTCCCAGACAAAGCAGCCAATGCCTTTCAGCCAGTTCAGATCATCCTTGTAGATCACCTAAGGAAGCAGAGAAGGAACCTGTAAGAATTCCATCAGGGTCTAATCCCGTATTTCTAAATCACTTCAAAACACAACTGTCAAATGCTGGCAAAGAAGGTTACTACCACTTTGATATTTTTTTGTTGTTTGAGAAAATCAAACCAATCCCTTCTGGAATTAAATCAAATTTTTTGTTCAATTTGGGCAATAAATTAAAAATCCAAAGATTTTTTTAAAAAAAAAAACCACCTGCACATTTTACTGGGCACTGATTTACTGGCAGATCCTACTCCTGGGCTGACCTGCTTTTGAGGCAAGTGTGTAGAAGTTTTGCACAACCAGGATTTTCTCAGACTTCCAAAGTTTCCACACCTCATGCAACCAAATAAAGGGCAGTTTACAGGCAGGGTAGAACTGTAATGTTGTGACCCAAATGACTACAAAATTAACACTGAAATTACTGAAATTTTTGGACAGAGGTTGTGGATTCACCATCCCTGGAAGTGTCCAAGGCCAGGTTGGACGGGGCTTGGAGCAACCTGGGATAGTGGAAGGTGTCCCATGGCAGGGAGTGGAACTGAACGAACTTTAAGGTCCTTTCCAACCCAAACCATTCTGGGATTTTCAGATTCTATTCAACTAAGCCCCATTTCAATGACCCATCTATTGCCAAGTGTCACAAAAACGAAGCCAAGTGGCAGCTTCAGAGCGCTCCAGTGACATTTTCGCTAAATCTTTTCCTCCAGCAGAGCACAATGAAGGAACGCTCTCAAAAGCGAGCCAGGGACAAGCCATGTGGGGACTTACATCACTGATTTGGTCGGTGACTGTTCTCACGTGGGCGTTGACCTGCAGGTCTGGCAGGCAGATCCACTCGTGGAGCCGCGTGCGATAATCGACCTCGCTGATCTTCTGCTGGGCATCCTTGGCCGAGATGATGTCCACCATGTCCGGGACGATGTGGACCTTGGCTTTGGTCTTCTCGTAGGCCTCTTTGTACAGACGCTGGGGAGTTAAAATGATGTTTTAATGAAGCTGAAGCATAAATTGTTGATAAGTTTGGAGGAAAACGTTGGTATTTTCACGGGATGTCAGTGGGAGTGCGAGAGCGATCACTTTAGCCGTGACTAAAATTTACACCTAAAATTAATTTGCAGAACTCCAGCAAGGGAGGTAAAGTGTGATTTGTTCAATTTTCATTGTGCTGATGAGTCGAAAGGAGGCAGATGATGATTTTACCCGTATTACACTAAAGGTTTGGCCGTGCAGGTAATGCAGTAATTGAATTAAACCTTGAATTTATGGTTGCATCCTAGAATTTAGCAAATGCTGCCCACTGCCAAATGCACGTGGGGATGGGATGTCTGGGTCAAGGCATGTGGATTCTTTGAGTGGCTGCTCGTGAGATAAGCATGGCTTTATCAGGAAAACACACATCCAGAGCCAACACTTACATCAATGTTGAGCTTCCCAACTCTGAGGCACCTTTCTGTATTGGGATCATCCTCGACACCTCTGGGGAGGGTGTACAGGGCTTTGAACTTGTCATACTCCTCACGGTATTTGACCTGAGCACAAGGAAAGAAATGCAACAATTTACCGACCCCAATGAGTCTGTTGTGGGTTTGGAACAAAATTCACCATCATTAAACAAAAAACAATGTTGAGTCCAACAAGCAGAGAAAGGTTTTAAAGCAGGATTTTAGTTTTCTGTTTTGTCTTAGATGGCAAAAAAAGCACATCATAACCATCAGGTTGTAAAACAACAGCTGCCTAGAGGATTTCAAAAATAAATAGATGTAGAATAAGTTAGTTATTTACTGTTCCAGCTGTTTAATTTAAAGAGATCTGTGACATGCTCTCTCTTAATTCTAACTCCACTAAAGCATAAGATGTTTGCTATACTTAGTAAGCATCATTTAAAGATTTTTGGTGTTTTTTGGTGTTTTCATGACCTGGATGCTCATGAAACTTAGACTAGAAAAACCCTAACATTTTCAGTTTGGATTACTATAAAAACTGACTTTTTTTTTTTTCCCTGACAAGAAGCCACAAAGGACTGCTACCCAAATGACTATCAGAGGAAAACCATTATCTACAGACACATATTATATCTCAATTAAAAAGGGAAAGTAAATTAAAGTTTAAAAGGTATTTCTATCTATAGTAGATGCAAGGCGTTAAGGATTTAATTGTTGAAATTGATGATCTGATTAAAAAAAATAAAGAATTGAATTCACTTACAATGCTTGCATTGTGCTTCAGTTCTTTGGCACGTGCCAAGGCTACAGCATCCGAGGGCAGGGCATAGCTGGTGGCCTTCACTTTATCCCAGGCCCTCTTGTAGAGATTCTGTGGGGAAAAAGAAAGTTTGTCTGAGTGGAAAAACAAATTCTTGTAAGTAATTCCCAACAACGAAGAGAATTCAAAAGCTCTTTTATTTAGACACCATGTAGTAAAGTATTGTAAAGAAGATATTAAGTGATACTTAGTATCAAGTGCATGTAAAGGGTGATAAAAATCCTTTCTAACCACTCATGTCTGTTCTCATACGAGGTTTTAATTTTGTTCAAGTGAAATTTTATTTAGGGAATCCATTTATTAATCCAGGTGTTTTGCCAAGACTGGCATTACAGTTGGAAAATATGGCCCTTGCCTGAAATACAGCATCTCCCCCAAGCTCAAGTAGTGCAGAGGGCCAGCTTTGCCTTGGATGTTTATCTTCAAACAGAGTGAACAAGCAAAGCAAAACAAAAATCCCACATCAAACATCCTTAAGAGAAAAAAAAATTGTATATGAACACTTACATCACTATAAAGATGCTTCAGATTCTGAACTCTTTCTGAATCCACCGTGTCAGTCACAGTTGTGTACTTGTCCTTAGTTTTTTGGAATTCCTCCTTGTATTTCACCTGGAAGATGAAAGCTGGGTTTAGTGCACTGTTTCAGTGCTCAGAAGGACAATCCTGAGCAGAGAAGGTGGGGATTCACCTCACTGGCGTTGGCAGCACTTTGCACAGCAGTCACATAGACGGGGGTGTCTGTAACCACACTGAAGTTCTGGAAGTTCTCCTTCCCTGCAGAGGTGTATTTTATCTAAGGACACAAAACCAACAAAACGCTCGTCAGTGCTGAAAATGACCTGGAAATCCCCTGCCAGCTTCCTTTACAATCACGTCTGGACAGCTGAAATCAAAGATTACAGCTCAGTTAAGATCAACTCTGAAAGTGACAGGTCATAAAATAGAAATACTTAATATACAGCCAGTATGAACTAAGGAATAATGAAATTAAAGACCACAACTGTCTTTACATTCTCCTAAGCTTTCCCCTCCTCCAATAACACAAGTGATGTCTCTACAGAAGCAACTCCAAGACTGTATTTTCACAGTTTAAACAAAATATTTCTGATGTTACAGGAATTACTTCATTCTACTCTGGGCTAGGACACGTCAACCCCAGTGAATCATAAATGGAAGAAAAAACATATAAATATTTATTTCTTTAAGGAAAACTTACCTGGCTCTGCAGGTCATAGGATTTCTTAGCCTGTAGGATTTGTGGAGTATCCCAGACATAACATCCAAGCCCCTTCAGCCAATTTAAGTCATCTTTATACACAGCCTATATGGAAGTGAACACATTATGTTAGGAAGAAATTTGCCTTGTGCCAATTAAACCAAGGAATTCTGCATCCTACTAAGGCAGGCAATTAACACACCCTCAGATTTTGTTGGGAAGGTTGGTTGGTCCAAGCTGAGACACCACTGACTGCAGAATCTGAGCAGCATTCTTTCAGGTATGGGCTGATACAACCCCAACAAATAAGGGGAATTCTTTTCCAGACCCACTGGATCCAGAAGGATTCTGGATGCTCTGCTAATTCCAGCATTCCCAATTACAATAGATAAGGATCACTGCAGTGATTGCTACTAAGCATCTAAAGCCATGGTTATTATTTTAATATTTAAATATTTTAGAAGATACTGGGGAAAAAAATGATGGGAAAGGTTGCTGTAATGCCAAACAAATGGGTTCAGTAAGTTCATATAAATTTAGAAGGGTTTGGACAACGCCCTCAGGCTCCTGGTGGGATTTTTGGGGTGTCCTGTGCAGGGCCAGGAGTTGGACTGGATGACCTTGATGGGCCCCTTTCCCAGGCAGCCTATTTTATGGCTGTAAATAAAGGATAAACATACATCACTGAGGATTTCCTGGGCTTTCCTGGCGTGAATGACATCGTTTTCTTCGGGTGAACAGTTCCACTGGTGGAAATACGTGCGGTATTCCAGATCACTGAGGATGTACTGGCACTTCTTGGCCAGGACGTGGTTCATCATGTCAGTTGGAATATGGACATTTTTCTTGGTGTCTTCGTAATTCTTTCTGTAGGCCAGCTGAAAAACAAAGATTGGGGGAAAAGTGAGAGGAAGTAAGAATGATCTTCTGTTTAACTTTGGATTTTGGACCAAAAACTGACAGCATAATCTGAGATGTGTTTTCTGGATTTAGTGGCTAAACTCCCATGGGATTCAACAGGATAGAAATCTCAACTTGGATGTTAATCTCCTTTTATTTTGACAAAGTTCTGGAAGGACAACAATTACCTTCACTTGCAGTTTTAACAGCTGGTGAGAAAACTAACAAGTCCTCAGATTTAACATGTTCCACACATGGTTTTCATCTAATTAAAGATAGAATATTTGGGATTACACTGATTTTATGCCCTGCATGACATGTTGTATGTGCAGTGCTGACAACAGCAACACACCCAATATGCATTTACTTTTCCAGTTCTCAAATTCCTAGTTCAATTCAAAATCTGTACTTTTATTTTGTATAGGAAATTAATCCCATGTGGTATTTTTTACTGCTCAGATCCTTAGACTGAAACAGAAAAAACAGGTTTTTTTCCTTACTGTAGTATTTTGAATAGCTAAACAAATCCCTTCTCAATCTCCTGAATAATTTTAAATTCAATTATTCGACCCACATATAAAATAAGCATTCAGGAAACATAAACATGTTGAAATAATTTTTACTGACATTATTGTGGATTTATGTTAAGGTTGGACTTGATCTTGGGAGTCTTTACCAACCTTAATGATCCTGTGATTCTATTAAGCTTTGCATTATTTCTGTTTAAGTAATGAAATGGTGAATTTCATCAGGGAAATAAATGGTGAAATAAAGCAAAGGGAAAATATTCCAGACTCGTTCATTCCTTACCGCGCTCCTCATTTTCTGGAATTCCCGGGAGTGAATGACACTGGGGAAATCACTGATATCCTTCCCAGCCAGGTAATGGCCTTTCAGCTTCTCATAGATTTCCTTGTATTTAAGCTGAAAAACATTCATGTGGGAATTTTAATGTTTATTCTAACAACAAGCTGTGGGGGGAAAAAAAAGGGAAAGAATGGGAAATCCCTGCTGACCTCACTGTTGATGTGGTTGGCATGTTTGGCTCCCACAAGTGGAACGTATTTCTCATCCAGAGTGTATCCAATGGGCTTGCTCAGTTCCCAAGCCTTCTTGTAAAGTTTCTAGACAAACAAAGCACATACACATTTTGATGAAAAAATCCATTCTATTTCCCATTTACACACACACATGCAATACAGAATATTTTCACAGAGTGGTTCCCAAAAAACTAAATGGAGAATGATCATTTTGAACAGTCACTCAGTACAAGGCAAACAGGACAAGTGTTCACTTCAGGAAGTTACCTGAGCTGATTTCTGCTTTCTTTATTATATTTATACCAGAAAAGTAATAAAAATATCCAAAATATAGACTATGAACCCTGGTTTAAAAGTGCAGTATAGAATTGAGATTGATAATTTTATAGATTATTAAAATTGTGAAAAATATATAAGAAATCTTGGTGCTTATTAAAGGAACATTAGTGTCAATGGCACTTTTGTTAAATATTACATATATTCACCTTCAGATTAAATTATGAAGTGCCTACACATATGAACAAGTAATCACTTATACTTTAAAAAAATAGAGATTTCTCATTAAAATTAGTGAGACTACTCAAAAGTAACTGCTTAAGAATGTAAATCATCTACAGTTTTCATTTCTTATAAGAAAAGTAAATGCAAAATTTATCAGTAGGCTCAGAAGGTATTATTGATTGCAATTATAGTTGGTTTTGTCACATTATTGTGACTTCCAAGCACCACTCAGCTGTCCTTTGATATCAATAAGCAAAGAAATCATCCTGATTCCTTTCCTTCAATAAGGAAAGAAATCATCCTGATCCTATGATCCAAAAGGGAAAGCTGACGAAAAAAGGGACTAAATAACCTTCCCAGTGCCCCTGCTGAGATTAGAGCAGTTCCTCAAGTCCACCCCACATCCTGCTGCTTTCAAAGGTTGATATTGATGGGATCTCACCTCACTGTGGAGCAAAGACATGTCTTTGGCATGGTGCAGAGCAGGAGTATCGTCAGACCCGATGTACTGGCCTTTCTCCTGGTTAAATGTTTCTTTGTATTTCAGCTACAAAAGAAAACAATCACGGTGTTAATCCCACAGGAGAAATACATTGTTCCTATTAGTCCATCTATTAGTAGTAGACATTAATTTTCTCATGTGCCATAATGTAATAATGTTGTGTAGGACATTCCAACCATTGTAATGCACAGGCCAATGTTACTGTGTCACCTCAAAATCCACATGGTATTCTTGAAAAATTTAAGGTACTGCTCAGCAAATACAGTTTAGCAAGACCAGGAATGCCATGAACTGTTCATCAAGAGCAGGATGTTCTCAGTTTTCAACCACTGTAAGAAAAATCTATGCAAATTCTAAGTCAGGAACACACCATGTTCTTCTACAGGAAAATGTTAAATTATTTGGACAGCAACGCTGTGTTGTTAATTAATATAACTTCTTACTAAACTAAACTTTACCCCAGAAAAGCCTGTTATTAATGAGGTGCACACACAAATATATAAGGCTGAAACTAGTATAGTTAACAAAAGCAATTAATTCATCTACTAATTTTTTATATGAGTTTTTTATTTTAAAAAAAGATACCTACATCACTCTGATTGACAGAGTTCATCTTTGCCAAAGTGATCTCAGGAGTGTCAACCACGCTGGTGTATTTGGAAAAGTTCTCCAGGGCTTCTTTTGTGTATGCTCTCTGCAAAGAGGTGAAATAATGTCTTAAACACTGAGCATGAGGAAGAAGTTCTAACTGTGGAACTGCAGAAATATCTTCTCTTACCTTGTTTATCAGTTCTTGTGCATTCTTAACTTTCTTATGCTCCACTGAATCGAGAGGGATCCAACCACAGCCACGAAGCCACTCCAAATCAGCTTTATAGACGTTCTAAATCAGAAAGACAACGCAACAGGACAGAAATTACTGACCTCAGGATGGATTATGTGCTGTGGACAATGTCCTTAGGCCAGACCACGTGGAAAGGACCTCACAGGGCTGCACCATCACTCACATCACTCTGGAGGTCGTAGGCCTGGCGCGCGTGGATCACGTCGTTCTGGTCAGGAAGGCAGGTCCACTGGTGCAGGTACTGGCGATACTCCACGTCACTGACCAAGCTCTGGCCCTCCTTTGCTGCCACAACTGCCATGGCATCCGAAGGCATGTGGATTTTGGACTTGGTTTTGTTGTAGTCTGATTTGTACAGCCTGTCGTTCTGGATCTCGCCCGCGTGCTCGTACCACACCAGCTTGGGGTCATCCCTCATCTTGGGAACTCCCACGTAGTGACCTCGCTGCTTGACATACTCAGCTTTGTATTTCAGCTGGTGGGAGAGGGGAGAAATACAGAGAAAATCAGCACTGCCTGTCTGGGTTTAACCTGGGAACAGCTTCAGGTTTGTCAGCACAAAGAGCAGATGAGACAGGGAGGTGTCAAATGCAGCCTTAGGTTCTCAGCATATGACCACATAAAAATCTGATCACAAACAATAATATTACTTTGTATAGGCATTCCAGTTGAAAATTTAGCATTTTCTAGTCTAATATACTCCCAATTTTCAGTAAAAGGTATCATTAACACAAGAGGAAACACTTGCTAGAAAACGTTTCCTAACAAACACATTTAGTCTCATTTTGGCAACAAATTGCTTGAGACTGTCTGAAGAGTGGATGCTTATTTACAGTATTTACTTCACACTGTTTTGACAAAATCTTTATTCCAAATAAGAGTCAAGTAAAAATTTCAAGATCCATTATGCAAATGTTTAAAATGTAAAGTGCCTACTGGCCTACAGGTTTTGATAGGCCAAAAAGTGAAATCAGAGCCGGATATGTTGTAATCATAGTATCACCTCAATTATTTGACACTTATAAAATAGGGAGATGCAGCTCAGTTGATTTTGAAAGGACTGTTTCTGGAGAGAGTGAATGTGGAAGGAATCTGACCTTCAGCACTGATATCTCCAAACCCCATAATCACAAAGATGGTTGAATTATTTGGAGGACAGTGGAATTCATAGGCCATGAAAAGTCTGGATGTTACCCCAGATGGAAAGCTTTTTGAGTGTGTTGGGGAATTTTCAAGGCCTTTAACATTTCAGGCTTCCAAGTCTTCTTCCTAATGAGAAAAATCATTACCTCACTTTGGACATCACTCGAGTGCTTGGCATGAGAGATCTGCACCGAGTCAGGAGGCAGGAGGTAACCAGTGGCTTTTTCTTTCTCCCAACTTTCCTTGTATAAATTCTGTGGGAAATAAAAGGGATGAGGAATTCAACACTACTACAGTGATAACAATTACTGAATGTATGTAATTTATATAGAAGCATAGGGATAACAAATCCTGCCTTCAGGTTGTTATCAATAAGGCAGGTTTTCTAAATACCGAAAAAATGTGAGTAGAAGCTGTCAAGGAGAGAGCATGTACCTGATTTAGAATTCTGGCTGCCTCTCGGGCCATATCCAGCTGTGGTGTATCTGTGAGAGTATAATTCGTCTTGGCCTCATTCCATTCTTTGTGGTATTTAATCTAGGACATGGAAAGAAATGACTGCCTTGTAGCACCACCACAGAACTGGGAAAACACCGCAATTTACACACGAAACAATGAACCAACCCCTGAATTTGCAAGACCATTAGACAAAGCACATTAAATACAGAATCACAGAAGTCAAATGTAGCCCAGACACTGAGAGCAAACTTACATCACTGAGGATTTCAGTGCTATTCTTTGCTGTGACATAATCAACTCTGTCGGCCACGGGAGTGAATGGGAGAGTTTCAGCTTTTGTGCGGTACTTCCTCTGTACAAGAATAAGAAGAACAGATTACCCTGGAATATTTGATGCCTAATACAGCAATTCTGAATAGATACACAAGACAAGGAAGTTCTCGTGGAGAAAAACTTCTCCATACACAATGAATGTTGTGAAAATACTGCAGTTACATTTTTCATTTGGAAAAAACCTCATTGTTTAAACCATTTAAAATACTTTGGGTGACAAGTACTTCTGAAGAAAATGTATTGAAAAACATTTGGTTACCTCACTCAGGAGATCTCCAGCATATTTGACATGCTTGACTCCAAGGGAATCATTTGGCAACCATCCGATTCCCCGCAGCCATTCCAAATCAGCTTTATAAACGGCCTGGGAAAACAAAACAGGGTCCACGCTCTTAGCAACACTTCCCTGTACAACCCAACAAGATCCATAAATAACAGGATTGGTTAAAAGGGGAGCAGTAATTCCAACATGAGCACTACATCTGAATTTATCACCCTTCAAACACAGCAATTCATAAGTGGCTTATACTTTGCAAAGAGCAAGGTGAGCTCCCTGAACTCAGGAAAAGATTCCCACTCCTTAGAGCTGAAGCAGAGTAAGAAGAGGCAATACAGGAGTAAGCTAAGGGGTGTTTCCAGGTGAACTCACATCGCTCTGGAGGTCGTAGGCTTGCCTGGCGTGGATGACATCGTTCTGGTCGGGGAGGCAGATCCACTGGTGCAGGTAGTGCCGGTAATCAGCGTCGCTCACCAGGGTCTGCCCCAGCTTGGCTTGGACAATGGACATCATGTCCACTGGCAGGTGGCACTGGGTCTTCTGCTTGGCAAAGTGCTTCTTGTACTCTCGTTCACTCTGAACTTTGGCCACGTCCAGGGCAAACTGGATTTTGGAATCTCCCTTTGCGTCCGGCACTCCCACGTAGTGTCCCTTCTGCTTCTCGTGCTCCAGCTTGTATTTGTACTGGGGGAAGAGCAGAGGTCACCATTAGTAACAGCTAGCATGGAAGAACTCCTCTTGGAGCATGGGACATGCCTCTTTTTGCACTTACATCACTGGCAATCTCTCTAGAGGCCTTGGCTGTCTTGATTGGAATTGCATCTGCTCTCAAATCGTAGCTCACCTTCACCTCATCCCAAGCTCCTTTATACTGTTTCTGAAAAGACAGATGAAACACCACACACATGCTGAATGCTCTGGCATTTGCCACTGTAGAAACAGAGCTTCCAGCCATTTATTTGCTGAACAACCATGAAATTTTTTTGAGCCTTACTCCTGCTCCTAAACATAAATGCAGCTGCCTCTGAAACATGCAACACCAGTTGTGCAACCTATAAAGCACAGAAGGGTGTTTGCAAAAGTGTAGAAAACATTTATATGCCTTGGATTCTCATCCATTTCAATAAAATGTTACCTCAGTGGGGCATGATAATAACTTTAAACAGCTGAATGCAAGTGTTTATTTTAAAATGGCTGAATACTTTATGGATATTCAGTAGAGGGAAGGGAATGTCACAAGCCCTGTATGAGGACAGACTTCAGTGAGATTCAAAGAGATTCGACATCTTAGAATGATATCATTTACATACCATTTTAGAGAAAACAAAATGATAAACATACCTGGCTGTAATTAACAGCATTAGCCTTGGCTAGGTTGATTTCAGGTGTGTCTGGCATGATGTGGATCATAGTCTTGTCCTTTTCCCAGGCTTCTTTATATTTTGGCTGTTAAAACAGTCATTTAATACTATCATAAGAATTATGGAATTTCACTTATCAACAGCCTAAAACCCCATACATATCTCCTGAACCACCATCTCTAAAGAGTAAAATGTTTGGAAAAGCATTAAACTTAAAAGACCACTGATGAGTTTTATATCTTAGCAGTGAGATTTCTCTTTAGCTTTAGTTTCTGGCACGGAAGCAGCTTTGAGGGGGTTGGAACGTACAATGCTGATCTGTTCAGCGTTGGTCTTGGCCAGAACAACATCTGGGGAATCCACAACACTGGTGTATTTCACACTGTCAATGGGGGTCCGATACACGTTGTCACTCAGGAGATCCTGAGCATTCTTCACCCTCTTAATCTCTGGAGAGTCGTTGGGCAACCAGCCAATCCCACGGAGCCACTCGAGGTCTGACTTATACACAGCCTGGGTGAGATGGTCAGAAAGGGAAAACATTGTTTAAAATGATTGTCCTAATGATTTTAAGCTAGCCAAAGCAGATTATGTTTTATAAACCTAGCTAGAGTCAGATGAATCGTTTTTATATACAGGAGATATTCATTGTCATAAGTAAAATTAAATCTGACAACAAGGTTTTAAGTAGTTCAGCTCTTAAACAACATATTCTAAACCTTGTAAGGAGAAACAGCTGAAAGGAGTTGCAGTTAATGATGATGAAAAAGAAAAGCTTAGAAGAGTCTTCCTGTCCCCTCCAAAACACTTCTGCATTGCATTTCTGCATTGTGGGCCGTGGGTGGTTGGTTATTGAGTTAAAAGTAAAAGTAATTTAGATGTCATCTCGTAATTGGACAGTTTGTGCTTAAAAGACCTTGGAAAGAGATAAGAGACAGAACCATTTTTCACCTTGTTAGCCAGAACTCATAGCTTGTGAGAGTGTACTGTAGGTAAGAATTAATAAACATCTGAGTCCAAACATGAAAACTGCATCTCCCGAGCATTTAATCCCAGCTCTGACAGAAGAAAAGAAGGTAAAAACCCCACAGGCACTCACGTCACTCTGGAGGTCGTAGGCCTGCCGCGCATGGATCACGTCGTTCTGGTCAGGAAGGCAGGTCCACTGGTGCAAGTACTGCCTGTAGTCAACGTCACTGACCAGGGTCTGGCACTCCTTGGCCGCCTGCACTGACAGGGCATCCACAGGGATGTGGATCTGGGTCTTGGAATCATTGTAGGCCTTCTTGTAGAGGCGGTCGTTCTGCAGGGCCATGGCGCGCGCGGCCCACGCCAGCTTGGGGTCCTCCTTGGCGCTGGGGCACCCGATGTAGTGCCCTTTCTGCTTCTCGTGGGTTTCTTTGTACTTGTACTGCAAATGCAGAGAGAACAGGAGGTGTGTTGCTCACCCGCACACAGCCACCAGACAAAAGGCTTCCACCTCCCCAGGCTGTCAGCCTGAGCTTCACTCAGTTCTGCTGAAACACAAGCAGCACAGAAAGAGAAGGCTGTACCTCACTGGCAATGTCTCTGGAGGCCTTGGCTTGTTTGATGGGAATGGCATCAGCTCTTAGGTCATAGCTTTTCGCTTTGGCCTCATCCCAGGCCTTCTGATAGTGTTTCTGTAAAGAAAATTAATCACCTTCGTTAAACACTGCTGAAATGCCTTCTCTAAAAACCTACTAGCTTGGAATGACCAGCTTGGGAGCCCTCCTTGCTTCCTCTAACTGGAAGAGTTACAAAAATGATCCTGGCAAGTGTCTCAACAGAAAACTCATGATTTTAAGCAGGTGCAAGATTAAAACACAAAGATGCAGCAGAAATATTCCTGAAGACAGACCACTGTGTCTGCAGACTCCAACAACTCCTCCATGGAAAGCGTTTGGCAGGTTTTGCCAAAGGGAACAGGAGTTGTGTGGAATTGTACACTGAGCTTGGGAGTTTGTTCATGAACACACAACCTGTTGATAGGCTGAGAGGTGATAAAAAGCCTCTGGATGTAATTTTCTGTTTACAAGCACGTTAGAAAGTGGGTTTGTACGCCACCATTCACAGCAAAAACTGGAAGAACTATTGCCAGTCTTCATTTTCTAACACTTCACAAATATTTCATGTCGTTCTCTTACATTGCTGATGTTGAGAGCGTTGACTTTGGACTGGAGCATGACAGGAGTGTCCGAAGGGAGGGAAATCTGGGTCTTGTCTTTATCCCAGGCCTCACGATACAGACGCTGAGGAGAAAGCAAGAACAATGGCAATTCAGTACGGTGAGGAAAAAAACGCCAAGAGGAATTCTTTACTAATTCCAGTTTGCAAAACTTCCCAACTCCTCATTCCCACCATAGAAATTCTACTTTCCACCAGAAAGAAAAGAAATATTGTCCCACGAGTGGAAGGCGAGCTTACATCACTGAGCTGCATGGCGTTGGTCTTGGCCAGGACGACGTCCGGGGAGTCGGTGATGCTGGTGAACTTCAGCTGCTCCGGCCGTGTGCGGTACAGGCGGTCATTGAGCAGCTCCTGGGCTTTCTTGGCCTTGACCACATCCACAGAGCCCTCTGTCAGCCAGCCAATGCCTCGCAGCCATTCCAGGTCAGACTTGTACACGTTCTACAAACAAACCAAGGGTTACTGGCGTTGCAGAGGTAACTCTTAGCAGAGTAACTCTTAGAGAGCTGGTGGGCTCTCAGTCTCTGGAGATGTTTGAGACCAGCCTGGACAAGGCTCTGAATAAGCAGGTCTAGTGGCAGGTGTCCCTTGCCCACGGCAGGGGGTTGGAGGAAGATGATCTTTTCCAACCCAAACCATTTTGGGATTCTGTAGTTCTAACTGTAAGTGCAAGAAGGTTTTTTATAAGCCTTTCCCCAACTTCTTCTTATACTCTTTACACAACAAGCAGCCAGTGACGCTGTGTTGTATCAGGTCCTTTCTAGACACAGCACCCCTGATTTACATGGAAACAATGATACTTTTAAGACACTACATTCAAACCAAGGGCATAATCTGCAAGTAGTCTGCAAGCAAACATTCTAGAGCAGACCAAGAAAACATGGCTTTCTTATGAACTGTTCCAAATATTTCTGGCACCCAGGCCAAAATCCTTTGGAAAGGATAAAATAAACATACCAGGACCAACCAACAGGGCCATAAACATGCATTTGAAAGTGTATTTGCCAGTCACTAACAAACACAGCCTCATACAGCTGCCCTGAAGCTTTCCTGCAGTGATTGTCACTCACGTCACTCTGGAGGTCGTAGGCCTGCCGTGCGTGGATCACGTCATTCTGGTCAGGAAGGCAGGTCCACTGGTGCAAGTACTGCCTGTAGTCAACGTCACTGACCAGGGTCTGGCACTCCTTGGCCGCCTGCACTGACAGGGCATCCACAGGGATGTGGATCTGGGTCTTGGAATCATTGTAGGCCTTCTTGTAGAGGCGGTCGTTCTGCAGGGCCATGGCGCGCGCGGCCCACGCCAGCTTGGGGTCCTCCTTGGCGCTGGGGCACCCGATGTAGTGCCCTTTCTGCTTCTCGTGGGTTTCTTTGTACTTGTACTAGGGATACAAAAAAGAAGTGAATCTGTCATGAAGGTCCCATAATTTCCTATTGCTACTGATCGCAAAAATACGTATTCTTATTTTTAAGGTAACTGAAAATAAATGTAATGGAAGAACGTACGTCACTCGCAATATCTCTTGATGCTTTTGCGGTTTTGATGGGAATTGCATCAGCTCTCATGTCATAACCCTTCTTTTTGGCCTCTTCCCAGGCTTCTACATAAAGTTTCTACAGAAAACAAGACAGAAAATGTCTTATCAATATTCTGAAAGATGGGATTTCTACATCTCATAATTGTCTCTCAAAATTTTCATGAGTGCATTTTTTAGAACATCTTTATGATTTAAAAAATGCTGACTTAACTCTGAATTTCCATTAGTTTAGTAAATGTTTAAATGTCCTTACATGGCTAACGTTGGCCGAATTGGCTTTTGCTAGCAGAATGTCTGGTGTGTCAGGCATGACATGGATGGACTTCTTGTCTGCATCCCAGGCTTCTGTGTACAAGCGCTACAAGAGAGCAAAACAGACCTTTACAAACAGTTCTTTATGAAATTGTTTTACAATTAAAATTATTTTACAAACTGCTACGGGTAGTTCCAGTAAGCTCTAATACCCGACTCAGCAAAGCTTCTGGCTGAACAGCTCAAGAAGGAAACTTTGTCCCTCCTCATTATTTCTCAGGTCAAGCTGGTGCAGCAATTGATTGATTTTGGATTGTGGAGAAAGAGCCATAGGAGGAAAAGTGTATTAATTATTCTGTGTAAGTTGTTCAATTATGTTTGGTATAAAGGAAGAGGCACTTAGTGACTTTCACTCTCCAGATCTCAGATATATTGCAGCAGTTTCAGAGAACTTCAGGTATTTTTTCATCACTTGTTCATCATGCAATATTACTCTTGGAAAATCTGGTTTAAGAGAATTTTTTGTGATTTAAGGTTGATTTTTACCAACTGCTCACTTCAGACTGAGCCATGAGAGAACAGCTATCCTGTACAATGGCTGAATTTGGATATCAATTTTCTCTTAAACCCACAAGTTTTTAGTTTTATATAGTATTTTGAATTTTTCACCTCATGAACAAGTTGCATGAACTGGCAATACCACCCTCACCTTGTTCATGATCTCAGCATTTTGCTTGGCTAAGACCATGGCCAGGGAATCGGTCACACTGGTAAATTTGATCTTGTCTGCAGGCTGCCGATACTTCCTGTCACTGAGGATTTCTCCAGCTTTCTTGGCTTTCTCAACTTCCAAGGAACCAATAGGAACCCATCCAATGCCTCTCAGCCACTCCAGGTCAGATTTGTAAACAGCCTGAAGAAATTTGAAAGTTTTGTTATGTATGTGCAAGTGTGATCAAATATTAAAATTAATATAAACAAGCACATCCTATGTGAACAACTGGGTATGTTTCTGAGGATATGGTTCTGAAAACAACTGTTGTTTTTGAAGACTAAGTAAAACAATTATTAAATAAGAAAAATAAAAGAGGTATTGGAGCACAGTGCTTGTATCAGAGTAACACACAGATTACACATCAGGTTAAGAACTGAAAAAAGAGGATTAAACATAAATTTGATGAAAGAATTGAAAGAATGAAAAATGATAAATATTTCAACAAGTCCGATGCAAGCCACTAAGACTTATAATACATACTTTGAAAAATTAGATTGTACAATACCCAGAGTACTTAATGATGTATTAGAAATGTAAGGATTTGCTCACATCACTCTGGAGGTCGTAGGCTTGCCTGGCGTGGATCACGTCGTTCTGGTCGGGCAGACAGATCCACTGGTGCAGGTAGTGCCGGTAGTCAATGTCACTGACCAGCTGCTGGCACTTCTTGGCCAGCACCACTCCCAGCATGTCCACGGGGCTGCTGAACCTCGTCTTGGTCTTCTCAAAGTCCTTCTTGTACTCCCTGTCACTCTGGATCTTGGCCACGTGCATCGACCACATCATCTTGGGGTCATCCTCAATGTTCCTGGCCCCGATGTGGTGGCCCAGCTGCTTGCGATACCCTTCCTTGTATTTGTACTGCAGGAAAAAAATCCATATATATATAAAAATATATTTTATCTTTTTTTAACACAGAGCATTTAAATAGATTTCTTGGTAAAAAAACCAAGGACCATAAAAATCTGTTATCCTCTGACTCTAAGTGATATTGCCTCATCCTTGAAACAAACCTGTTCCAGTCACTGCAGAGTTTTTTTCCTGGTTTTGTGTTCCAAAGTGACACTGAAACAGAATTGTTTCTTACCTCCAGAAAAGACAATAATTTAAACTTTTAGAATTTATTTACTTACGTATCTCTTTTGGGGACAGATTTTAAAGTACTTCCTATATTGAATGAGAAATTAACTTGACAAACTCTAGCATAGACTCTTACATCTTTTTGTTCATCCTAATTGAACAGCCACGGATGGCAATGGGGACCATGTCAATAATCTTCACATTATTATGTTTATTCATTACTGTTATAGATAACTCATGCAAAAAACACTGCCTATCCATTATTTCTGTGCACTAAAGGGATGTGGTAGAACCACTATGAAAACAGATCGATGTATCATCTATTTTGTGAAATATGACATTACCAAACAACTGAACAAAAATTCTGATTCTTTTCCATCACCAGGTCCATGGAGAAATGAGAATCAAGCCTGCTCACCTCACTGGCAATCTCCCTGGAGGCTTTGGCAGACTGAATGGGAATGGCATCATAACGCAAATCATGGCCCTTCTTCTTTGACTCCTCCAAGGCCAGTTTGTACATTTTCTGTGAGAAAAAGAGTCACATTTTAGTTTCAAAACCAAAACTCAAAATTGCATTTCAGTTCAGCACAACTGTCCAGCAAAACAAAACAAGTCCCTAAAAAATATTGTTCATCTTCAGATGATTTAAATACCATTCTCTAGAAAAGAAAAAAATAAGCAGATTTCAAAGAGCTTGTAATTTTATTGTAGATGTTTGGAAAATGGAAATCATTTAGAGAGGGCAAAGACTGGAACATTTAAAAAGTTAAATTACCTATTTCCACAATGTGCTGTTGAAATTATGTCTCATTTATGGCAGATAATACATTTTAAAAGAAAAAATATTTTTGTGAGAGAACAACACTGATTTCAGCACTGGAACTGGCCATGCATGAAAATAAACAACCTGCCAATATTTTACCATTAATAAAAAATCAGATGTGACAAAACTGTACTTATCAGAAACCCTTTAATTGTGTCAGCTCTCCAGTTGCACTCACCTCACTGTAGTTCACTCTGTTTTGTTTGGCCAGCATGATTTCTGGGGTGTCAGGCATGACATGAATTGAGGTCTTGTCTTTGTTCCACGCTTCAGTGTACAGACGCTAAGAAGGAAAACAAAAAGAGATTTATAGGACATTGCAAACCA
Organism: Cyanoderma ruficeps; assembly: GCA_008694505.1. NCBI lineage: Eukaryota > Metazoa > Chordata > Aves > Passeriformes > Timaliidae > Cyanoderma > Cyanoderma ruficeps. Next base: position 1,429,819 of record VZDJ01000019.1, on the reverse strand, counting down.
GGTTAATATCTCAATAACCATTGAAAATACATTAATTAAAATGATAGGAACTTGGTCTAGTGGAAATTTGCCCTTCCCATGGCGGGGGGTTGGAACAAAATAATCTTTAATGTCCCTTCTAACCCAAACCATATTATGACACTGTTATATATAACATGAATATACAGTAATTTTACTCTAGTAAAAGAAATATCAGCAAAATGAGAATTTATCTGAGGGAGTATAAAAACATTAAGGAAACTGCCACATTGCTTCAGAACAGCGAATAAACCAAAGCATTATTAGTGCCCAATGCACACACACACCAAGGAAAAGATTTAAATGTAAAATGCAGAATACTACACAAATTTGAGCCTTCCATTACCTGGCCTAAGAGCTTTGAGTGAAACAAAGAGCACACCGATTGAAAATGGATCATGTCTGAACTGCAGCACTGCTTGTGCTCAGTTCATTCCCAGTCCGGCCTCCAGGGGTGAGGCAGACACGTCTTTGTGTCACCCAGTGGGATCAGGACTCACCTTGTTCATGGTGTCTGCGTTCTGCTTGGCCAACACCATCTCCAGGGAATCCGGGACACTGGTGAACTTGATGGTGTCCGGATGCTGGCGGTAAATTTTGTCACTCAGGATCTCCCCTGCTCTCTTGGCTTTCTCAACTTCCAAGGAACCAATTGGGACCCAGCCAACGCCCCGCAGCCATTCCAGATCAGACTTGTAGCAGTTCTGTTACAAGACAAATTACATAAGTTATTTTAATAAAATAATAATCTGTGTTATACAGTGCATCTTTCCAAAGGAAAATAACCTTCCTATCAGCTCTTCATTCAAACAAATTCAGAGATGTAAAGAAAATGGTAGAAAAAATGACAGCACGTCACCCACATTAAGGGTGAAACCATTATCCAACTTTCACAGAACGATAAATGATAAATAGTCCACATCCTGAAATTACAGGATTTCATTTTAATCAATTAGTTAATATAACCTATAGGAGATCTGAATATCAATTAACCGTGAATCTTAAAAAAAAATCTCGAGAAGTTGGTTCTACCACATCAGAACAAAATGGGCTGGAGCAACTATGTAAAATATCAAATACATTCCTCATCAAAAACCAAAGGCCAGACAACTCACATCACTCTGCAGGTCGTAGGCTTGCCTGGCGTGGATCACGTCGTTCTGGTCGGGCAGACAGATCCACTGGTGCAGGTAGTGCCGGTAGTCAATGTCACTGACCAACCCTTGGCATTTCTTGGCCAGAACAATTCCCAGCATGTCCACAGGGCTGCTGAAGTTGGTCTTGGTCTTCTCAAAGTCCTTCTTGTACTCCCTGTCACTCTGGATCTTGGCCACGTGCATCGACCACATCATCTTGGGGTCATCCTCGATGTTCCTGGCCCCAATGTGGTGGCCCAGCTGTTTGCGATACCCTTCCTTGTATTTGTACTGAAACAGAAGAGATTTAAAGTTACCTGGTGTGTATTGACAAATTAATAAATAATTCTAACAGTCTAACTTACTCATTATTTCACAAAGATAAAAATAGGATGTAGGTCTTTCTACTCTAGGATTAATTTTCACATAAGAAGCATTTTTATTAACTATAATTATGTAAGACTTTTTATATAACTATAACACTATCAATTCACGAAACATTTAATGTCACATTCTAACAAGTTTGGTATTTCACATTCTATTCACTATTAAGATTACATTGTAAATATTAACTTACTTTAAAAACTTTTTACAAAACTCCTTGATTAGAGTGTGATTTGATCTTAATACAAAGAGCTGAAGTATCAAACTTGATAGAAAACAAGGAGCACATAAATCTGCTCTCCTCCATCCATAAGCAATGCTGCCTCATCCCAGAAGCAAAAACTACCATAGTCATTGTATAGTTTATCCCTGTTTTCATGTTCAGACATCTTGAATTTCATTATGACACTTGAACAGAAATATAGTTTGAATCAGAAATTAACCTGAGAAACCCTACCACTGGTTCATACACCTTTTTCCTCACGCTGCTTGAATATCCATGGACATCAACAGTATTGCAGGAAGCATATCAATAATCTTCACATTATTATATTTATCTATTTATTACAGTGATATATTCCTCACAATAAAAATACTGGCTACCCCTTTCTTCTATGCACTAAAGGCAATGCAGTGGAATCATTAAAAAGAATCACTATGAAAATAGATTCCAATATAATCTATTCTATGAAGTATAACAGTAGTAAACATTTTGATTCTTTTCCATCACCAACTCCATGGAGAAATGAGAACCAAGCCTGCTCACCTCACTGGCAATCTCCCTGGAGGCTTTGGCAGACTGAATGGGAATGGCATCATAACGCAAATCATGGCCCTTCTTCTTTGACTCCTCCAAGGCCAGCTTGTACATTTTCTGTGAGAAAAAAAGTCACATTTTAGTTTCAAAGACAAAATTGCATTTCAGTTCAGCACATCTGAGTAATAAAACTATCAATGTCCCAACACAATATTGTTGATTTTCAGGCAACTTAAACATCTTCATCCCAGCCCTATGTTCACTAGAAAATAAAAAACTGCAGATTTCAAAGAGCTTGTAATTTTATTGTAGATGTTTGGAAAATTAAAATCATTTAGGGAAAGCAAAGCAAAACTAGTTACTTCTACACCTTGCTCTAGAAATAATTTCTCATTTACGGGGGATAACATATATTTTAATAGCCCAATTAGATATCCAGGAGGTCAATTCCTGGAGCAACTCTGATTTCAGCATGGGAACAGACTATTGTGAAAATAAACAACTTGACCATGTTTTAATATTAACTAAAAGTCAGAGATGACAAAAGCGTACTGGTCAGAAGTACAAGTTAATTGGCTCAGATTTCAGTTGCACTCACCTCACTGTAGTTCACTCTGTTTTGTTTGGCCAGCATGATTTCTGGGGTGTCAGGCATGACGTGAATCGAGGTCTTGTCTTTGTTCCATGCTTCAGTGTACAGACGCTAAAAAAGAGAACAGGAAGAGGTTGATATGATATTCAAAACCAGGTTAATATTTCAATAATCAGGGAAAAAAAGAGACCATATCAGATAAAAATATAGGAAATGTAACAAGGATAATCAGTTAGGCAACTAGGAAGAGATAGTATTAACAAAAGGAGGATTGACTTGTGGAAATGTAACAATTAAAAAACACTACATTGATCACAGAGGAGGAATAAACCAATGAGCATTGTTTGTGCTCAGTTCATTCCCAGTCCTGTCTCCAGGGCTGAGGCAGACACCTCTGATGTGTCACCCAGTGGGATCAGGACTCACCTTGTTCATGGTGTCTGCGTTCTGCTTGGCCAACACCATCTCCAGGGAATCCGGGACACTGGTGAACTTGATGGTGTCCGGATGCTGGCGGTAAATTTTGTCACTCAGGATCTCCCCTGCTCTCTTGGCTTTCTCGACTTCCAAGGAACCAATTGGGACCCAGCCAACGCCCCGCAGCCATTCCAGGTCAGACTTGTAGCAGTTCTGTTAAAAATATTTTAAAAATCACCCACACGGGTTATTCTATCAATAATAACAATAATGCAACTTACAGGGTGAATAGTTCACCAGTAAATAACCTCACTATCAACTTACCAAGTGATTTAAATAAATTCAAAGCACAAGAGAAAATATAGAAAAAACAACTGCATTTCCACTACATTAAGGGTGAAATCATTATCCAACTTTCAGAGAATGGTAAATGATAGCTAGCAATTCTGGAGTTAGAGGATTTCCTTCAAGTATCAATTAGTTAACACATCCTGTTGGAGAGCTCAGTTTCAATCAGCCACAAAATTTAAAAATAAATCTCAAGAAGTTGGTTCTTTTTCTATCAGAAAAAGATGGCCTGATCCAGTTATGTAAAATATCAAATACATTCCTCAGCAAAAACCAAAGGCCAGAGAACTCACATCACTCTGCAGGTCGTAGGCTTGCCTGGCGTGGATCACGTCGTTCTGGTCGGGCAGACAGATCCACTGGTGCAGGTAGTGCCGGTAGTCAATGTCACTGACCAACCCTTGGCACTTCTTGGCCAGAACAATTCCCAGCATGTCCACGGGGCTGCTGAAGTGGGTCTTGGTCTTCTCAAAGTCCTTCTTGTACTCCCTGTCACTCTGGATCTTGGCCACGTGCATCGACCACATCATCTTGGGGTCATCCTCGATGTTCCTGGCCCCAATGTGGTGGCCCAGCTGTTTGCGATACCCTTCCTTGTATTTGTACTGAAACACAGACCAAGGTATTACATTTCTGTAGCACCTATAAATATCAGTCACTCTCATTAAATATTTCTAACAATAACCTTTCCAAGCTTATCTATACCTACCATTAAAAAAAACCCAAACAGTGAAATCAATTCTCATGCTAATAATATTCTAGGATTCTAGGAATAAAGATTTTTGCTGTTTGAGTTAGAACACTAAAGAGAAATTTTTTATCGTTTTACTTTTTGAAGATATGTGCTTTACTAATATTAGTGAGAAATAATCCTGGTCTTATTAAATGCATTTAGTCCTTATTATATATAATGGTATACATACTGTAAATACTTATTTACACATATAGGGTTATGAGCTATACAATTATCATGATGGTAGCATTATATTGTCCTTATAATTGCCAAGTTTGTTTTTTTTAACATACATGATCATTTACTTGCAAAAATCTATTACTTAAGGTCACAGTTTAACTGCAGTGCCTTTTACAGAATCCAGCTGATAATTTTCAGGTTGCAGAAGAGACATGTCGACATAGACACAAACAAAAAAGTAGATTCTTACATCGCTGGCAATTTGCCTGGATGCTTTGGCTGCTTGGATGGGGATGGCATCAGCTCTCAAATCATAGCCTTTCTTCTTTGCATCTTCCATGGCCTGTCTGTATTGTTTCTAGAGGAAGAATTAAACAATGGGACTCATATGAGTTCCATGTATTGTATTCTATGCAAAACAAATTGCTTGGAAGTAAATCTAATAATTGTGTTTAGATTCATTGTACCCAGTTTTATCTACCTTTAACTCAAAACCCCAGATCACCAGCTGATACAAATTCATGTCAAAGGAAAATCTTTGCTAAATAAATTTGTTAATTTTTTTTATTTTACTGCTTTAAATAATGCAAGACTGAATACAGTTTAGAGCTAAACTTTTCTTCTGTACTACTGGAGCAAAATTTACCTTTTGAAATCACTGATGTGGCTTGCTGATGTGAACTTGTTTGCCTAAAATAATCTTGAACACTGGCACCACATCTTTTCAGAATTATCCTGGTAATTACCTTTCTGGTATTCATTTTTGCCTTCCCAACACTGTGCACACTGGCAGAAATGATTCCCCAAAAGTTCAGTGGAAACACACAACTTGCTCACCAGCACTCACTGTTCTACGTATTCACTACCACAAATACACAAACAATGCTTTTAAAGTCACAATCTTTTGGATAAATGTGGGAGTTTCTTAAGGAAACTGATAGTGTCATCTCTAAAAGGTTTCCCAGAACATTCCTGACCCAGCCATGACACAGAGCAGTTACATTTGGAGAGCTCCCACACTCACCAGGCTGTAGTTTTTCTTGTTCTCTCTTGCCAGTGTGATTTCAGGCGTGTCAGGCATGATGTGGATTTGTGTCTTGTCTTTGTCCCAGGCCTCAGTATACAAACGCTGCAGGAGAAGCACAGCAGAGCAATTGGAGACATTCACAATGGATAATTGTGACAAATTAACTTAGTAGTTATCCAGGAAGATGTAACTAAATCAGCTCTTGATGAAAGTAAATTTCCCATTGATTACCAAGAATGGAACTTATATTTTTACAGCCTTACTGTGCTGAAATCTCACAGGTCGAAGGTCCTAGTTCTGTCCCAGAGGTTTTAGGCAGAGACTGTTGATGATCAAACCCAGACTCACCTTGTTCATGGTGTCTGCATTCTGCTTGGCCAGCACCATTGGGAGAGAATCTGGGATGCTGGTGAACTTGATGGTGTCCGGATGCTGGCGGTAAATTTTGTCACTCAGGATCTCTCCTGCCTTCTTGGCCTTCTCAACTTCCAAGGATCCAATTGGGACCCAGCCAATGCCCCGCAGCCATTCCAGATCAGACTTGTAGCAGTTCTGTTGCAAAATGTAATGGCAGCAGTTAAAAAATTGCCCTTTTAATGTTAATCACAAATAAGATAGATTAAAATTGCCTATTATGAAGGATTATATGGAGATAATTCTGCTGTTTGGTTGTATATGAAGCTTCATAGTGCCCTTACATTCAGATTTCTTAAATCTTCAAACTATAATGACCTTGCCTGGAACAGGGTAAAAAAACCCACAAGAAAAAAAATACTATATGAGAGCAACTAGCCCAGTTTATATACCAAGGAAATGACAAACATTTCAGTAGCCCAGGGCTTGTCAGCAAATACTCACATCACTCTGCAGGTCGTAGGCTTGCCTAGCATGGATCACATCGTTCTGGTCGGGCAGACAAGTCCATTCATGCAGGTAGTGCCGGTAATCAGTATCACTGACCAGCTCCTGGCACTTCTTGGCCAGCACCACTCCCAGCATGTCCACAGGGCTGCTGAACCTGGTCTTGGTCTTCTCAAAGTCCTTCTTGTACTCCCTGTCACTCTGGATCTTGGCCACGTGCATTGACCACATCATCTTGGGGTCATCCTCGATGTTCCTGGCCCCAATGTGGTGGCCCAGCTGTTTGCGATACCCTTCCTTGTACTTGTACTATGGACAAAAAAAACGTTCACTCAGTGTTAGTTTAGGGGGTTTTATGTCACCAAGACCCCTGTGGCACCACCTCCAGGAAATACAGCAGCTGAAGCCACAGAGATTTTAAAGAAAGAAAGGATTCAGCCCCAGGGTGTGCCACAAGGGCTCCTGTGCACTCACATCACTGGCAATGTCCCGGGAAGCTTTTGCAGACTTGATGGGAATGGCATCTGCCCGCATGTCGTAGCCCTTCTTCTTCTCCTCCTCCATCGCCTGCTTGTACAGTTTCTGCAACAGACACCACCATGCCCTCAGACAACGCTGCTGCCAGGGACACAGCAGTGCCCAGGGACACACACTGCACCCACAACAACCACCCACCTCGCTGAAGTTCACTTTGTTCTGCTGGGCCAGCAGGATCCCAGGGGTGTCCGGCATGATGTGAATGCTGGTCTTGTCCTTCTCCCAGGCCGAGATGTACGAGCGCTGGGAAACAAGGAGGACAGGAAACAAGGTCACACAGGTTTAGGGAAGCAAACTCAACAAGAAGATCACCTCCATGAACCAAAGCAAGAGGGCTCTACTTCACACTGACCTAGGAATACCTTTCGTTTTCCCAAAGTTTTCAATGCTTCCCCCTTTTCCACACTGTACCTCATTACTGCTCCAAGCACACAAAACAAGAGTTTTCTCTCAAACAAGAACACAAATCCCTGATGCAAGAGGGATTTCCTCCCCTTCCAACCTGGGCCTTGGAAGGACATGGACCAAGTTTCTTAGAAAGGAAGATGCTCATTTCCTTCAGGATGCAAACACAAGGAAATCTCACCTGGTTCATGATTTCAGAGTTGTGCTTTGCCAGCACCATGGGCATGGAGTCAGGAAGGCTGGTGAATTTGATGGTGTCTGGGTGCTGACGATACTTCTTGTCACTCAGGATCTCACTTGCCCTCTTGTTCTTTTCAGCATCCAGTGACCCAATGGGGGACCAGCCAATGCCCCTCAGCCACTGCAGGTCAGACTTGTACACGTTCTGCAAGGACAGGAAAGAAAGCAAAGCAACTCATGAAATTCGTCACTCCAAGCAACCTCATCTCCTACCACAGGAAGCTCTACCAAATGGAACATTTTCCCCCTGGGTCAACCCACCATACACCAGGAATGGGACTCACGTTAAGATCTACTCCCCATATCTGGCTCCCTACTCTTTCAACAGGACAAGTACCTGCCAAGAAATCCTCCACCCTCCCTCTCCTTCTTATCAGTATCCCCAGCAAAGACCTGCCCCACTTGTCATCCTGCAGCTGGAAGAGGCATGGGAGGTGTCTTACACCTCCCAAGGCCCTTTTTACTATGTACCACTGCACCCAGAGCTTGCCATTGCCAATGTTGGTCCTCCAAAGACAAAGATTTGACTCTGTTGCCCTTCCACTGCCTTGCCGTATTCAAGGTTACAGCCACAAATCTCCCCACAAAATGTTCATGGCAAAAAAAGGATTATTCTGTGACCATGAAGGATGAACCCACACAAACAGCATCGCTGACCACCCATGACAAGAAGCACCACAACACGACCTCAGTCCCACAGAATGAGCCAATAATTATTAACCCACATGGACTGTTCCAGCAGAGGAACAGAACACAAGAGAGACTTGTGGTTACAACACAGCCAATAAAGAACAACTCACATCACTCTGCAGGTCATACACGGTCTTGGCATGGACAACGTCGTTCTGGTCGGGCAGGCAGGTCCAGCGGTGCAGAGGGTGCCGGTAATCGGCGTCACTGACCAGCTCCTGGCACTTCTTGGCCAGCACCACTCCCAGCATGTCCACGGGGCTGCTGAAGTGGGTCTTGGATTTCTCAAAGGCTTTCTTGTACTCCCTGTCACTCTGGATCTTGGCCACGTGCATTGACCACATCATTTTGGGGTCATCCTCAATGTTCCTGGCCCCGATATGGTGGCCCAGCTGTTTGCGATACCCTTCCTTGTACTTGTACTATGGACAAAAATAATGTTCACTCATTGTTAGTTTAGGGGTTTTTATGTCACCAAGACCCCTGTGGCAGCACCTCCAGTAAATACAACAGCTGAAGCCACAGAGATTTTAAAGAAAGAAAGGATTCAGCCCCAGCGTGTGCCACGAGGGCTCCTGTGCACTCACATCACTGGCAATGTCCCGGGAAGCTTTTGCAGACTTGATGGGAATGGCATCTGCCCGCATGTCGTAGCCCTTCTTCTTCTCCTCCTCCATCGCCTGCTTGTACAGTTTCTGCAACACACACCACCATGCCCTCAGACAACGCTGCTGCCAGGGACACAGCAGTGCCCAGGGACACACACTGCACCCACAACAACCACCCACCTCGCTGAAGTTCACTTTGTTCTGCTGGGCCAGCAGGATCCCAGGGGTGTCCGGCATGATGTGAATGCTGGTCTTGTCCTTCTCCCAGGCTGAGATGTACGAGCGCTGGAAACGAGGAGGACACAGGGAGGTGAGATCACACAAGCTCAAGGAAACAAACTCAACGAGCAAGTCAGGTCCACAAACCAATGCAAGGGGGCTCTACTTTGCAATGACTCAGGGACACCTTTCCTTTCCCTAAAGTTTCCAATGCTCACCCTTTCCTTTTCTACAGTGTACCTCATTGCAGCTTCAAAAGAGAATTTTATCTCAAACAAGAACACAAATCCCTGACACAAGAGGATATAGCATCCCCCTTGAAGAACCCAGAGCATGGAAAGACACAGAACAACATCCTGAAGGAAGATGTTCATTTCCTTCAAGATACAAACACAAGGAAATCTTACTTGGTCCATAATTTGAGAGTTGTGCTTTGCCAGCACCATGGGCATGGAGTCAGGAAGGCTGGTGAATTTGATGGTGTCGGGGTGCTGACGATACTTCTTGTCACTCAGGATCTCACTCGCCCTCTTGTTCTTCTCAGCATCCAGTGATCCAATTGGGGACCAGCCAATGCCCCTCAGCCACTGCAGGTCAGACTTGTACACGTTCTGGGAGGACAGGAAAGGAAAAGTTGCTGGTATTCAGCTCAGCAACCTCCTCACTCAAACCAACCTCATCTCTTACCACAGGAAACTCAGCTTAATGGAGCACGTTCTACTGTGAACCCACTCAACCCAATAGCCACCCATTCATTGGTTGTACCCATCTCCTAGGGCTCTTCATACCATTTCCATCTGCACCCAAAACTTGCCAACCCTTGGTTCTCTAGATGATGAGGATTTCAATCTGTTGCCCACCCTTGGCAAACAGACCCCTCCTCCAATAGCAGGAAAAACAACAGACAAACAACCCAAGACTGTGACACAGCCATAAAGGAACAACTCACATCACTCTGCAGGTCATACACGGTCTTGGCATGGACAACGTCGTTCTGGTCGGGCAGGCAGGTCCAGCGGTGCAGAGGGTGCCGGTAATCGGCGTCACTGACCAGCTCCTGGCACTTCTTGGCCAGCACCACTCCCAGCATGTCCACGGGGCTGCTGAAGTGGGTCTTGGATTTCTCAAAGGCTTTCTTGTACTCCCTGTCACTCTGGATCTTGGCCACGTGCATCGACCACATCATCTTGGGGTCATCCTCAATGTTCCTGGCCCCGATGTGGTGGCCCAGCTGTTTGCGATACCCTTCCTTGTACTTGTACTGTAGGAAAAAACAGTATGCACTGAGTATTATTTCAGGTTTTTTAACATTCCTAGCAACCCCTGTGGCACCACCTCCAACAAATTTATCTGCTGAAACCAAAGAGATTTTACAGTCCGAGAGTGTTCAGCTGATGACCTACTGTGTACAGCTAGAAAAGAAACCACACATTGTCCTTCTCATAAAACACATTTTCCAAGACTCTCCGTAGCTTATATATTAAGAGCTACTGCTCAGCAACTGCAAAAAAGAAAAGTGTCTAAATCTTGAAAGGTCTACCAAAGACCTGAAGTTCAATAAATACCCCCTACATAAATAATCATTTACTGATCTTCAAGCACAATGCCCAAATCAACACTTAGACTACTGAGGCAACAAAATGTAACTACACAGAGACTTGCTGGGTAGATTAAATAAAGACAGCAAACACATACAGGAATGCAATTTTATATTAATACCTAAGCGTAAAAAAATTATGCTTTTTGTACAACTTTAATTTTTAAACAAAAACTTGGTTTGAGTTTTCTTTCCTCATGCACAGCTCAGCTGTGTAGCTGCAGAGCCAGGGCCATGCAGTTGGGCAGTGCTGAGGGCAGCCCACCACCTCAGAACTCCAGGCTGTTGCATGAGGAGATGCACTCACAAGCCCAGGAGGGACCCTGCTTTGGGCTATGGCCATTACCCAGCTCCCACAGCTACTCTTCCACATCACCCAGACCTTCCCTTGCAACAGGGCACACCCATAACTTGCAGGGACGGCTACAGTGCAGAACAAAAAACTTTGATGGACAAGTGAATGGCAGGTAATGGATTTGTTGCCTTCATTAGGCTCAGTTCAAGTGCCAGCAAGTGACACCTGTGTGACAGTGTGTGCCACGAGGGCTCCTGTGGACTCACATCACTGGCAATGTCCCGGGAAGCTTTTGCAGACTTGATGGGAATGGCATCTGCCCGCATGTCGTAGCCCTTCTTCTTCTCCTCCTCCATCGCCTGCTTGTACAGTTTCTGCAACAGACACCACCATGCCCTCAGACAACGCTGCTGCCAGGGACACAGCAGTGCCCAGGGACACACACTGCACCCACAACAACCACCCACCTCGCTGAAGTTCACTTTGTTCTGCTGGGCCAGCAGGATCCCAGGGGTGTCTGGCATGATGTGAATGCTGGTCTTGTCCTTCTCCCAGGCTGAGATGTACGAGCGCTGGGAAACAAGGAGGACAGGAAACAAGGTCACACAGGTTTAGGGAAACAAACTCAACAAGAAGATCACCTCCATGAACCAAAGCAAAAGGGCTCTACTCTGCACTACTCTGGAAACTCCTGCCCATTCCCCAAACCTTCCCAATGCTTCCCCTTTTTCCACATGGCACCCCATGCTCCAACCACATGAAGAGAGTTTTCTCTCAAACAAGGAATACAAATCCCTGAGTCAAGAGAAGCCAACATTCCCCTTGCACAACTTGGGCCATGGAAGGACCAACATCTTGACAAAGGAAGGCACCTGTTTCCTTCAGGATGCAAACACAAGCAAATCTTACTTGGTCCATGATTTTGGAGTTGTGCTTTGCCAGCACCATGGGCATGGAGTCAGGAAGGCTGGTGAATTTGATGGTGTCTGGGTGCTGGCGATACTTCTTGTCACTCAGGATCTCACTCGCCCTCTTGTTCTTCTCAACGTCCAATGATCCAATTGGGGACCAGCCAATGCCCCTCAGCCACTGCAGGTCAGACTTGTACACGTTCTGCAAGGACAGGAAAGGACACAAACAGCTCAGCAACCTCCTCACTGCAAGCAACCCCAACCCCTACCAATGGCTGTCCTCCTGTACGGAATATGTTCCACTGGGTCATCCACCAGCCACCCATTCAGTGTTTGTACCCACCCCCTAAGGCTCTTCATACCATTCTCCACTGCCCTCAGGGTTTGTCTTTCCCAGCTGCTGGTTTGACATAAAATAAACCTTGACTCCACTGCCCTTTCCCTGCCACAGAGACCCCTCCTTCAAAACTAGAAGAGAACACAGCACAGACAACCCAAGGCTGTGACACAGCCATTAAGGAACAACTCACATCACTCTGCAGGTCATACACGGTCTTGGCATGGACAACGTCGTTCTGGTCGGGCAGGCAGGTCCAGCGGTGCAGAGGGTGCCGGTAATCGGCGTCACTGACCAGCTCCTGGCACTTCTTGGCCAGCACCACTCCCAGCATGTCCACGGGGCTGCTGAAGTGGGTCTTGGACTTCTCAAAGTCCTTCTTGTATTCCCTGTCACTCTGGATCTTGGCCACGTGCATCGACCACATCATCTTGGGGTCATCCTCGATGTTCCTGGCCCCGATGTGGTGGCCCAGCTGTTTTCTGTACGCGGTTTTGTATTTGTACTAATTGAACACAGAGACAACAGTTACCACTTCTTTCCAAGTTGCCATTTCAGTTTCTCTGTTGTTAATACAGTATTTAATCATTTTGAATCTAACATGTTTGAATTTGCTTGTGTTTTTTCCCAAAATTTTTAGCATTTGTTACAACATCAAGGAGATATTAAGGGATTTCTCACAGCTATATACTATCATCCTTAAATTATTGTATTTAATTAAATTAAATTTACACCATTAAGAATTGCACAATCTTTGAGGTAAGCAGCAATACAACAGTGTTAAAATTTTAAATATCTCCTCCTGTTCAATATAAACCATTTTTATCCAAGGCTGTGTGTCCCACTCTGATTTTCCCTCTGCAAGACCCACCTCGCTGGCTATGTCTCGGGATGCCTTGGCGGCCTGGAGAGGGATGGCATCAGGAGGGAGGTCATAACCTTTCTTCTTCAGCTCTTCATATCCTAACTTGTAACGTTTCTGTTGGAGAAGGATTCAAAGGAATTAATGCAGATAAAACCCTCTAAAGAGTTTTTCAATGCTATGACTCTCCACTTCTGACTATTGAAAAGAAAGCACGGGTTTCCTGAAACAGTTTAATTAATTAAATTAAACTCCATACCTTGCTATTAATGACATGTATTTTGCAATCTTGGATATAAAATATTTTAAAATTACAATTTAAATGTTTTCTGCTTATTTAATTGAAGATCAAAATTTACTTTTAGCAAATATATTATTCTGAATTATTCCCAGAGCTTTCTGTAGAGGTGAGTAACACAACCCTGTGGCTCTCTACGCCCAGTTCCAAATGCAAACTTACATCACTTGTGTTAATCAAGTTTGATTTAGCCAGCAAAATTTCAGGTGTATCAGGCATGATGTGAATCTTAGTCTTGTCCTTGTTCCAAGCTTCCCTGTAGAGTATCTGAAAGAGACACAGCAAAAACTTGGTTTGATCCAAGATTCGGGAGCATAACAGTAATTTCAGTCCACCTTTCCTCTTCATTAGCAAAGTAAAGATGTACTAAGCAAGAATTAGGGATGTAAACAAGACAAGATAGTAAAATCAAATAATACAATGACTTCTTACTGAAATACAATTTTTTTGACTTCTTTACATCCATGTAACGCCAAGGAAACAGCATTAAAACAATATATTTACATACTGCCAACTAAAGGTCTTATTTGCAGTTATACTGAGTAAATTAACAGCACTGAAGATCTTCCTCTTCTGAATAAGGCATAAAGAGCAGTGAGGCCCTGACTATAAACATATACTATCTGTATATTCTAAGTGCATGTTCTGAAGCAGAGATTCTTTTTTAAATGTATATTAATGTATTCACTTATTGAATCCCACGTTCTGTCTCTAGAGGCAACTTACATCACTCCTATTTTTGGCATTAGATTTTGCCAAAACGACATCCATGGCATCTGGGATACTTGTGAACTTAACAGTGTCTGGGTGCTGCCTGTACTTCTTCTCACTCAGTATTTCAGAAGCTTTCTTGTTCTTTTCAGCTTCCAGAGATCCCAAAGGACTCCATCCAATGCCTCTGAGCCACTGCAGGTCTGACTTATACAGGTTCTGTTAAGGATGAAAATCAAATCACGGCAGATTATTTCAGTGTTCACTGATTAAACCCTATGAAAAGTCTAACTGGCAGTTTAGCTCCAATCTGATCTATACTGATATCAAAAGCGAGCCATCAAAGACGCTCTCTAATCAGCAGTAATTATTTTATATGGAAATAAGTGAATTAAACCCAGGGGGAACTTACATCACTCTGCAGCTCGTTGACCCTCTTTGCCTCGGTGACATCGACCTGGTCTGGCAGACAAGTCCAGCCGTGCAGTATCCGTTTGTAGTCCACGTCACTGACCAGCTCCTGGCACTTCTTAGCCAGAAGGAAGCCCAGCATATCCACGGGCATATTGAACTTGGTCTTCCACTTCTCAAAGTCTTTCTTGTACTCCCTCTCACTCTGCATTTTAGCTACTTGCATGGACCACAGCATCTTGGGGTCGTCCTGCAAGCTGCGGAATCCGATGTGGTGCCCCTGCTGCTTGCGGTATCCTTCTTTGTACTTGAACTGCAACGGCAAAGGTGGTACCACTCAAATCACAGTGACAAACGTGTAAGAGTAAATTATACAAGCAAAATACCAATATTTTCCCTCATCCTGATGTTCCTCATGAAGTTACCCCTGGAAATGTCCAAGGGCAGGTTGGATGGGGCTTGGAGCAACCTGGGATAGCGGAGTGCGGCCCTGCCCACAGAAACTGAGTAATCCTTAATGTCCCTTCCAACCCAAACCATTTTGTGATTCTATGATTCTATAAATAAGCAACTTGTTATGGCAGCTCATGCAAAGTTTTAGCAGCCCCTTGGTGAATGTTCATGATTTGGTGTCAGTGAATTCTCTCCCTGGGAAAGAAAGAGTCCTTGGAAAGGAAGAGAGCACGGCAATAGGAATGGTGTCCTGGGCCCTCTGAGTCACACACTCACTCTGCTCTCAACTCCCTAATATTGACACACTGAAATATTTTAATGAATAACATCATCAACAATGAAAAATTATGGAATACAAAGATAGTTAAGCACAGGAAACATTTCCTAATGTTTAATAAAATCTCTTCCACAAATGTAAGAGTTGTACCAAGTTATGGTAACAGCAGTCCATGTGTCACCACATCCATTTCAGAGTTGTAATGAGGATTTCTCTGGATAGGCACAGGGCTCAGCTAACTGGACCAAATTTGCTGCTGCTCTGAAAATGAAGCAGCCAAAAGAGCAGAAAACTTCTCCCTTTTTATGACCAGCCATGTCATGAATGGACCAAGCTTTGGTCCATCTTTGCCAGAGAAACCCTGGTTAAATTGGACAAAAACAGCTCAGGAAGGAGTTTTGTCAGCAGTGTTGGTTTTGACTCCAAGCCACACCTTAGCAGAGAGGTGTATTCCCATTTACTGTGACTCTGTAGGTTATAACAACCAGATCAATGCATGTCACATGGAGTTAAAAATGCTGCTTACATCACTTGCAATGTCCCTTGAAGCTTTGGCAGCTTTCACTGACATGGCTTCAGGTGTGAGGTCATAGCCTTTCTTTATCATTTCCTCCCAGCCAAGCTTGTAGAGTTTCTAAAATTGAAAACAATATTAATTAAAAGCAGTAATATGTAGGTCACCTGCTATTTAGATGCATTAATGATCCAAGTTCTGGTCACCTCACAGGCTTCAGTTATGAGAGAAGGGCTGCTAGAATGGGAACTGAAAAATGGGAAACTGATAAACAAGGAATGCTGGTTTTCCAAGGCTTAGGAGAGGGACTAAATAGATTTTCACTATTTAGCAGCTTCCTACTATAGCTGATCTTGATTTGAAACATATCTGGAGAATTTGAAATACATACATCTGAGATAACTGAACACTTTTTGATTGGCTTAACAAAATTTTAATAAGGTTTCATAAAGCCATTTAAGAATCAAGTTAGTTTGTGCACAGTCGATTTTAAGCATTCAGGCATTCTTAAGTCAAAGATTTGCCTCTGAGCAATGATGCAAAGCAAAACCTGAGTGTTTTCCACTGGCACAATTGTCACTTTCTCCTACCTGAAAGCTGACAGAAAAGCTGGAATCACTGCATCTACTTTTCCCATAGGTTAAGTTAAAAAATATACACATTTAACTTGTAATTTTATAGTAAGGAATTTTTAACGTGATTTAATTCTATGCTAAGCATAGAGAATGGACTATGCACTTCCAGACTTCAAAAGCAGGACTTACATTTTCCATACATTATAATGCAACTTAGTCTGTTAGTTTGCTAACCTGGTACTTATTTTACTCTGAAAATATTACCCACATGAAATTCTTGCCTGTGCTCTAACTCTCCAGTAGATATTAATTTAAAATGTTGATAGGATATATCAAAATACTCTACCTGACTGTAGTTTGTCTTGTTCTGTTTGGCCTGTAGAATATCTGGTGTGTCTGGCATCACATGGACCTGAGTTTTATCCTTCTCCCAGGCTTGGGTATAAGCATGCTATGGACAGAAAGTTACATCAGATATGTTAATATAAATGAGAAAAGATGGTTCTTTCAGGGTTTTCACCTTTCCATTTGGCTATGGGTGAGTAAAAAGGTGAAGGTGCTGACTCAGATTTATTTTACTATGTAACGATCTAATCCAGAATCAGCTGAACTACTGTCCAGTCTTGCTTCTAATAAAACCAAACTATCAAGATTTTCAGGACCAGTCATTTCTATATAAGAATGGGATGAATACAGGTCGGAGAAAAATGAGAAAAGATTTCTTTAACCAATGCTGTTTATCAAGAACTGTTTCATTGAGGAAAAGAAATTAAAAAAGAGGAGCCTGTGACAGTTGTTTGTCCCAGGGGAACACTGCCACATAAAGGCGTGACAGAGATTTACAGAGTGGTCCTTGGAATGGATGATATGTGAATGCCTCCCTGGCTTTTCCTCTAAACACTCACTTTGTCCATGATATTTGCATTCTGCTTTGCAAGGACCAGGTCCATGGCATCGTTCTGTTTGGTGAAGGGGAACATGCTGGGGTGCTGCCGGTACTTCCGATCGCTCGCAATCTCCGTGGCTTTCTTTGTTTTCTCCACGTCCAGGGAACCAATGGGACTCCACCCAATCCCCCTGAACCACTCCTTGTAATCCTGCTTGTACTCATTCTGCCAAACAGGAGACAAAAGCAAAGTTTACAATGCACAAACAGCTCATACAGGATAATCGTAGAACTGGTTGTCCTCCAGTTCTTTCCGAAACACAGCCGTGATGGAAAAACAAAAGCCACAAAAACAAGACAGCTCATAAAAAATAATCCTGTTCTTTCCAAACTGCAGCCACGACGTAGAAACAAAAGTCACCAAAAGAAAACTTACATCACTTTGGATCTGATTCATGTTTCTGTAGAGCTCCAAACTCATTGCATCTGGCAGGAGCATGTACTGGTGGATCAGGCGTTTGTAGCCGGTGTTGGTGACACGGTCCTGGGCCTCCTTGGCTGCCACCACGCTGAGGGCATCAGAAGGTGTCTGGTAATGAGTCTTGCTCGTCTCATAGGCCTTCTTGTACTCCCTGTCCGACTGCATCTTGGCCACTTGCATGCAATGGACAAGTTTGGGATCGTCCTGGAGGCTGCGGAAGCCGACCATTTTCCCCTTGTCTTGTTCGTACCCTAGTTTGTATTTATACTGGAAGAGAACAGAAGCAGAGGCTTTAATTCCTTTAGATTTGAAATGAAGGAAAAGATTTTTCCCTATGAGGAAACATAGGCCCTAACACAGATTGCCCAGAGCAGCTGTGGCTGCCCCTGGATCCCTGGAAGTGTCTAAAGCCAGGCTGGAGCAGCCTGGGATAGTGGAAGCTGTCCCTGCCCGTTTTTTCTCCCAAGAACTTACATCACTGGCAATATCTCTGGAAGCTTTGGCAGCTTTGACAGGAATAGCATCTGCCCTGAGATCATATCCTTTCTTCCTGGTTTCTTCAAATGAAGATCTGTACATTTTCTGCAAAAGGAAAAAGAAACGTCTTTTAAAAAAGCAAAAATTTACACGTTTTCCACATGCACAAATATCGGTGAAAAGTTACATCTACAAGGACGTCATCTTAAAAAATAAAAAGAGATAAAAATGTCTATTTCTGCCCACATTGCAGATGTGCATAATTACAAGTGATACTTTATTTAGCATATGCAGATTTAACGACTGTCTACCAAAACCTGTCTATAATGTCAATCTTTTACCAAAAACTCAGGTGCTACCTGCATTTTGAACCCTGTACAAAACCCTGCGCATGGGGAAATAAAATTATCAATAATAGAATAATAAATGCAGCAACAAACATGAACAATACTCAAAGTCTACTGTATTTTGTTAGCAACTGTTATATTTTCATGGTCTGCAGGAACACTTCACAACCTGGCTATAAACATGTTTTTTTCTTGGCAATTCTGGGTATCTATTTTTGGGGAAGGAAGCAAGGAAGAGGAAAATTAATATGTTTTTTGAAATTACTAGAGGTTAGCAAGGTGAGACTTTTGCATGCTCTCATCTCACTTATTCCTAATCAAAAAATAAGAGCAAGGTCCCAGCCCTACAAACAATACTCACTTCACTTAAATTGAATGCATTTGCTTTTGCTAAAGCAATCTGTGGAATATCTGGAGTGATGTGAATTTTCTTTTTGTCTTCTTCCCAGGCTTGTTTGTACTTGTGCTGGAGGGATTAAAAAAAACAATGGAGACCTCAAAATCTGTTATTAATAAATAAAACCATTTAAAATACTGTTTGCCACTTGAAATCCAAACTGCCTGGGCAATGATGTGTTAACTACCACGGGAGGAACATTTATCTTTTTATTTTAGCACTTAAAGCACATTCATTAGCTACAAAATAAAATCATGTTTTCTAAAGCTCTGCCTACAACAGGGTTGACTACTAAATCAGATGTAGATTGTTGCCCACTTCTGCAAGCTTCAGTGAATTCTGATGAGCAATTTCTTACCTCATCCATGATTTTGGCGTTGTTTAAAGCCAAGACCATGTTCATGGAATCCATAGGAACAGAGTACTTCAACTTGTCTGGATGCTGGCGGTATTTCTTCTCACTCACAATTTCCATGGCTTTTTTGTTCTTCTCAGCTTCCAGGGAGCCCAGTGGGAGCCAACCAACACCCTTCATAGTTTCATCATATTCTGCTTTGTATTGATTCTGCAAAAAGTAGATAAAAACCAATATGAAGCATAAAATAGTTCATAAACTTGGAAGTACATGATAAAATGTATTAAGGAAAAGTGAAGCTTTTCCCGTCTTGGTCTGCACATAATTATTGCTACTGAAGAGCCTAATGGGACATGTAAGGAGTAAATATTTATAAAATTGCTTATTTCTAAGCTCAAATTCATTAATATAATATTTTGGGATCTAGGAAAAATAAAATGCCTGTAATTGTTGAAAAACTTGCATGATTTACTACATTTTTATAGACACCTGACCTACTTTCAATAAGAAAGCAATATTATTTATCTTACAATGTTTTTTCATAAACTAAGCAGCTCAGTATTCAGAGTTCCAAGGCTGAAGCACCCCTTACTTACATCACTTTGTAACTGCATCATGTTTTTGGCCAACTCAATGCTCATAGCATCGGGCAGGACGTTGTAGGTGTGGATTAAGTTCTTGTAGTTTGCATTGGTGGCCACTTCCTGAGCTTTCTTGGCTGCCACCACGCTGACCATGTCAACTGGAGTCTGGAAATGAGTCTTGGCCTCCTCATAACCCTTTTTGTACTCCCTGTCAGATTGCATCTTGGCCACCTGCATGAAGTGCACCAGCTTGGGGTCGTCCTCCAGGCTGCGGAAGCCGATGTGCTTCCCTTTGGCCTTCTCGTAGGCCAGTTTGTATTTGTACTGAGAGCAGGAAAGACAAAGAACAGCAAAAGCCACAGTTAAAAAAAATGCAATATTAAGCTCTGTTTTATCACTGAAAAAACAGATCACAAGATTTCAGGTTTAGTCGTTTAACTCAAATAAAGTCACGAGATGGTTTTGCACAACCAGACTCACATCGCTGGCAATGTCTCTGGAGCTTTTGGCTGCTTTTATTGGAATTGCATCTGGCTGCAAGTCATAACCCTTCTTCTTGTCCTCCTCCCATTCAGCTTTGTAAAGTTTCTACGATCAGATGTGAAAGAGAACAGGTGTCACGAAGGCAGAACTCTGAAGTTACACACTTTCAAACAAGGCATTAAAATGACAGCGAGGCACTGAATGCCCACCATGAGCACAGCAACTCACATCACTCATTGTCATCTGGTTCACTTTGCACTGCAGAATTTCTGGGGTGTCTGGCATCACATGGATGCTGGTCTTCTCTTTGTTCCATTTATCTGTGTACAGCCTCTGCAATTACAAAGGAATTTTTAGCATTGAAAAGGTGCTGAACTCATAAAATAAGAGTTTGCTTTTGTTCTGCTCATTTGGAATAAATAATATTTCCTAGAAATATTATTAGCACCAGAAATAACCGTCACAGAGCTGCTGAGGAGCAACATCATCTTTCTCCTTTCTTTAGGATTGTGAGAAATTTGCAAAGTCTGTTTTGATAATTAATAAACACTGAAGCTGAAAGTTTCCAATCTGTGTTCTTCCCTGCATTAATGGAAAGCAGAATTTATTTTCACAGACATTCTCTCCATGGAAAACAAGGAATAAGGATCAGTGGTGTCCTGGATAACTAGAGACAAGTGTAAAGAACTCCAGTTTCCAGGAAACTTGTACAAAACTGACAGAATTCCAGAACTGTTTTCTGCAGTTCACTTGTTGTGAATATGTCCTACAGAAAAAGGATTATCGAAGCACTATAAATCTGGAGAAGAAATCTTTAACCTTTCGAAACAGAAAATGAAAACTCCCTTAATTATGAGCAGTCAGAGGCTTACCATGATCTCTCAGTGCCCAGTCTTAACCAAGGAACTCCCACACCCACTGGAAACTTTAATAATTCCAGTGGGAATGCAACTTGCCCCACAACTTTGCAAGACAAAGACCCAAAGTTTGGGTCAATCCAACAACTTTCTCACCTTGTTCATGGTCTTGGCATTTTGCTTTGCCAGCACTTGTT
The DNA here is from genome assembly GCA_008694505.1 of Cyanoderma ruficeps. Taxonomy (NCBI): domain Eukaryota; kingdom Metazoa; phylum Chordata; class Aves; order Passeriformes; family Timaliidae; genus Cyanoderma; species Cyanoderma ruficeps. Next base: position 1,408,362 of record VZDJ01000019.1, on the reverse strand, counting down.
CCATGGCATCCATGGGGATGGAGAACTTGAGCTGGTCGGGATGCTGCCGGTATTTCTTCTCACTGAGGATCTCCGTGGCCTTCTTGGCCTTTTCTACATCCAGGGACTGAATTGGGACCCAGCCAACTCCTCTCAGCCAGTTATTGAAGTCAGATTTGTACAGATTCTTTCCAAAAATAAACAAGAAATACACGGTGAGGCAAGAAAAATTAGTGTCTGTATACATAAAACAGGTAAAGCATTAAAACTTACCCTGGTCGTTCACTTTTGATGGGCAATTTAGATTAAATTAAAATTTAAGTATGATGGAGTCAGTGTTCAGGAGAAATAAAATCACAGTAATTAAAATCTGACTACAAAAATATATCAGTTAGTAAAACATGCTCATTTTCTGGGAATATGCCAAATATGGAGAGATATAAAAAAAGTTGTTACTTTGCTAGATAAGTTTCCTAGAGCTTAATAACTACACATAACTCTGATAATGTTTGAAAAATAAATGGTTCCAGACCAATCAGTTACATCCTAGCCTACTGCTAATCCAATATAATACCTATTGGATTATATAAGCTAATTTTTTAACCTTAAAAAGACTAATGATGTCACACAGTCGTGACGAGAATTAAAGATGGAGCTGATTATTGATGACATACATCACTCTGAAGCTGCATCACGTTTCTGGACAGCTCCAGGTTCACAGAATCAGGCAGGAGGGTGTAATTGTGGATTGGCTGCTTATAGCCAGCGTTTGTCACCACTTCCTGGGCTTTCTTGGCAGCTGTCACACTGAACATATCCAGAGGAGTGTGATACTTGGTCTTGGTGACCTCATAATCCTTCTTGTATTCCTGATCCGACTGGATTTTGGCCACGTTCATGTAGTGAACAAGTTTGGGATCATCCTGCAGGCTCCGGTACCCGACCTGTTTGCCTTTGTCTTTCTCGTAGGATTCCTTGTACTTGTACTAGAGACAAAGGAAAAGCAGCTTGACCCGCTTGGGAAAGAGAAAACACACTTTGGAGGGGTTTAAAACGCCGAGTTTCAAAGTATTAATGCTGCAGTTCATTAATATAACCTCATAAATGGTTTTTACACCAGCACAGGATTATTTAGGTCAAAAAAAGAAGAGGATTATTGGATTTTTCAGCTTCTCTTGACACCTGGCACATATCTCAACCCACACTTGTAGCTACAACCTCTCCCTCACCATTCCCATTGATGCAGGCTCGCAACTCCCAGGGACATTCAGCTTTTAATTAACATAATAATAATAGTAATAGTAATAGTAATAGTAATAGTAATAGTAATAGTAATAATTATAATAATAATAATAATAATAATAATAATAATACCACCGAACAGCCTCACCAAACACTTCAATACACCAGTATTCAACTGGGGAGATTTAAGAAAGGAATGAAGAGTCACCTGTAACCTTTTGCTAAAGCAGGAATACAGGTCTCCAGCACAGGTAAATGATAATAAATAATGAAATGCAAGAGGAGTGTGTGATCCACTGGATGTAAATCCTACTCACATCACTTGCAATATTCCGAGAAGCCTTAGCAGCAATAATTGGAATGGCATCTGGTTTCAGATCATAGCCTTTGGCAAGGGTTTTCTTCCAGTCTGCCTTGTAGTTAGCCTTGGAGGGAAAAAAGGGAACAGTTTGCAGTGTCAGGAAAAGCAATTCTAATGAAGAGTTTAAGCCCATGTCTTTTGTTATAGGAGATTTTATTACAGGAATTAAAATGTCCAGTTCAGTCCATGTAATCTCAAGGAAAAAATGTTAACTTGTACACAAACTACAGTTCTATTATAATAAATCTACTTCAAAGATAATCACGAATTCCACAAGAATTTTTGCACTTTTTATGTAGAACAACTCTATCAGGGGCATTTTTGCCCCTTCTTATGCAAAACCCTTTTTCAATTGACTGAACCTTCAGGAATTTTTTCCTGTTAGCTTCAAACCCAGGCTTTGTGCTCTAAAGGGACTGGAGAAGGCAGATTGGCTGATTTTTTTTTTTTTTTAAATCAGTCTGGCCAGACTATCAAAATTCCAAGGTTGTTAAGGGAAATGTCAGGTTTTATCTCATTCCTGGAAGGCTGATAATACCACCAAAAAATTGAACATCACAAAGGCAGTAAAATTGATACCATCAGTGGAGAGCTTCATGCTGTTGAAATTCAAAATATACTCACATCACTGATATTGTAGGCATTAACTCTAGCCTGGATGAACTGGGGCACGTCAGGAGGGAGGTGATACTTGTGAATAATTTCTTCCCCTTTGGATTTATACAATATCTGCAAAGAAAAAAAATAAAGGAAGATATTTAGCAGCCCAATTTATAGACTGTGAATTGGAAAACCGTTTTAAAAAATCTGATTTCCAGGCGATGTTCTGCTGGAATAAAAATTGTGAATACACACAGTCACCTACACGATGATTTCAGGAGTGCTCTTAAAGCTGGAGGATGAAGTGAAGGTGGGCACAGGGCAGAAATTGGGAATGTCAGAGTGTTTCCAAGGTTTACTCACATCACTCAGCTGTTTGCTGTTGATCTCTGCTTGCTTCTGTACTGGAGAGTCGGTCACTGAAGTGAATTTGGTTTGATCAGGATGCTTTTTGTAGGTGTACTGAAAGAAGATTAAAAAATATTTGTACAAAACGCATACAAAGTGTTCTCCAAGTGTTGATAAAATAAATAAAATTATTAATAAATTCACTTAAGCAATTTTTAAGTATTATTTTAAACAAATATTGATTTAAGCAGGTGAATGCTTGAGGTTCATTCTTCATTTTTGGTACCACTGCTCTCATTTTATGGGTTTAGTTGTTATAAAAAGGATTGTGCTATATTTGTTTTGATCACTAGATGTCACAAAAGGCCCTAAAATAGAGATGAAGATTTTATTTTTTTTTAACAGTCACTTATGGCAATGAGGCCAAACTCAGAATCACTGATGTAACCACAGATCACTCAGTTAATTTTTCTGTGGTGAACAAACTGCTGTCCTGTACTCACATCTTTACATTGCTCCAACTTCTTGATCGCTTCATACTCTTGAGTTATGGTCTGAGGGAAGTAGCACTTTGTCTTTTCCTCCTCATAATCTGCTTTGTAATTTTTCTAGGAACAAGAGCAACATTCAGTAAGGAACCACAACTGAGCTTTGTCTAAGCTTTCAGAGTGATGGGGAAAACAGAACGACTGCCACACTTACATCACTCTTCATAGCTTCAACCTGCATGCAGTGGATCTGATGTGGGTCCTCAAAGCTGCCCAAGTAGTGCCCCAAAATATTCTTCTGGTATGCCTCTTTATATTTTACCTGCCAAAATAACCACGAGTTGAGAAGCAGAAGTAACCAAGAGGGTCAGTACTGAAGGACAAACCCCAAGGGAAATACCTACATCACTAAAGTTCTTCAGAGCAGCATCGGTCTGGAACTTGGGTGTCTCACAGTAATTCATCCTGTTTCCTTTGGATTGTTCATAGGCTTCTTTGTATAATTTCTGCAAATCAGATAATACCAGATCATGCAGGAGATTTCACTGCAAGTCACCCCCACCACGTTAAAAATGACAAGAGCAAAACAGAGAAATGGTTCCAAAGAAAAGCTTTCCTACAGGACTGAGAAACAGGTGGCACTGTTTTCCCTATGGTCTTTAAAAGTAACCTTTTTTAGGTTTGTAAGGGAAGACAGAAAGGTCTAACTAAAGGTTTTTGAACTTTTCATACTGAGAAATATTCCATCTCTTTTCATACAAGTAAAAGAGGAATTGAGAAGACTTACAGTGAATAACCAGAATACAAAATAAAAATATGTAAAAGCACCACATATACTATTACTGTTAGCTGAAATTCCTTAAAACAGTAAGGGAAGAACTGTCCTCTTGTGATTCATTATTGACAAGGATCTAAATTAACTGTCCACTAATTAGCCATCCACGTGCCACTGCTGTTGCTACACTCACCTGTGGAGAATTCATTCTTTACCTGAATCGTTCTGGCTGGTGCTATATTACTACAAATACGGGTCTACAAAACTAAAAATACTACAAGATCCAAAGGAGAAGCCTTGTGAAGAAATGGTGAGTGTGTTTTCTGGCACATGACTGAAAACGATGCAGCTGCACGTTGATAATACTCACATCACTCAGAATATCTCCTGCAGTTTTTAATTGCTTCAGCAGTGGGTTCTCTGTAGCAGGGAGCACGTTATAATCCGCAACAGCTTTTTTCTTTTCGTAGTCTGCTTTGTATTTGAACTTGAAGGAATAAAAATTTAAAAAAAGAGGTTTTAAAAATCAGTATTAAAAGCCAAATTGCTAACTAAACTGTGTGCCCAGAGAAGCTGTGGCTGCCCCTGGATCCCTGGAAGTGTCCGAGGCCAGGCTGGATGGGACTTGGAGCACCCTGGGAATAGTGGAAGGTGTCCCTGCCCATGGCAGGGGTGACACTGGGTGGTCTTGAAGGTCCCTTCCCACCCAAACCATTCTGTGATATGAATCTATTCTATGATATAATCTTCAACTTCCCAGGAAAAAATACTCTTGTTATTCAACTTATGGTGGCACAGGACCACCATTGGAAAAGGTCTTGCCAAAACAATTTCGGCACAAACTTGTGTGAGTTCAGAACTGTTCCCAAGCTGAACAGGTGGCACATGGGTCCCTCACCTTGCTGACGTTTTCTGAGGCTCGTTTGTTGGCTTCATATTCTGGAGTTTCAGTCTGCATGAAGTAGATTTGGTCTTTCATGTTTTCAAAGTCTTCCTGGTATTTCCTCTGTTAGGAACAGAGACAGACAGAGAACAACACATCATCTAATTGTAAATCAGACATCTACAACAGGGATTGTTTAGGAAACAAGCAATGCCACAAATGGAGCCTCAGTATTTTGCACATGAACATAAACAGGGACGAAGCTGTTGAAGGATTTCTGCAGGATTCACTCACCATACTTAGATTTTCTGCATTCATTTTTGCAATTGCCACGTCATAGCACGGAGTTTGAGTCCACTTGCCTTTGATTTTATTTTTATAGTCCTTATGGTAAATAACCTATAAGGAAACAAAACAATAAAACTGAATCCCCAAGACACAGCTCCATTTTTACTTGACAAATCCATCTTTCAAAGCTGTCTTTTTAAAACTGCTTCATATTTGACACATGCCTTGTAACTATTTTAGCAGTTATGGTCAAAAACACCTTAAATATGATTTGGCCAAACCAATTCAGTGTTAAATTATTTCTCTAAGTACCTTCCCTGACTTAAAAAGGATAAATAAATTAAATAAATCATCTCTAACATATTCCTTTAGTTCTGTTCTCTCCCTGGTCACATAATATTAGGACATTGCCCATTAAGTCAGAATTCACTGGTATTGCTACTGGAACTGGTTATAAGCAAACCCCTTTAATTACCTGGTATTTGTGATTTCTATTATTTATTCAAGCTCACAGAAATCAAGTATTAAAAAGTTTAAGGAGTTTTTCTAACAACAGAACACCTGCCTGAGTTTTGACTCAGAGTTCCAGGTGCATTTTCAGCATTACTTACCATAAAAAAAATAAAGCTCCTCCAATGCTTTTTGAACATTGCTAAAGAACATATATGGCAAAAATAATCTTTTTAAAAAAATCTATATTTTATAGTTTTAGAGATACCTACAAAGCTTATTATTTTATTCATATTGAAGAATTATGGTACTGATCCTTTTTTTTACATGTTATAAACTTTTCTTGATGACAATTTAGCTTTTGAGCTGAGGAAATAAAAGAAATTCTCGCCGAATTAATTATTTTACCTTACAAAAGGGTTCAATGCAGTTTTATTAGTGGTTTCTCCACCATGAGTGAATACTGCAATTCTCTAATCCTAAAATGCAGCTAATTTTCAATACACAATAAAATAAACTTTTAAAAAAAGGAATAATAGTTAAATTCTGAGCGGAGTTAAAACCCTACTTCTGCATTACAAGATGATGCAACTTGGCCCCAATTTCTCCAGAAAAAGTTGTTCTTCCTGTGTGTTTTTCCTTTTGCCTTCCCCTTCCTCAGGTCCCTTTTTGCCTCTCTGCCTGCAGGAGTGGGGTTTGGGTTCTACTCACATCACTCAGCTGCTGTGTCACCTTCTTGGCTTGTTCCACATCAGGGGGGTCTGGCAGGGAGGTGAATTTTGCTTTCCTTTCATCGTGCCCCTTTTTGTAGACAATCTGAAAGGGTGGAAGGAATGAACAGTTATTTGAGCATCACAGCATTGAACTCCTCCACCACCACATGAATAGAAGTTGTTCTGCCCACAGCCCCCTCAGCAGAATTCTTTAATCTGTGTGTTACCAGGGAACTTCTGAACATCTGTAAAATTCACTGAAATCTTCAAGTGAGGGCTGAAATCCCCTGTTGAAAAGCTCTGTGTATCTAAATATCACCAAATCCCAGGCCCACCAATCCCTGACTTTTCTTATCACTCTTTTAGAGGCACGTTTGCAGACCCACAAGAGTGAACTGGACTTGGAGGCAGCCCTGAGAGTTTCTGCATCTGGGGAGATACTCAAGGTCTTCTTGCTGATTTAATAAATTAATTATTCCATTCATTCCTAATCCAGCATCAAATTGCCAATGGATTTACGCTCTAATATGCTCTACTTTGTACTCTAACATCAAACACATATTTTTCTATGAAATACCCCTACTATCAGAGCTTACTTAACACACTTTTATTTTCTGTTCCATTGTGAAGCTTTTATATCTAATCAAAGTCCATGGCAGGTCCCAGGTTACACCATAACCCAACAGCCCTTGGTACCCACATGCAAATCCCTGCTTTGATACTCACATCACTCAGAGACTTCTGAGCCTCTGCCACCCTTCTGAGCTCTGGACTGTCATTGTAGGGATAAAAGAGGGTTTTGTCTGCATCCCAGTCTTCAGTATAGAGTTTCTACAGGAAAAAATGCCAAAATGTTCATTATTAATTAATTTCTGGCTTTGAAAGCTTATTTTACTTCAGCTGGCTAGGTCTGTGGTTAGTTTTTGTTACCTTGCTGAACATTGCTGTGTTTTTTATTGCGTTCACAAGCTCTGGAGCATCAGGGGGAAGCAGGTACTTGTCCTTATTCTCCTCCCAGTTCTGTTTATATAATACCTGAAAGGAAAGATCAGCAAGTTGGTCACTCTATCATTGAAAAAAAATATTGACTTCTGTGAATGAACTGCCTGCTTTAAAGATGTTTTTTTTTCAAAAGCAAAGTGTCAGAGCAGTAACATCTGAAGAGAGCAACTGGAAATATTTAAGATTATACTTGTATTTGCCTTACCAACTTCTCTGCTATCCCTCCCTGTGCTTCTAAACGTTGTTTTGGCACCCTGAGCTCAAAACTTTGTTCCTATCAGCAACCTCAGGATCCACCAGTGTTGGGAATTCAGAAGGCACTCACCTTGCTCACTTGCTGTGACACTTTCTTTGCATGTTCTATATCCATGGCCTTTTCATCCACGTGGCAAATGGTTCTGGCAACTCCCCCAGCCATGCGGTATTTAACCTGGAACAGTGCAGAAAATTCACTGATTCTACACCAAAACTGACTGATTTTATTTTTTTCGAAGAAGCCCAGAATAATGACATTTTCACCCTTCATTTAAACAGCCAGAACCTGGATGAACCTAGAAATGCAGGTGTTGCCCACCTCACTGAGCTGGTCCTGCACTTTCTTGATCCTCCGGATTTCTGGGGTATCAATTGTGGAAGCATATGGTTTTCCTTTTTCTTTTCTAAATTTTTCTTTGTACTTGTTCTGGAAGAAAATAATGATAACAATAATTAAGACATATCCCCGAGCTCTGGCAGAACTGCATTAGCAATTATTGCCATATTTATCTGGCTAAGACAGAATTTGGGGTAGATTATTCAACAATATCAACTAAAATTATTCAACTACATTTGCACTTCTGCTTATTTTAGCCAACTGAGTTTATTCCATCTGACACGACAGGAAAAAAACCCATCTCTAACTTGGATCACCTCTAATTTATTATATTCCCCCCATGAGCTTAGTATTGATAAACCCAGTTATTTACACTATAACTATCAAACAATCCCTGTAAAACACTTTTAAAGCTGGTGTTCCTCAAGGAATAAGAGACATGGGACAATCTACCTCGCTGAATAGGTCCTTCATTTTATTGCTGTGTTCCAGGTAAGGCGTCAAAAACTTGGATGGGTCCACTTTTGTCCTGATTGTCTTCTTCCTGATGGGAGGGGCTGCATCCTGCCGGGAGGGCTGGGTGTCCTCAGTTGTGTAGGTGGTGATTGTGGTGGTCTCAGGGCCTGAGTAGTCTGTGCTGATGGTCTCACTGATCTCAGTGACCACCTGGAGATCAAAACAATTCAAGAATCACTTGGTTTATAGCTGTAAAAGGTCATTAAAATATGGGTTTTCACCCTCCCGGAGCTGGGTGTGCCCAGATCTGTAGGTGGTGATTCTGGTGGTCTCAAGGGCATGAGTAGTCTGTGCTGATGGTCTCAGTGATCTCAGTGGCCACTTAGAGTCAAAAAAATTCAAGAATCACTTGGTTTATAGCTGTAAAAGTTTGTCAGGATAAGGGTTTTCATTGCCCTGAGCTGGGTGTGCTCAGCTGTGTAGGTGGTGCTGGTGATCTCAGGGCCTGAGTAGTCTGTGCTAATGGTCTCACTGATCTCAGTGACCACCTGGAGATCAAAATAATTCAATAATCATTTGGTTTATAGCTGCAAAAGTTCATTAGGATAAGTGTTTTTCATCCCCCTGAGCTGGTGAAAGGATGCTCTGTTCTCATGCAGATCCACGTGGAGACAGAAAATCAGGGACACTTTTCCTACTGGAATTACTATTGTGCTCCCTATGTACCACCCACCCTAAAAAAAACCCACAAGGATTGAACTGTCTGGCTGGTTCCTGCATCAAACTCATGGAATTATTCTCCAGAGGGTCTGGGAGAGTGGAGCTCCAGCTGCCTCTGCTCCACATGCATTTATTTCCAATCAATTAAAACGCTTTATACACTTGTTTATCAACACGGTCATGCTGCAAGCAGTAATTTTAATATCAAGATTCTAATGAAAAGCATCTAAAAATAATTATCACAACTAAAAAACGTGCTCCAAAGACACCCAAATAAATGTCAGGTTTTATTTCATACCAATTAGCTTTATAAAAAATTGCCTTTAAAAAGGAATTAATGAAGGTCAGAGTTCTGAGTTATTTGCATCAATGAGATAGAGCTGAAAACGCACCAAGAATTACACGATTAATAACTTCTGCTTCTGCATAAGCCCATGCCATAGAGAATATTTCATGATAACACAGCAGAGAGTTGGGTTGTAGCTGTTTTAGAAGTAGAATTTCAAATTATGGCAATCACTCCTTGGTGACCCAAATATTTGTTAGCAGTGACACGATGAAAAATCTGCAAAAGTGTAATTTTTCAGTGAAATTACACAAGGGGAAGGGAACAGGACTGATACATGTAAACTGATCTCAGATCATCACACAGCAAGGACTTGAAGCAAAAATAAAGCATTAAGCAGCAATTGTTCACTGATATTTGTGCGTTTAACGTGAAAAATTAAACCTCAGAATACAAAAAGCTGTTAATTTAGTGTTTCATGTTAATTACACGCATTTACGTGCTACATGCAGCATGACAGGGACCTTTACCTCGTGTGGCTCACCCTCCTCAATAACTGTCTCCTCAATGTAGTACTTGGAGAAAAAAGAGAAAAAACATCATCATTAGGCCAGATCAGCAAATTGTAGCTTCTGGGAAGCTGTTTTAAAACACACTTCTGGAGAAACAGGATTTTAGTTCACAGGTGCTTATGGAGTCATCTGGTAACTCTGACTATCTGTTCACATTCTGCATTAATTACTGGATTTTTATTCCATATATTCCCAAACTAATAATCGTCCAAATAATTAATGAAAGGTTGTTATCTAATTTTACGCATAACAGGGAATACATTGATGACCACATTATAAGAATCAGCATTTAAACCCCTGGGTTTTCCTGGTTTTTATCTGGTGACACCCGTGACTGTTGTCCTCTGGGTTGTTCCTACAAGGACACCAACAATTTCTGGCTGCTAGTTAAACTTTGTTGCTGATCACAGCTCTGGGTCTGCTGATTTTTCACCCATTTTACTGCCCATTATCCCCCCACATCTCATAAATTTGGGGATAAAACCACAACAGGAGCTGTCCCTAAAGCAGACCAGGTACTCAACCTTCACTGGTCTCCCCTTGTCCACAGCAGCTGTGAACTCATTATAAAAATTAATGAGGTTAATCAGCCACAGATTGCTGTTGGTAACTCAGTGTTCACTGCTCCACACGATCTTCATGTCTTTCATGTTTTTAAAAGTAGCTCCTCAAAGGATTTGCTCCACAGCCTTCCCAAAGAACAAAGTCAGGTTGACCAGCCTGTAGTTCCCTGGATCTTCCATTTTGCCTTTCTTGAAGACCAAATCCAGCTGAACATTGCCCATGGATGTTGGAATGGAGTTTGTAATCTTGTGGAGTTTGAATGGAGTTTTGAATCTTTACATTTCTCCCATGTTGTCCGCTCCTGCTTCCACCTTCAGTATATTTCTTTTTTTTGTGTGTGTGTGTCATTTTCCTCAGTCGAGAGCTCTGTGTTCCTCCACTCCATCTTTCTGCTGTTTGATTTCTGCACTTTGGGCTGAGATGTGAGCTCAGGGAAAATCATGCTGGATGAACACCCAACTACCCTGGGTGCCTCTGCTGTTTGCCATGGGATTTTCCCCAAGCAGCCCCACTTCTGCTCCTCCAAAATCTGGGATAATTCCGTTTCTTTTCCTCCCCTCCCTGTATCTTCAGCTCCATCGTCCCGTGGTCACTGAAGCCCTTGATCTTTGCATTTTCCACCAGTTCTGGCTTGTTTGTGAGCACCACGTCCAGTGAAGCATCTTTTCCAGAGGGGAAAACAGAGTTGGGAAAGGATCTGGAGCTCCAGGAGCGGCTGAGGGAGCTGGGAAAGGGCTGGAGAATTCCTGGGGCAGCTGGAAAAGGGGCCCAGCCCGGAGAAAAGGAGGCTCGGCGGGGGACCTTCTGTCTCTGCACAACTCCCTGACAGGAGGTGCAGCCAGATCGGGGTTTGCTCCCAGGGAATAATCAGCAGGACAATGGGAAGCAGCCTCAGGTTGTGCCAGGGGAGGTTTGGTGGTTTTTTTGTCGGATTTCGAGGAAATTTTATTCCACGTCCGCCACTTCCCGCCCGCGGCCGCGAGGTGGCGCCGTCCGGCGGAAATGGCGGCCGCGCTGAGGGGGCCGCGGGGCCTCGGCCTCCCGCACCTGCCCCGCTCAGAAATGACGGAAAAAAGTTTTTAAAGACATTGCTGCGGGAACAGCCCCCGCAGTGTGCGGGATGTGCTTCACTTGCACAAAGAGAAAAGGGGGAAATGCGGGTTTTATGTTGGAAAATCTCCTCCGAGCGGTAATTGCTTGAGGTCACTTGCCGCAAACGGAAAACCCTTTGAACCTAAAAAATTCTTGTTAAAATTTAACCCCCTTTCTGAGAGCTCTTCCTCAAAATTTAGTTCAAGCGACCAAGCCGTATTTCCCAAGCTGTGACTTATTGGGCTGTTCTGAGGTGATTTCCGTGCTGGACCCACCTTTGACCACAACTTCCACAAACGTCCCACAAAACTTTCCACAAAACCTTCCTCAAACTTTGTGCAAAACCATCCACAAACTTTCTGCAAAATCTTCCACAAAGCCCTCTGCAAAACCTCCCACAAGCTTTCTACAAAACCTTGCACAAAATCCTCTGCAAAACCTTCCACAATATTTCTACAAAACCTTCCACAACCTCCCCTCCAAAATCTTCCATAAACTTTATACAAAACCTTCCAAAAAACCTTCAGTAACTCGGCAGCAAATGTTTGTATCAGTCACTGTGGATTTTTGCACATCCCAAGACAGCTACAACGTCAAGTAATGGCTCATAATTCCAGAGAAAGTTAAAAAATAGCATTTTAAAATCTTTGGCGATGCCTCAGCTGCTCAATGTTCAATGATCGTGTCCTTCTCTTTCAGCAGATGAATTTCTGATAGAACTCACAGGTTCAAAATCTTTGACTAATACAAGAATTAAGAAAATTCTGGAAAGGCTTAAAATTGTACCAGATGCTGTTGTTCCTTTTTTATTTAGCATCTCACCACGAGTATCCCAAGGGAAGCTACTAAAGTACTGCCTCCTCAACCCAAGGGATGTGGTTACAGCAGGATGGTCATTGAACATCAAAAACAAAGGATGAAATGGGGCTCTGTGAACAAAAAGCCCAAAATACCATTACTCATGCTGGAATAAATATACAATGANCATTACTCCTGCTGGAATAAATAAACAATGAGAGCGAATAAATATCCATTACAGAGAGCACACAATGCACAGGAAACACAAAGGCAATTACAAGTATCGTGGAAATAAGAAATTTAATGAAGGGTTGGTGTCATTGTAGCTAGGTAGTAAAACGTCTTTAAAATCTACTTTATGAGTGGTGACACCTATTTTGCAAAATGCATTTAACGACTCTGACAGGCAAATCATTTGGCTTTACTTCATTCATTATTTGAAATACATAAAGCTGGCGGTGCCCTCACACCAGCTGAAGTCAACAGTCCACTGAACACAGTGTAGTGGCAATGAGTTGAAGGATGTTTACATTTATGCCCTTGTTCTTTTCCTCAAACACTCAGAGATTTTTTTTTTACAAGACTTTGTGTATTTCATGACACATCAGTTAATTTCAGAGCAGTAGCAATGCAACAGGTAAGACCACACTGTTAATTTCGTGTGCTGTTTCAATAACAAAGTCATTCTGGTAGCTCCAGCTCCTGGGGAGTTTTTTATTCAGTTTCCTGAGACTAAATAATTCAGCATCTAACTGTGAGTTTAAATGACCTACTGGCAAATTAATCCATGATGCAACTCCATGGACAAAGAATTACAGAACGCCCTGGGTTGGAAGGGACTGTAAAGATCCTCTATTCCACCCCTTGCCATGGGCAGAGACAGCTTCCACTATCCCAGATTGTTCCAACCTGGCCTTGGACACTTCCAGGGATCCAGGAACAGCCACAGCTTCTCTGGGCAACCTTGTGCCACAGCCTCCCCACCTTCACAAGGAAGGATTTCTTCCTGATACCTAATTTAAATCTACCCTCTGTCCATTAAAGTCTTCCCCCCTTGTCCTGTCACTTAAACCTGGCTCCATCTCTGCCACGTCTCAGGCTAAATTGGTTTGTGGTCCCCTGGTGGCACAAAGCTGCTGCATTTCTGCAGAGGCAGGGCTAGAAAGGGGCCTCCAAAGTCGTCTTCTCCAGCATGGATTGGGTGACAGAGGGCAAGCCAGGAGGGAAAAGAGCTGGCCCAGTGCATCTATAATTATGCAGGGAGTAATCAGAAAACCTCGCACTGTGAGTGTGGGATGGTTCCAGTCCTTATTTAAACTGAGAAACTATGACAGGAACCAGGAGACTTTGCTCCACCAAGAGCAACTGTTGTTGTTGTTGTTTTACTGATGAAACCATTTAATAGATATCTAATCATCCCTAATCTTCACAGAGCAAACAGCAGCCTCTGCTCCTGAGCAGCATGTCAGTGAGGTGTTTAATGTATTCAGTCACAAGGCAGGAAACAAACATTTCTACTCTCACGTTTTCTTCTTACCTCCACAACTTCCTCATATTCTTCTTCCTCCATTCTGAGGGTTTGCTTCTGTCTCTCCCCCACTCACTGGTCACGCAGCAGGTGAAAATGTGAATAAATAGTATTAGCCCATGACTGAGAAGGTACAAGACAAGCTCATAAAGCACTTGGGGTCATGGTTAGTAACTAGTCAGACCCTAAATGAAGCTGGGATCTGGCATTACTTGGATTGTTGTAGAAAAACATTGGATTAAGTTTCAAAAATACTGATAAAAATTACAATTTTGGATAAATACCTCATTCCAGTTATAACACCAACACTGGATCCAATGAAAATAAAATAAAAGAGATAAATAAAATAAAAGAGAAAATAAAAAACAAGAGATCTCTTGAAACATGATGTGATATTTTCATTACAACAGAATTATTTGAAGCATTTTTCTTTTCTCTGAGACTATTCTATGCTATTTCATTATATCATTCAAGCTCCTATTTGAATGGGAGATTTATATTCTACTATATTAATTCATAAGTAAGAGCATAATGTAGAAAAATATTGTAAATATTTTTTTAAGTGACCTTAGGTTAATGAGGCAATTTCTGTCTTCCCAGCATCAGCCTTCAGAGAAGCGCTGGGATTTTTTTTTTTTAAGCTCTTGTGGGTTTTTTCTCTCTATTTCTTCAGACCTGGAAAAGATGAAAATCCATAGAGTTGGCTGAAGTACAAAGCACAGATTAGTGTCAGAACCTTTGAACGAATTAATTAACGCACTGATTTTGCTGTGAGGCAAAGCTACAATTTTCCACCGGAGTCTGCAGCCCTGTTTCTAATGCTGGGAGGGGATGAGGCTTTGGAACAGCTGCTCTTGAGTCCAGGGATATTTGCCGTGTAAGCTAATCCTGCCAACTGATGGGGCAGTTGGGTTGAGCTGGCTAAACCGCAATTCCTTCTGAGGCAAGGGAAGTCAAGTCATGCAGGTTAAATATAGGAACACAGAATACTGGCCCTTTTTAGTCCCAATGGGCTGAGAAAAATGGCCAAANGGCTGAGAAAAAATGGCCAAAAAAATTAATTGGGAAAACCGTGTTGTTAACTATTAAAATAAATTAAGAACTCGAATAACAAGTGACAAGTCACGTGAAACAGTAGGCCGAGGTGTGTGAATAAACTCAAGAAGTGGGGTTTGCATAAAAACACAGTCTTTTCAACCTGTCACTGTCACAGCCTCCAGCCACACTTCCAAACCCTGTTCCAGGTATTTTCCTCCTCCTCCAATCCGCAGCCAGTTATTCAGACAGAAAACCTGACCTCTGTGGGCAAAGCACAACGAGTACTCCCAAAAAACTACAGAATGGGGAGACAGCTCAAGATCCTCTTCTAAGGAAAAGAAGCGAAATGCATTTAAAATGCTCTTACCAGCGACATGCAGTAAATATCCTTTGGAGCAAAGGCTCTCCAGTCTTCCCTCCTGAGCAGCACTGGGTGAGAGCGAGGGGGTTCAGCGGCTCCTGGTGACGTTTGTGGCCCACACAGCCAATCTGGCTCCAGCCCGCTCGAGTTTCATCCCTAAATATACTCAGTGACCCCGAGGGAGGCCACCTGTTCTCAGCAGCATCAGGGAAAAGGAGCTGGGCACCTCCGTGCTCCTCAGGAAACCCAAAACACACCAGAGCTCGGCTGGAGAGTGCTGAGATGAAGCCCCAGGCAAACCCAAGGGAGTGCTCCAATGGACAAAACATAATTATCAGAGTTGATAAGAGCACTGGATTTCAGTTGATGGAAGCAATTTCATTCCTATAATGTGCCCGAATAAACACCATCCAAACTCAAGAATCTCTGAACTTGAGGAGTCCACACTGCAGATTAAATTTTAGTATAAACTTGTCTTTGATTTCACCCCATAAGTGCACCTGAAGTGCTTTTTCACCTTGCTGCAAATGGTGTGTCAATCTTTTTATCACTTATGAAATGTTTCGTGGCTGAACACGCAGACCCAGGAACGTGTGAAAAGTGACTGTTTGCAAGGAAGGAACCCAACGAAGAGCCAACACCCCAGGTGAAGGAAGCCCGAGGAGAGTTGATAAACAGATTAAGTGACAGGGGAGCAACCCTGGTATTTTGGAAGGTCAGGAATGCCGTGATGTATGGAGCAGAATCAGGGTGATGATAACAGACATGACTTCTTAGGGGATCACTCGACTGACAAATAGAGTTGACTTTGGTTCTTCAACAATGCTCCCTTTCCATGTGCTAGATCCCATAATTCAACAAATGCCTGTCAGGAGCCCTTGAGAAACATCTTTTTCCTTAACTCTTTCCTGGAGTTCATATTTATATCCAGATGAAATATCATATCTCATTCACTACTGCCAAGTATTTTAGACTCTGCCCAGAGCTGCAGACCCCTCCCTGTCTCCTTTGGCTGAGCCATTTTCAATTACTCTGCATTTTGCTTTACTAGGCAGTGCCTCCCCTTTTAATCGGATTTCTGTTTATTTAACATTCTTAAAGTCTTTTGAAATTGTCCAGAAATTAACACAGCGTGTTGGTGGAGTCTCTGGAGAGCCACCTCAGCGTAACCTGCTGCTCTCTGATCCTGATTCTCTGTGTGTGCATTCCAGAAATAACTCACAGGCCCCTTTTCCTCCCCAGTGCTGCTTCTCAGTAGACTGGATGCACAACGTGACCTCTTCATCATCAATAACAAACCTTAATGGAGTGAAGGGCCAGCTTTCCATATTGAACGTGTAATTCATTATTGTCACTCCAGCTCAATCCTGGAAGTTCCTGCAAAGAATTTCTCCCTCAGTGAATACTCTGAAAGTCCTGTGTTACTGGAACATCACCTTCAGACCATTTTATATCCCTGTTTGATATCTTGTTTAGAAAGACACCAAACAAGGCTAAAATTACACACAGGACGCCAGCACCACTTTTTCTGCCACTGAAATGCAGCTGTCTTTAGTGTGAAACGTGGCAGATCTTCAGCAGCACAGCTCAGGACTGGAAAAAAGCATGGAATAACCCATGGAAATTGCAGAAGGGGGTTAAGAATAAAAAGGATGATTGGTGAAATGAAAAGTTAGGCTGAACATAAGATTTTTGTTCTGGCATCAGAGCACAAAGAGAGGAGGAGGGTGCTTTTGGTTCATCTGAGAAAATATTTCAATTTCTGCATTTGGCTGCTTTGCTCCTTCAGCTCCAGATCTCAAGGAACAGCTCTGACAAAACTCTCACCATTATGTGGGCAAGGGGAATCCAGGATCCCTGAGGCTGGAAAAGTCCTCTCAGCCCATGGAGTCCAACTTGTGCCCTATGCTCACCTTGTCCCCAGCCCAGAGCACTGAGTGCCACCTCCAGGAACTCCTTGGACGCATCCAGGGATGGGGATCCCAAACCTTCCTGTTCCAAACATGTATAAGGTAAAGGGAATACTAATGGTTAATATTCCTTTTTTCTTTTAAATTGCTTTGTTGTGAAAGTTTATGTCTGACTCTGATTTCTGATGGAATATTCATAAAACCATAGAATCATTAGGGCGGGAAAAGGCCTCCAAGATCATCAAGTCCAGCTTTTGACTTTGTTGTGAGAATATGAACTTGACTTTCTGGAGGACAAATATTTCAAAAGCATTAACTGTGCCCTAGGTGGATCCTGGCAGCTCTGCCCCAGGTTAACACACCAGGCCAGATTTATCCACAGCACATAAACGAGCACGTGCTCAGCAGTTCTGAACTAAAGACAGAATGCTGCAAAACTACTTGGGCAGAAAAAGATATTGTTTTGTGTTTCTATCAGGAAGATTTAAAGCAAAAAGTATTTTCTTCCATCTAATGTATTTAAATATTGAGTTCAATCAGTCCTGCTTATCCACTCAGTGCATGATGGATAAATGTCCTGACATCCCAGCTGCTATATTTAACCTCCTGACATACCTGGCCTTAACAAGCCTTGTATCATTGGAAAAGGACATTTAAATACATATTTGTGCCACCGTGACTATTTTTAACCCACCACCAGTGAGTTCCTTCTCGTTCTTTTCACCATTCCCCACAGCAAGGCTCCTCTGCCCCAGAACCTTTTGGTTTAATGTATGCAAATACTGCAGAGAGCGTTTTTAACAAAAATTAGGAAGGGCTTGATTGGACAAACGCAAAGGATTGTCTTCAAGTTAAATATACATCTATTTCTCCGACCCCTCCATTTTTACAGCTGGCCAATCTTTTTTCTTCTGGATGAAACCAGGCTGGGAGTACAGGTCTTGTCAGGGTTCTGGTCTCGGCTTACAAACAAAAAAGTTTTTAGGAAAGGATATGTGCTCTAACAAGAACTTCACTTTCACTTCAGTGCTGCTTATCCTCTTTCTCAAAGTATTAATAGAAAGTATAAGATCATACCAAGTAATATTCTTAGAGCAGTGAATCCAAGTGCTGTGGGTAAATCACCTCCAGTGTCTTCAGGTTTATTTTTTGATGCTGACAGGCTGATATGGGGTGAGCAGCAGCACAAGGCAGTGGCTGTGTGGTGTGTAAACCACTGTAAATCACTGTGCTGCTGTGACTCAAAAAGACTTTGCTGAAGAGGAGGAGTAAAGGAATATGGATATGATTGATAGGGAACCAAAATTCATTTTATGCTTCCCAATCCTCCTGGACAGAGAAAGAATTGTGGCCTCACCCTGTTTGGGTACAGGGCCAAACTTTTTAGTATTGAAAGTGTCTCACCAAAATATTTCAAAGACTGAATCAAAAGACAGTTCAAAGTGGGGAAAAAATACAAACCCAAACTGAAAAGAAGAACAAGGTGCCAAATATTAGTTAACACTTTTCATGATAAGATTTGATAAAGCAAAGAGAAATCACGTGAACGAATGAACCTCCAGCTGGTTGCAGAAACTTAAAAATTAAATTAATATTTAAACCCCCCAACACTGAGGATATAAAATCAGAGTGTAAAAGATCCTGTATATCGACACAAGATATTCACTGGGGCCATTGGCACGAGGAGAGTTCTCCTCACATGACAGCATCTGTCACAGCCTCCCCTGTTCTTTACTTAGGGCCTTTGAGAATCCTAAAAGAAAATATTTATCCAGAAGATGATGTCAAACAGCCTAATTTATCTCCCCTGCTAATGCTCCCAAGACAGACACAGGGTCTTAGACACGGGTGCTCATCAGAAAGAAGATACAGCAAAGGCAAATGTCCTCAAGAATCCAAAGCCAGCTCGGAGTGTATTGATCAGATTTCCCAATGGGAGCTGGTGAGGGAAGCTGAGATACAGCACCCAACTAACATATTCAGGTTTTGAGATGTTAATATCAGTTACTATAACTAGGAAGGGAAGGTGAGGTTCTTCTTGAATCTTTTCTTCTTCTTGCTATTTATAAGACAAATAAACTTTTATATTTTTAGAACAGAGGTACAAATATCAGCTGTAAATGCCAATGAAAAGCTCTGAGGGGCAGCCAGAGTTTCAGCTCTTACCCTGCCTCCCATACTTGTCCCTTTGGAGAAGCCTCTGCCTCACTACTCTGCAATAAAAGAACGCAGCTCTTTTATCTTTTAAAGACAAACTTTTTCATTATTAGCACCATTTTGCAAATCATTACAGTAACTACAGTGAGAGATGTACAAGCAGATTGATCTGTTTGGGATTGTCCCATCCATGGGAGTGTCAAGGCCAGGCCGGATGGGGCTGGGAGCAGCCTGGTTTACTGCACCTGCTGCACTGATGGTGCTTTCCCCTCCCCAGGGTGGGTTATTGCTGAGGAAATACAAAATATTCCTTCTTGGAAGAAATTCCTTCTTGGTGCTCCCCCTCAGGTGCCCACACGTGACTGTCCCACCCCAGCACCCCAAGTGCTGCTGCCATGAGGACACATTCCAGTTTTCTCACAACGTGCCAGCCTCAAATTTCACCTCAATTTCTCAAAGCTACTGGTTTCCATATCCTGCCTCCTTCCCCAGCTCCTCACTGAACTCCTTGCAGTGAATTTAGAACAGAGTTGTTTCTTCCAGAACCGAGTTGAAACAACTTATGGAGAAACCATGAGCCAGGCCAGGTTCATTTCCATCCCAGAGCACATTCAGATCGTTTCATAAGTTTTCACATTTCTACCAGAGCTCGGCAGCAGGAAGGTTTCACGTGGGGTTGTACAGCCCTGCCAACTTTCCACATCACCCCAACAGCCACCAACAAAGGCAGGGATTAACACAGCTACAACACAGAGACATTCCCTGCTGTAAATCCTCTGGGATGGAGGGACAGGGCTCAACATTCCCTTTGAAACTGTGAGCAGAGCATCACCTTCATTCTGCAATCCCCTCTGCTGCTTTTCCAGTTCAACCCTGATACTCCTGAAAGATGTTTGTGCCCTGTGTGAGAACAGAGCGGAAAAATCCAGTATTTACTCCCTAGGCCTCCATACCCTTTTTCATCAGGACATGCTTTCATTCCAAGAGGGAATAAACTCTGAATTCAAAAGTGTGATTGAGGTAAAATTGTGATTGAGTCCTTCTCACCTTTTTTCTCCTTGGGCAAAAGAAGGAAAATGTTACTATCCCTCTTCCCCATTCCAAGGGTTTTCCAATCAGTGCAGGGTTCATTTGTGGAGTTTCCGGTGAAATGGCCTCGTGATCCTCCCTGCCTCTGGATCCCTCTCCCTCCAAGCCCCTCTGACTCCCCTGCGGAGCAATTCCCACAGTCTGTGGAAAATGAAAGGTGCAGTTCACGGGCTGGGACAAGAATTGTCCACAGATCACAGAAGCTGCTGCAAAAGAAGGTCAAGATTTAGATCAAAGCTCACTGAAATTACTCAAGGAATCCCAAAATAACCAACTCTTCCCACTGACAGACAATCCCTGTGCCTTCAGGCTCCTCACCCTGAAGGATGCTGAGCCAGAGCTCACATGTCTGACATCGTGGCCTTTAGCAAACTGCAGCCTGTGTCTGAGACTTATTTTTAAAATATTCTTTCTCACTCTGCTGATTTAAAAGGAACATATTTATATGAAAGGTTCAAACACCTCTGACTGTAAAACGAGGGGGGAAAAGGCAACGTGCTTCACATTCCTGACTGGCATTGCTGGGGTGATATCTCATAACCTGAAATACAACCTGCAGTAGTCCATAAAATATTAAGACTGCTCGCTGGTAGTGGCCAGGAATACTCTGCAGCAGCAGTTCCCAGGGGCAGAATTCTCTGTGAAAGGTCACTAACACAGCACTGAGGTCAGCAGCACAACAGCCACCAGGAGTAATTCTTCTCTGCACTATTATTAACAGCACTGAGCAGCCACAAGGAATCTGCTGGGCTCCCACTGCTCTGCTCCGGCTCCAGACAATAAAACCCAGAAAATAAAACTTGGTTACTGCACCAATAAAGGGGTGTTTAATCACTATAAGGAATGATAACATCACAAATGACCTCCCCTCACTCACTTGGCACTGGGCCGTGCTCTCCCAGGGGACATCTCCTCAGTGGGGTCACCTGCAGGAGCTCCTGAGCCAGCAGAAACTTCTGCAAACTGAACTGACCCCAGTGATGTCCCAGCAGTGACATGAATGGGGACATTACCCGAATGACTCACACCAGGGACACCTGGAGCTGGGCTGGGAGAGATCACCTAGAGAAGAGAAGCTGCAGGGAGAGCTCAGAGCCCCTGGCAGGGCCTGAAGGGGCTCCAGGAGAGCTGGAGAGGGACTGGGGACAAGGCAGGGAGGGACAGGACACAGGGAATGGCTTCCCACTGCCAGAGGGCAGGGCTGGGTGGGAGATTGGGAAGAATTCCTGGCTGGGAGAGTGAGGAGGCCCTGGCACAGGGTGCCCAGATTTGCTGTGGCTGCCCCTGGATCCCTGGAAGTGCCCAAGGCCAGGTTGGAGCACCCTGGGATAGTGGAAGGTCCCTGCCTGTGGATGATGAAAGTGGGTATCTTTGTGTCCCTGTGAACCCAAACCATTCTGTGATTCTGTGATTCTGAGGTAAACTCTGGACCTTTGCTAAGGAAAGCTGTGGTCCTGCCCTCACCCCAGAAATGTTGGAGGTGCCCCCAGCCCTCCCCCAGTGCCACACACCTCTGTGCACAGCCTCACCCAGTGCCACACACAGAGCTTTTCACCTTTGTCTCCTTCAGCTGTCCAAAGTGATCCAGGCTTCTTAACGCACTTCTTCTCTGCAACGAGGGATCAAGGGGGGGGGAAGAAACCTTTATTCATTAAATAGTTTTCATTTCCAAGAGTCTGGCAGACTTTCAGCTCTTTGAAAACCATTCCACGGGATGCTGAACTCCTGATGACTTCATGGGGCTTTTTATAAAGAGAGATAATGACGGTGGAGGGACAGAAGCAGCTGCACAATTCCCTGGCTGTGGGAGGTGGCCCCAGCACTGCAGCCTTCAGCAAATCCATCACCCCAAGGATGCCAGGAGCGAGATGCTCATGGACAAGCAGGTTTGCAGGGAAGGAGACAACTCACCTCGCATGTGGGAATGCCTTGTGACAGATCTCGAGCACATCCTCGCTCTCTGCTCAGCAGGGCTACCGAAGGATGGGATGGTTTAATGCAATAATTCCCTTCACAACCTGAAAACTCAGCGCTGACCTAACACAGGTTACACCACGTTGAGCCTTTTCAGTGCTGGAGATTCCCTGGCAAGAATATCTTTGCTGAAAAGCACAGAAAAAGATTAAAAACCCAACCTAACTCTTGTTAATCCACAGATTTCTGAGCAACAAACATGGAACAAATGTTTCTGTGTGCTGAATTTTTTTTTTTGGCTGTGACACTGCAAATCAAGTAAATAATTCTCAGGTTTGAATGGAATTGTTCCTACAAGGACACAGTTTTCCTGCTGTTGACAGCCAACAAAATGTTCTGTGTAAAAACAACCCATCCCTTCGCCATGGAGAAATACCAGAAAACACAAAAATGTCAAATTTACTGAAGGAGGGTTTTTTCAAAAGCAGAAACAGGATAGACCAAGGCAAGACTAAAGCTAGGCTGTCTCAGGCACGGCAGGAGCCAAGTGAAACTGCATGAAATTGCTGTGACTGTCTGTGATAAAAGCTCATCCTAAGAGATAAAAAATAACTTTAGGGGCTTGCTGGTCCGTGAAACACATCATTAGATGACTCCATCACATTTATTTGGGGTTTAGCAGCACATTCAGCTGATGGTGCAGGGGAGGGATGATGGTCTGCAAAAACACACCCAGCACAAAGACAGACAGGGATAACCCCACAGGAGGGGAGGAACGAGATGAGGAAATGACCTCAAGCTGTGCCAGGGGAAGGTCAGGCTGGATACTGGGGGAAATTCCTTCATGGATAGGGCTGTCCAGCCCAGGCAGTGCTGGCGTCCTCATCCCTGGAGGGATTTAAAAGCCCTGTGGATGTGGCCCTTGGGGACATGGGGCAGTGGTGGCCTGGGCAGTGCTGGGGATCGTTGGACTCCGTGGTCTTGGAGGGTTTTTCCAGCCCCAGTGATTCTGTGGTTCCTTGTTCCACATACAGTTTTCCCCTGTTTGCCTGCTTTAACAGCAGTTCTGTGACAATTATTTCCCCAAGCCCCACCCAAGTGATTGTGGTACCACAGGGAAGGAGGAGGACAGGGGAGCTCCTTTGGGGGCTGCACTGGCCAGAAGAATTTCATTCCTTCGGATATAGCAAAACAAAACTCTTCATTTGAAGGATTTGCTAACAAAAAGGAGAATCCTGCCCCCATCTGGCTTCCCTGGAAGGGAGCAGCCTGAGGGGGTGCTGGAGCAAGAAATCCCAGATTCAGAGCGCTTCAAATGCTGCTTTGGAAGGGACCCAGAAGGATCATCAAATCCAGCCCCAAGAATCCTTCCCAGATCTCTGGAAGTGCTGGCAGGATGGGAACTCTGACTGCCCAGCCACTGTCTGTGCTCAGACAGTAATTCCAGGTTTGGCTGCAGGTTGGATGACAGGGAAGTGGAGATAATCCCAACCTTCGTGGAGCAGCTCCAGGCCTGCCATCGCTTGTTTGGGATGCAGATGGCTCCCACTGTGCTCTGTCCTGGGAATATGGGCCCTGCCATCTGCCAGGGCATGGGGAGGGACCTCAGTGCCCTCAGCAAAGCTGTGCCCACCACCAGGAGACACAACAACAGTGGCTTCATTCCCTTTGCCTCCCTTAATCCCTGCCACGGCACAGATTCCCTGTCAGTGCCAGGCAGAGGCACCTTCTGACCCAGCCTCAGAGCTGGGCTGTCTCTTCCCCAGGGCTGGGAGGAGGAAAGGGGAGGAAAAACCCAATGGTCCAAATCCTTCTTGCTTTCAGAAAAGCAGAAATAAGGTTTCATTTTAAATCTCCAAGCCCTTCTCCCTCTCTCTGCTCCAGCCACCCTGCCCTTCCTTCACTGGGCTCAACATAAGAACAGTGGTTGCTGCTGCTCCTGGCAGGAAAATCCTGCAAGAATGGGATTTTCCCACCTTATCTCAGTTAACATAGAGCTAACTAAGCAATATGCACAGTTTCTGCATCATCCCAGTGTTCTCTTAAAACCACCAGGAATGAGCGGTCTCAACACGTGATGGAAAAATGGTGCTTGGATTCGGGCTGCCCTTGTCCACAGGATGGCAAAGAGGGGCTGTTCTCCCTGTTCCTGTCCTCCCCAGGGAACAGTCCCCACTGGTGAACTCTGTCAGCACTCCAGGATTTTATCCTGGAGAAGAGGAAGCTCAGGGGAGGCTTCATTTTTATCTACAACTTACCTGGAAGGAGGGCGCAGCCAGGTGGGGCTCAGGATCTGCTCCCAGGGAACAAGGGACAGGATGAGAGGGAACAGCCTCGAGCTGTGCCAGGGGAAGGTTAAATCAGATATTAGGGAGAATTTCTTCCTGGAAAGGCTTGTCCAGCCCTGATGGCTGCCCAGGGCAGTGGTGGAGTGCCCATCCATCCCTGTAGGACAATTCAGACAATGGGATTTCTCAGCAAGATTTGCACATCAAGCAAAGTTCAGGACTTTTCCTCCATTCATCACCTAAACCTAAACTGCAGCACCTTTGGCATCCCAGGCACGGTGGATCTCCAAGAAATTCCCTGGCCAGCTCCACACAGACAGTTTGGTTTATTTGTGGCTTACACAGCTCTGATTCCCACTCATTAACTCAGGTTTCAAAGCCAAACACACGGGAAATGACCCAACACCCGTGAGGATCCCACAGCACCAGGCCCTCCCTCAGAACTCTTCAGCATTTACACTAAATCTTTATTTCAGTACAAATTTAGACATTTTTCATTGTTCCCAAGGAAACTTGCATGACCTTTTTGCACCACCTCTTTACATGACCCCACGAGTTGCCTACATATATATAC